>SJYT01011053.1:16480-40489 GCA_006410635.1 Cephalophus harveyi
CTGCCGGCCCCCGAGGCCCGCGCCGCGCGGGGCGGAGGGCGCGGGCGGCCTGAGCGCAGAGGCCCCCGCCAGCCGCGCCTCGGCCTCGGCCGCGGGCAAGGACGCGCAGGCTCCGGGCGCTGGCCGCTCTCCATTCTAAGTCCGGGGGCCTAAACCTGACCTTGTCCTCAGCAAAGAACGACGCCTGCCCACCCCGGACCCCTCGAAAACGGGAGGGGCGGGGCCCGTCACCCCACACCCACCGCGTGTCCTCCAGGTGGCAGAGCTCCCTTCTAATCACTAACGCAGTCAGCTGCGGACCCCCTCCCGCAACACACGCACACACACGCACACACACACGCACACACACCCTGCAGCTGTGGCGGATCCCCTCCCCCAACACACACACACACACGCACACCCTCCCCCAATACACACACACACACACACACACCCCCTGCAGCTGTGGCTCCCCTCAACCCTGCGCACATGCCCGCCAGCTACGGCTGGGGCCCTGCCCATACACACTCTCCAGATGCCCCAACCCTTCCCCTAGGACACCCTTGGAAGGCCCAGGCCCTCTCTCTATCAGCACCTTCCCGACGTGACGCTCCAGGCGCTGGCAGGCCACCAGGCCCACAGGATGGGCCCCACTGGCACTCTCGGAGCCGCCTCCCCGCTCCCCTCCCGGGCCCCTCACTAGAGCCCCAGCCCTCCACCCAGCGCCCCCGTCCGCCTCCGGGGCCTCCTGCCCAAACCCTGGCCCGGCCCCACCGCCTGCGGGCAGGGCCTGGCCACGGTCTCTGGCACTCAGACGAGTCTGCTCCCGGCGAGGAGACACCAGGACCCATGGGGCTGAGCTCCGATCGGGGGATGTCCCCTGGCTATCCTCACAGCCAGCTGGGGGCACTCACCTCCTCGCTGCGGCCCTCCTCGGGCACGATGTCCAGCTCCCGGGACCTCTTCAAGGCGGCTTCCAGCTCGGCCTTCAGGTGGATGGCGCCCTCCAAGCGCCCACCGTGAGTCCCCGCGCGGGTGAACAGCTGCAAGGACAGGGCAGCACCTCCTAGGCCAAGCACTCGCCCTCCCCGAGGGCCAGCCCTGCACCCCCTCAGCCCATGCAGCCCACCTGGAGCCGGGGCCTGCCCTGACCCAGGAGCACGCCCAGCCCAGGGGCCCGCCCTGACCAAGAGCACACCCAGACCCAGGGGCCCGCCCTGACCCAGGAGCCCACCGGGACCTAGGGGCCTGCCCTGACCCAGGAGCCCACCGGGACCCAGGAGCACGCCCAGACCCAGGAGAACACCCAGACCCAGGGGCCTGCCCTGACCCAGGAGCCCATCCAGACCTAGGGGCCCGCCCAGACCCAGGGGCCCGCCCTGACCAAGAGCACACCCAGACCCAGAGGCCCGCCCTGATCCAGGAGCCCACCCAGATCCAAGAGAACACCCAGACCCAGGGGCCTGCCCTGACCCAGGAGCCCACCCAGATCCAAGAGAACACCCAGACCCAGGGGCCTGCCCTGACCCAGGAGCCCACCCAGATCCAAGAGAACACCCAGACCCAGGGGCCTGTCCTGACCCAGGAGCCCACCCAGATCCAAGAGAACACCCTGACCCAGGGGCCCGCCCTGACCCAGGAGCCCACCCAGATCCAGGAGAACACCCAGACCCAGGGGCCTGCCCTGACCCAGGAGCACACCCAGACCAGGGGCCTGCCCTGACCCAGGGGCCCGCCCAGACCCAGGGGCCCGCCCAGACCCAGGAGCCCACCGGGAGCCAGGGTCCCACCCTGACCCAGGAGCCCACCGGGACCCAGGAGTCTGCCCTGACCCAGGGGCACACCGGGACCCAGGAGTCTGCCCTGACCCAGGGGCCGGCCCAGACCCACACACCTGGACCCAGGAGCACGCAGCCGGCAGGAGCTTGTTCTGGATGAGCCTGAGCGCGTCCCGGGCCGCACGGATGACGGCCGCGTTGTCCTCGTTCTCACGCACCCTCAGGCTGTCTGCAGCAAACGCACGGTCACCGGAGGGACCGCCACCCAGGCAGGTCACGGGGTGTCCCAGACTGGACCACCCGCCAGCCGCTCATCACCTGGCACCCAAACCTGTTGGCCCAGGAGACTCTCTGTCTTCTGGCTTTTGCCACAGCAGATTCAGCCTAATCCCAATGCCCCTCTCCAGGCCATGAAGTCAGGGACACCACCCCCCCGAGGTGTCCACACTGCTCTCAGAACGGAGGCCCCACCCGCCCCTCAGCCCAGGGTCCTCCCTGTGAGCTCTGCCACACCAGCAAGCCTTAGCCAGCACCCCCTCCAGCGTGACCCTTGCGTCGAGGCCTTGGTGCTTCCTTGCAGGGTGGAAGGTCTCGCTGTGGCTGCAGAGACTGGGTGACCTCCAGCCTCAGCCTCACCCCACCCGAGGGGCCCAAGCCATGTGGGGTGGGACAGACAGTCAGTGCCCCCCCATCCACGGGAGCTGGAATGCAGAAGCCCCCCAGCGCCAGTGTGGTCACGGCCCATGTGGTCACAAACGTGGCAGAAAACGGTTTCTCTCGATTCCTCCTCCCCGCTGCCCTCTGGCCCGTGGAGCGCCCTGCACGTCAGAGAGGGCTGGCACCCTGTGCCCTACACGCCGGGGTGCCTTCCCGTGCTCACCTCACGGCCCGGAGGCCGGGGCGCCGGAAGTGCCCGGGGCCTGTGGCCGAGGCGGCCCGGCGCGGGGGCAGCCCTACCTGAGGACAGCTCCACGGCCAGCGTGTACTGCCGGGAGCCCAGCCCGTGGCGCCGCACGAACCCCTCTGGGTCGCGGTCCTCGTCCTCCGCGGGCGGCCCTCCCGCGTCCGCGGCTCCCGGGCGGCCTGAGCAGGCGGGCAGGCTCTTGCTGCAGCAGGGCTGCTCCTCGCCCCCGTCGCCCTTCTCGGGCACGGGGCACCAGGCGGTCCCGGGCACCAGGTCGAGGCCGAAGGGCAGCAGCAGTCGGAAGCAGCTCTCCAGCTCGGTGAGGCAGCCCCGGATCTCCGCGGACATCTCTGGGAGAACGGGACGCGGCTCGCTGGGCCCCGGCGGGAGTGGCCCCAGGAGGGGACACAGCGTGCCCCACCCCCTCCCCCACAGGCCGGCGGGTGCCCTGCTCCGGAGACCACTCTGGGACGATCGGGGCGACACCCTCAGCCGTGCCCGGCGAGAGCCTGCCTGGACGGCACTCCAGCCGCTCGCCGCCGCGCTCAGCTCCGCCCCACCAGCCCACTCTGGCTGTGGCTGCCCGCGGGATCTCCTGGCTCTGTGGCCTTCCTGAGGCCAGGCTTCTGGAAGGGCCTTCGACCCGCCGCCCTTCCAGCTGTTCCCACCCTGGGTGCCCCCCACAGAAAGGGCTGGCACAGGGATTTGGGGAGCAGACTGGCAAGACCGCGGTTGGTGGGTGTCGGGGTCAGATGGACGGCGACGCTCAGGCCACCGTGGGACGCGCGCCTGCAGCGTGGCCGCCGCCGGGGCCACGGGAGAGGGTGGGCGGCCTGTGGGGCCCTCCCCCGCCCTCGACTTGAACCAGCTCCGTCCACCCTGTCCACCCACCTGCCCCAAAACCCCCAGCGAGCCTCAGCGGGCGCCTCCTCCAGCGCGACCTCTAGGCCCGTGGCCCTGGCAGTTCCTTGCAGGGTGCCAGGTGCCCGGGGCTCTNGGGGCCACGGGAGAGGGTGGGCGGCCTGTGGGGCCCTCCCCCGCCCTCGACTTGAACCAGCTCCGTCCACCCTGTCCACCCACCTGCCCCAAAACCCCCAGCGAGCCTCAGCGGGCGCCTCCTCCAGCACGACCTCTAGGCCCGTGGCCCTGGCAGTTCCTTGCAGGGTGCCAGGTGCCCGGGGCTCTAGGTCTTCCTGCGGCTACGGGGCTGGATGACCTCCAGCCTCCTCTTCACCCCCCGCCCCCACCAAACTCCCAGAGCAGGCCCTGCGAGGGGCTCAGTGCTGGGCAGAGGCCTGTGCTCTGCCTGGGAAGGAGCAGCAGGCTGGGTCGGGAGTGGCACCCCATTCCCCACAGCTCACCTTCCATCTCCCTCGCTGCCCACTCGGACCTTTCCTTGTAGATTCTGTTCAAGCGCTTCTGTCTCTCTTCTGCTTGCTTTCTTTCTGCCAGAGTGCGAGCGTCCACGTCTTGGAAGTCTACCTAAGAAGTTTAGGTAAAGGTCAGGCCCAGCTACAAAAAATCCAACGAAAACGTGAGTTGCAACCAGGCCTAACAGCAGACGCAGCAGCACAGCTATGCTCAGGAGCTACAGGCCGACGTGCTTGGCCTCAGGCTCACGCGTGCCGCTTTAACATGCAAGGCAACACACTCAAGGGGAACACTAACCCCCAGGACGAGCACAGCCGTCGGCGTCTCCTAGTCAAGTCAGGTAAAAAGGCTTCTAGTCACACACACGCTGCAGTGGGAAGGGAGGCTGCTGGCCAGACCCAGAGGCCTGAGAACACTCGAGGGGACCCCAGGGGGCAGCGGGAAGGGCAGCAGCCACGGGCCTGGAGTGGGTGGGGAGGAAGGGGCGGTACTGGTCCTAGCGGGTGTCGTGCACCTGGACTGGCTGGGCCCAAGTGCAGAGCCCGGCAGAGAAAAGGGCTGTGTCTGAGCAGATGACTCTCACGCTCCTTTTCACCTTGTGGAAACCAGGGCCAAAGGCTCAGCCCCACCTACAGCGGGGACGAGCCGAGGCTCTTCCCTCACAGCTGCTCCTCCGGCTCCAGACCACCCCCTGCCCAGACCGCACGGGCCGGTGGTGCAGTGCAGGGCTTGCCCACCTGTTTGCTGTGCTTTAGGAAGTGGAAGCCCAGGGCCAGCTTCTTATACGCCGCACCGTACTTCTCATTCCAGCCACGGATGGCCCGGGTGGCCGCTTGCCTCAACCTCTGTGCCGCCTCCCTGGGGGGCGGCAGGGGCCGCTCATGGTCGGTGCCCAGCGTGAGCTCCAGGAACTCCTGGAAGTTGGAAACGACCAGTGTCCTGAACTGGTGGGACCTGGCGAAGAGCTGGTCCAGGACCTGGAAGGCGGACAGGCGGATCTCTGCGTGCTCCTGGCTCAGCTGGGCCATCAGCAGGTGGTAGGCGTGGCCAAGCTGCTCTTCTGAGGACCTGGAGACACAGCCCCAGTGGCAGGGAACGCGGGCACTTCCAGAGCCATCTGCCCTTCCCCCGGGGCAGATGAGCACTGCCCACGTGCCAACCCTGGCCCCTGCCTATTGCTGGATAGCCCACAAGGCAAGCCTTTAACTACTTTCATGAAGACAAACAGAAAAAAACATTCCCTGACACAAGAAAACGCCGTGAAGCTCAGGGTTTCACGGGATCAAGCCAGGCGCTGTCATTCATTCGGGGGCTGACCGCCCACCCACAGCTGAGTGCCTGGGAGCCTGAAGGACTCTTGGCCAGCCCAGCAAGCAGCGGTGCAGAGACCTCACCCCAAGGGGAGACCACCCCCAGCCCCCCAGAAAGCTCTGTGGCCTTCTGGGAGCTACCCCGGGAGGCGTGCACACCGCAAGCCCTTTCGTTCCTCTTCTAGCTATCCTCACCCTCCCCACCCCCCATGCCCTGCTTTTTGGGGGTTTTCGGGGAATGCAACAAAACCTGATCTGGGTCACCATTTTTAACCAAAGTGTAAATTCTTGTCACTGAAATGATCACGTAAGTTCTGTGAACATATGGCAAGGATCACCAGGAGAGTTCCTCGCTTCTGCTGCTGGCGCCTGAGAGGCTCTTGGGTAAGAGCGGTGTCCAAACACAGACAAGACCTACCCCCCCAGCGCAAGAGTCCACCGGTGTGACCTCTAACCTTCCTCCCACACGTGTTCCAACACTGAGTAACCCCTTCAACCATACACGTGCACTCAAGGTTAGGCACCCACACAGACAACTGAACAGGCCTGTTCTCCCTAAGGCTGCACACCCCTGCCTGGAACTGCTGCCCCCGAACAGGAGCACGCACTGCAGGGCCTTGGGGAGATGTCCTGGGCCTTGTTCCTTTGCTGGTTCTTCCCCAGCAGAGAAGCTGACCCCAGGGTAGCCCTAGGGTTGGCACAGACTTGCTGAGACATTGAGCCTTAAGACATACTTGCAAATTTTCTTCAGTTGTTTCATTTTCTCGGGGTTCAATTGGGGCTCTCCTGAAGTTGTGAGCTCTTCGACCAACTCTGAAAGTTTTTGATCCATATCTAGAAACAGGAAACGCAGAGACGCTAAACGACCAGCTAGTATTTCACAGCTCTGGGTTTTATTAGATGTCGCTGGGTTCCACTGTGTGTCAGGCACAGGGTGTCGGCACAACGCTGAGGGGTCCTTGCGACCTGGCCTCTGTGCCATGGCCCCCTGATGCTGAAACAATTCAAGGTGAGATTCCGGGCCGGGTCAACAAAACGTTTCTGATGGTAATTAGGAAAAGGGCACCAAGAGACCGGTGCCCGGAAGGTCTGCAACCCGAGCCCGCCTGCGGCCACGCTGGGCCGGGAGGCAAGGACCAGGACGGCGGAGCTACGCGCAAGCGGGCCTTCCCGCAGGACGGCGGGCGCGCCTCTCCCCTCGCCAGCCCGGCCATCCCCCCGAAAGCCACGGGGGGGCCTCGAGGCCCGCAGGGCAGGCTGCTCGCGGGCAGCCGCCAGCGGCGGGTGTGGCGGAGGCGCAGCGGGAGGGCCGCAGGCGGGGCAGCGAGCACGCCCGGCGCCCCCGCGTCTCCCGCCAGCAGCCAGGTCTGCCGCCGCCGGGGCGGGCCCGCCCCCCGGCAGAGCCCCAGCGCCCCGCCGCCCTCGGGCCACCAGGGCCGACGAGCCCCGGTCCTGAGGTCCGGGGCGCGGCCGGCTTCCAGGCAAGGGCGCGGGGGCATCGCGCGGCGGGGGACATCGCGCAGCGGGGGACGAAGGAGGCGCCCCCGAGAGAGGGCTGCGCTCCGACCCCGGCCCGGCAGGCCGCCCCTCGGCCCCACCTACCGCGCTCCCGGCCGCTCGCCTCGGCCCACCCTTCCGGCGAAGGGCCCGCCCCCGTCACGTGCCCCAGATCGCGCCAGTCATTGGCCGCCCCAGCGCGGCGGCGCGGGGGGAAGGGCGGAGCGGCCGACGCCCCGTCTAACCCGCTGGGCGGCCGCTCTCTGCTGAGCCCGCCCCTTCCGGCGCAGGCCCCGCCCTCCCGCTGTCACGTGACCCCAAGCGCGGCGAGCAGTGGCCCGCCTGGACCCCCGAGGCGTGGACGCGGGGTCGGGGCCGAGACCTGCGCGGTGACGCAGGCGCGCTCCCGGCCGAAGGCGGCAGGTGGGGCGGGCTGACGACGCGCGAGAAAAAAGGAGGCGGGCGGGCGCGGCAAGGCCTTAAAGGGGCCGTGTGCTCGTGGGCTGGGCCGGGCCCGACTGGGAGTGCGCGCTCGGCTGGGCGGCGTCGGCGCCGGAAGCGTGGCGGCTCCCCGGCTCCGGGCCGCCCGGTGGGCGCGCTTCTCCAGGAGCGCCGGGGACGCTGCCCTCGGGCCGGGTCCTGGGCGGACGCCCCAGCCGTCCCCGAGGGGTGGTGGCCCCGCTGGCGGCGCCCGCCCCGGTCCGTGGGCAGCGCGGGGAGCCCGGCCCGGGGGCCCCTCCCCAGAAGGCCCGCCCTGGCTCGTCTGCCAGCCGCCCGCCGGCCGCACGTCCCGGGGCCGGGGCCGGCGCTCCCGAGGCCGCGGCAGGGACGACCCCGGCCTGGCGGCCCCGGCGTGCTGCGACGCCCGCCGTAGCCGGGCCCTCGGGAGGCTCCCCGGGCCCGCGGCGCCCGCGCGGACCGGCGAACGGCCGCTGGGGAGTGTGCGGGGGCCCGGGTCGGGCAGAAGCGGCCGACGGCGCCGCAGGCCAGCCGGCCCGACGCGCCTCCGCGGGCGGCGGTGCCCGACGCGCCGGGCTCCCGTCTCGGGACGGAGGACAGGACGCCGATTGGACCGTGTGGCACCGCTGACACAGAAGGCCCAGAAGAGGGGGACCCCGAGCGGAGGGAGGAGCGGGGGGCCCGGGGTCGGGGGTGGTGGCTGCCCAGCCCCGTTTCCGTGTTGAAATGTCGCGTCGTATCTTTGGAAAGGGCGGCTCTTGTGTGTGAACCACACCTTAGTAAATAGCTCCTAGGAAAGGGTGGCGGAAGGAACGAACAATGAGACAGCGAATTAAAAAGCGAGGAAGAAACGCCCGCCGGCCTCCCTGCGCAGGCCCCCGCCTCTGGCCTCCCTTCTGTGCCTCCAGGGTGTTTCCCGTGCGAAGAGGACCCCCCTCTCCAGCTCCCCGCCCCGGCCCTCGCCGCCCGGCTCCCGGAGACCAGTCTCTGCCCCACCGCCCGCTCGTCTCAGCTGATGGAGGCTCCTCCGTCCTTCCACGCGCTGGACCCCTCCTCCTTTCCCGCAGCCCAGATGTCCGGACAGCCCCACCTTCAGGGGGAATTCAGGATCGCCGGACTCGGTTGCCCTGCGGCCACCACCAGGCCCCTGCCGCCTGCCCTCGGCCGGTCACCGCAGTCCCCTCTGCCCTCCTGCGCCCTAGGGACCATTCCGCTCGCAGCAGCCAGGGCGCCCTGGAGGCTGAAGTCAGATCGTGCGATCCCCTCGCCGCGTCCCAGGGTGAAGCCAGAACCTTTAACAGACCACGGGGCCTTCTGGGTCTGTGCCGCTCACCCAGCCACCTCCCTCCTGCTCTCCCTGCCCCTGCAGCCGGCGGGGCTTCCGGAAGCCACCCCATGCCTTCAAGGCTGTGCATCCTGCCCGGCACGTCTTCCTTCAGCCTCTCGCCTCCCCAGCCCCCACCCGCCCTTTCTCTTTGGCTGTGTCGGGTCTTGGTGCACACGGGGGTCTTTCTCTAGTTGCGGTGCACAGCTTCTCACTGTGGGGCACAGGCTTCCGTGCGTGTGGCTCCCGGGCTCTAGAACACAGGCTCAGTACTTGAGACACACCGGCTGTGTTGCTCTGCGGCCTGTGGAATCCTCTGGCCCTGCTCTCGAAGGTGGATTCTTTACTCCCGAGCCGCCAGGGAAGCGGCCCTGCCTGCCTGTCCTGGACTTGGTCCACTTTGTCCCACAGTGCTTATAGCCTCACCCAGGCTTGTCGCCTCATCCTAAGGTTGCTGCTGCTGCTGCTGCTGCTAAGTCGCTTCAGTCGTGTCCGACTCTGTGCGACCCCATAGACGGCAGCCCACCAGGCTCCCCCGTCCCTGGGATTCTCCAGGCAAGAACACTGGAGTAGGTTGCCATTTCCTTCTCCAATGCAAGAAAGTGAAAAGTGAAAGTGAAGTCGCTCAGTCGTGTCTGACCCTCAGCGACCCCATGGACTGCAGCCTTCCAGGCTCCTCCATCCATGGGATTTTCCAGGCAAGAGTACTGGAGTGGGGTGCCATTGCCTTCTCCGCATCCTAAGGTTATTGGGGTTTTAGTCTTCTGTTCTCAGGAGGTATGCTCCGTGAGAACAGGGATCTTTGTCTTGTTTCATGATGTCAGGCACACAGTAGGTGTTCAATACTTGCTGAATGTTGAATCAACAAGAACAAGGAAGCACCTTACAAGCAGTTGAAGAGAAAGGGGGCATTCCAAAGATAAGAGAGCCGCAAATTGCTTGGCCAAAACAACACAAGCTGCAAGGCAATGAAAAAAAAACCCTGCAGCAGTAAAAGAAAAACACCGTCAACCTTGGGTCGTGCATGCAGCGGAGCGTGCCCCAAACCAGCGAGGGTGGGATGGAGCCGCTGCAGACAGAAGCTGAGGGGCTCATCACCAGCAGTTTCATGGTTTAAGAAATGTTACAGAACTTCTTCAGGATTAAATTAGGATTCAACAACTAATACTTGGGAAATTTCCACATATTTGGAAATTTGCCATCAGACATCTAAATAGTCCATGGGTAACAAAAAAATCACAAGGGAAACAAATATTTTTAACTGCATGAAAATTAAAACATTAAAATGTAGGAATGTTTATGTTAGAAATAAAAGGTTCCACAGCAGTAGTCTTCCTCTTAAGAAGCTAGAAAAAGAATAATTAAATTCAAAATAGACTTTATTTTCTTGGACTCCAAACACAGTGTGGATGGTGACCACAGCCATGAAATTAAAAGATGCTCTTTGAGAAAGCTATGACAAACCTAGACAGGGTATTGAAAACCAAAGACGATCACTTTGCGAACGAAGGTCCTTATAGTCACAGCTGTGGCTTTTCCAGCGGTCACGCGTGGATGTGAGAGTTGGACCATAAAGAAGAATGAGCACCAAAGAATTGATGCTTTTGAACTGTGGTGTTGGAGAAGACTCTTGAGTCCCTTGGACTGCAAGGAGATTCAACCGGTCCGTTCTGAAGGAGATCAGCCCTGAATATTCATTGGAAGGACTGATGCTGAAGCCAAAACTCCAATACTTTGCCCACCTGATGCAAAGAACTGACTCATTGGGAAAGACCCTGATGCTGGGAAAGATTGAAGGTGGGAGGAGAAGGGGGTGACAGAGGATGAGATGGTTGGATGGCATCACTGACTCAGTGGACATGAGTTTGATCAAACTCCAAGAGACGGTGAAGGGCAGCCTGCGTGCTGCAGTCCGTGGGCCTGCAGAGTCGGACGCGACTGCGCGACTGAGCAACAAACACAAACTAAGCAGGAGGAAGGAAACAGCGAAGAGCGGAAACCAATTGGAAGCAGTCAGACAATGGGAGGAAATAATCCAGAGTGTGCTCTGTAATATCTGTAAAACTGAAATTCTGACTGATAGAAAACCGACCGTAGCGAAACTGATCAGGAACAATCGAGGAGAAACGAGTGATCCAGAAGGGGCAGGCCAGCGCATGGCGACGCGTCCTGCAGGCATCTCAGGCAATGGAGCGCAGCGCAGGTGGCATGCTCAGTGAAGCCTAAGCGGATCAAATCCAGCAACTCGGGAAACAACGCACCAAGTGGGATGGGTCCAGGAAGGCAAGTTTAACCATTCAAATCAAAGAATGTAATTCTCCGTATCAACAGAATAAAGAAAAATCACATGGTAATTTCCTTAGACAAAAAAAAAGAACATTTGACAAAATTCATCAATTCACGATAATAATGCTCAGGAGACTCCCTCAACCAACACCCAGGGAAACCTGCAGAAACATCAAACTTCTTAACAGTGAAAGGTGACACTTTCTGCCCAAGAATGGAGACAAGGCCGCGATGTGCCCTCTCCTGTTGTAACCATGAGCTGGAGGCTCTGGCTGGTACAAGAAGGAAAGAAAAAGAGACACAAACATGGACATTGGAAGAAAGACGTAAACTGTCTCTATTTACAGATGATACAATTGTGTACATAGAATATGTCTTAAAATTTACCAGGAAGTAAGACTAGTGAGAGACTTTAGCAAGGTCACAGGCTACAAGGTCTACATATGAAATCACTATGTCTGTTACCATATTGGAACTCCTGGAAAGGGAAATTCAAAGATTAAGCGTACAATAGCATTACAAATCTTGAGGTAATTAGGGTAAACAAAATATGTCCAAGGTATGTACACTAAAAACTATAAAATGTGAATGAGGAAAATCAAGTAAATCTGAGTGAGTATGTGGTGAGACACGTATCATGGATTGCAAGACTCAGAACTGTTGACTGTAAGTCCCTGTTAGGGACTAAATCAGGCCCCCCTCCCTCAAACCGTAATCTCCCTCCCTCTTTGTTTGGAGGCAGTTGAGTGAGGTCACCAGGGTGCGAGGGTGGGACCCTGATGCTGTAGGACCAGCGTCCTCCTGTGTGGACAGGGGGAGCAGGCGCTGGACGGGGCCTCCCAGGATCCAGCTGCCGGCACCTTGTTCCTGGACCTGTGGCCTCTGGGGTCACAGGAATATCCCTACATCTCAAGTAGACAGAGGCCGTCCTCAAGTTGGTCTAGACATTCTACGCAATTCCAGTTTAAACCCCACAGACTGTTTTTTTCCCAGAAGACCCTTATGAGCTGATTCTAAAATGCAATCTAGAAAACCTAGAAAATGAGTCAACAAAAGGGGCCCACACTCCCTGCTTTCAAGGTTTCTGGGACACCTGGACACAACTCTACTTCCAGGCGTCTACCCAGGAGGAATGAAGACATGTCCGGAGTCACGGGTATCAGCCATCCTGGGTACCAACTGTCCTGGGAACCACCTGCATGTCTGTGGCGGGCAGACAGCCAGGCTGGGTGAGCGTGGAAAAGTAGGGCCGCAGGAACCATGGGTGTTTCTGGGTGGGACTTGCCAGAGACCCAGAGCTCAGTCTGTGATTCGTTTTGAGTGGAGGTGAAACTCCACCTCAGTCGTGAAGACGGGCGTGACAGCTGTGTGGGGCAAGTAGAGTGTCTGGGGGGGCCGGGGTGCTGGCCACCTGGGCCTGCTAGCTGGGGTGTGTGAACATTCAGCCAATCTCATCCAGCTGTTGACTCAGGACCCACGCTCCCACACATGCCATGCTCACAGCTGAACAAGCCCATGGCCAGCAGCACACCCAGCACGCACGGGCGGTGGGCGCTGAGCCTGATGAGGGTGTGGGGCCCACGCTGGCCAGCTGCCTGCCTAGCAAACGCTAACACATGACCAGCAACCCCACATCCTCCCATAGAGCGCGAGTGCATGCTCAGCAAACGTCGTGCCCGAGAATGCTCATGGCCGGTTTACCTGGAAGTGACCTATGTCCACCGGTGTGCAGACAGGAAGTCACTCTTCACGCGCCAGTGGGCACCACGGGCAGCAAAAAGGACGAGCTGCCCTGCCTGTGGGTGAGCCACCAGGGCCCTGACAGTGGGGTTCAGTGTGCACCACGCCTGAGTGGCCTGGCTGAGCCACTCTCACCAAGAAACAGGGCTGCCCAGGACACTGGCCTGGGAAGGCCTTGGGGGCAGCCCAGAAGGCTGGACTGGTTTGCAGGCCACGTGCACCAGATGCGTGGCAGAAATCCATCTCCATGTGCTCTTAAGACCTACTTCCATAGAAAGCGAAGAGCAAGGAAGCAGGCAGAGATGGGGGCGAGGCCAGCAGAGACCCCCACTGTCCCCCTCCCTGGGGATGGATGGCAGCAAAGAACCCATCACCCCACTGACAGCTCTGCTCAGGTGCCTGCAGAGCCGCCAGCCCACACATGCGCCAGGCCTGATGGGCGGCATGTGGACGCAGGGCCCGGGGAGACCCACTTAAATAGTGCTCTATCCTTGGCTGGTCCCAACTAAGCAGAGCCCAGGCACATCCTGGAGGCCACGCTCCCCTTGGCACGTGGGCCCAGGGCACAGAGGTCAGCGTGGGCACCTGGCAAGGAAGCAGAAAGCCAGATCGAGGCTTGAAGCTAGAGTAGCCAGCACCAGCAAGGGGCCCAGGCAGGCTGAGGGCCAGGGCAGGGCAGTGGCGAGTCCAGGAAGGCGGCGGCCAGGGAACACGGCAGAGAACAGGCGTGAGCAAGTGGTCAGCAGAGGCCACGGAGCCCACCCTGATCCTCACAGGAGGTGTCTGCAGGACGGCGGGGATGGAGGTGAGCGGACCAGAGCTCACCCGGGCTGGGCACTAGGGACTTGGTAGACCAGGCGGCCCAGGAGGTGTGCCCTGCCTGCATCAGGCCAGGATGGCCTCAGCTGCTTCCGTGCCCTCTTTGGCCACCGTGACAGAAGCTGCGCCGATTAAGAAAAGGAATTTGTCCAAGGGAACTGGGCACTCCTGGACTGCGGGGGCCAAAGTGGTGGGTGGAGGGGCCCCTGAGCTCTAACCCTTAACCCCCAGGGCAGCGTTCCTGCCGACGGTCCGCAGGCGGGGCCGCCCAGCAGCCCCCATTCCCGCTCAGGAGGCGGCTCTCCAGATGCCTCAAAGGACCCCGGGGGACCCCGGCTATCGCGGGCTGCTTGGGATGCCCTGGGGCTGAGGGGGCCCTGGAGCAGGACGCGACCACGTGAGTGCAGTTCTCGGGCGCCCCGGGGCCCACCCTGGACCGACGGGCAGGTGGCAGACACCACCCAGAGGGTCCGACGTGCTGCCGCGGCACACGAAAGGAGAGACACCTTTACTGGCGAGTCTTACGTTTACAGTTTATTAGCTAATCAACCTCAACATGCAAAAATAAGCGCTGAATACAAACCTCTACCGTACGGTTTCATGTAAACTACAACAGTTCGTCCGATTTGAAGAGTCATTGGTGGTCACTTCAACTGAGCTGCTGGCTTCTGTACTGAATAGTGTTTAGAGCTGGAGTCACTGAGCCGTCGGCAAGGCCTCCGCAGACACCGGTCCAGTGGGTTTCCACGAGATACATTCTCAGGCAGGAGACGAGGCGGCGCGAGGGGCGTGACAGTGAGCCTACAGGGCTGAATGCGGCCCCGCGGGTGCGGCCTCGGGCAGGCGGCGGTCCTGGAGGCCAGCGCCGCCTGCAGCCGCGGTGCCGGCGTGTCGGCAGCAGCTCTACAGAGGAGTGACAGGGTCCCTCGTGGCACCAAGTCACCACAGGTCAGCCTGGCGTGGCCGCCACTGCTCCCGGGCCAGGGCCGAGGACCCGTCTGCCCGGCGGTTCCTTGTTAGCAGAAGGGCAGGGGCTGGGAGAACACGGGGAAGGAATCAGTTCCTGTGGTGAACGGTGCCAGCCTCCCTCCGCGTGGTCAGTCTGTAAAGAAGCTTCGCTGAAAGGCGAAAGCACTTCAGAAGCATCAACAGCTGACATGTTTCAAACTCGCGTGCACGCTCGTTCAATCTCCCCTCCTCTCTTCCCAGGAGTGTTGTCGTTGCTCACTCATCTTTGGTCGCAGAAACAGAAAGGCAGGTCGGCGGGGCCCGGGGCCGCTCGGCCAGGCGGCCCTACATGATGTACACCTTCTCGGCCTGGGAGAAGTGGAAGACCTCTTTGGTTCTCGGGCAGACGACCTTGTCATCCTGCCGGATGGACAGCAGAGACTACAAAGGAAGACGGGGCGCGTTAGGCAGGGCCCGCCCAGCTTACCCCAGCGTCTCCTGAGACCCACGGAACCGACTCGGAAACAAACCGCTTCACTCCACGAAGCCACTTTCGGCAGGTGCCCCTGCCAAGGAGTCCTGAGCTTTCTCCCCTGCCCCCCAACCTGCCTCGCAAAGGACAGCTCCGGGCCCTGCCCGCCCCCTGCACAGGCCCCGCCCCCGGGGCTGTCTCTTATACACATCTAGATGTGTATAAGAGACAGGGCCCTGACAGTGGGGTTCAGTGTGCACCACGCCTGAGTGGCCTGGCTGAGCCACTCTCACCAAGAAACAGGGCTGCCCAGGACACTGGCCTGGGAAGGCCTTGGGGGCAGCCCAGAAGGCTGGACTGGTTTGCAGGCCACGTGCACCAGATGCGTGGCAGAAATCCATCTCCATGTGCTCTTAAGACCTACTTCCATAGAAAGCGAAGAGCAAGGAAGCAGGCAGAGATGGGGGCGAGGCCAGCAGAGACCCCCACTGTCCCCCTCCCTGGGGATGGATGGCAGCAAAGAACCCATCACCCCACTGACAGCTCTGCTCAGGTGCCTGCAGAGCCGCCAGCCCACACATGCGCCAGGCCTGATGGGCGGCATGTGGACGCAGGGCCCGGGGAGACCCACTTAAATAGTGCTCTATCCTTGGCTGGTCCCAACTAAGCAGAGCCCAGGCACATCCTGGAGGCCACGCTCCCCTTGGCACGTGGGCCCAGGGCACAGAGGTCAGCATGGGCACCTGGCAAGGAAGCAGAAAGCCAGATCGAGGCTTGAAGCTAGAGTAGCCAGCACCAGCAAGGGGCCCAGGCAGGCTGAGGGCCAGGGCAGGGCAGTGGCGAGTCCAGGAAGGCGGCGGCCAGGGAACACGGCAGAGAACAGGCGTGAGCAAGTGGTCAGCAGAGGCCACGGAGCCCACCCTGATCCTCACAGGAGGTGTCTGCAGGACGGCGGGGATGGAGGTGAGCGGACCAGAGCTCACCTAGGAGAGACACCTTTACTGGCGAGTCTTACGTTTACAGTTTATTAGCTAATCAACCTCAACATGCAAAAATAAGCGCTGAATACAAACCTCTACCGTACGGTTTCATGTAAACTACAACAGTTCGTCCGATTTGAAGAGTCATTGGTGGTCACTTCAACTGAGCTGCTGGCTTCTGTACTGAATAGTGTTTAGAGCTGGAGTCACTGAGCCGTCGGCAAGGCCTCCGCAGACACCGGTCCAGTGGGTTTCCACGAGATACATTCTCAGGCAGGAGACGAGGCGGCGCGAGGGGCGTGACAGTGAGCCTACAGGGCTGAATGCGGCCCCGCGGGTGCGGCCTCGGGCAGGCGGCGGTCCTGGAGGCCAGCGCCGCCTGCAGCCGCGGTGCCGGCGTGTCGGCAGCAGCTCTACAGAGGAGTGACAGGGTCCCTCGTGGCACCAAGTCACCACAGGTCAGCCTGGCGTGGCCGCCACTGCTCCCGGGCCAGGGCCGAGGACCCGTCTGCCCGGCGGTTCCTTGTTAGCAGAAGGGCAGGGGCTGGGAGAACACGGGGAAGGAATCAGTTCCTGTGGTGAACGGTGCCAGCCTCCCTCCGCGTGGTCAGTCTGTAAAGAAGCTTCGCTGAAAGGCGAAAGCACTTCAGAAGCATCAACAGCTGACATGTTTCAAACTCGCGTGCACGCTCGTTCAATCTCCCCTCCTCTCTTCCCAGGAGTGTTGTCGTTGCTCACTCATCTTTGGTCGCAGAAACAGAAAGGCAGGTCGGCGGGGCCCGGGGCCGCTCGGCCAGGCGGCCCTACATGATGTACACCTTCTCGGCCTGGGAGAAGTGGAAGACCTCTTTGGTTCTCGGGCAGACGACCTTGTCATCCTGCCGGATGGACAGCAGAGACTACAAAGGAAGACGGGGCGCGTTAGGCAGGGCCCGCCCAGCTTACCCCAGCGTCTCCTGAGACCCACGGAACCGACTCGGAAACAAACCGCTTCACTCCACGAAGCCACTTTCGGCAGGTGCCCCTGCCAAGGAGTCCTGAGCTTTCTCCCCTGCCCCCCAACCTGCCTCGCAAAGGACAGCTCCGGGCCCTGCCCGCCCCCTGCACAGGCCCCGCCCCCGGGGCACTCGGCCCGGGCCCCGCCCCCGGCCCTCACGTTGTAGCCGTAGACGTAGCCGTTGGGCAGCATCATGGGCGGGTTGTTCTCGTTCATGACATCGCCCGAGATCTTGCAGACGAGGCGCGAGTTGGCGCAGTGCGCCATGGGCAGGGGCTGCGCCAGCTTGTTCAGCGAGCGGCTGCATACCGGGCAGTCGGGGCTCCGCGAGCTGCCGTCCTCCTTGTAGCACTGCCTGCGCACGGGTTAAGGAGGGCGGGCCCGCCGAGCTCCCGGGACCCCGAGCACCCCGTGGGGGCTGCTGAGCATCGCGGTCCCTACCTGGGCACGGGAGCCCTCCTGGCACTGTCCCGACACTGGGGCTGCAATGCAATTAAGGCACGGTCTGGGGGGTGGGGGGCCCTGCAGGTTTCAAGGACAGGGGCCAAGGCTGGTAAGGAGCGGGGTCTGGACACCAGCCCCGCACTAGGAAGGGGGCACCTGGGGCGCACTCCCGGAGAGAAGGATACGGCGTCTTTATGGCGGAGAGGCCGGCCTGCAGGGTGAGGGTGAACACGGAGCTGTTTCCCAGCTGGTGCAGCCGGTAGTTGTCGTACCGGAACTGCTGGATCAGCATCCGCCACCGCGCCGGGTCCAGCAGGTCCTGGAAGAAGCGGGGCAGAGTCGTGATAACAGCAAACAAGCTCGAAATCTCTTCCCTGCAGACGCAAGATGAGAGCCACCCCGCTCAGCCACACGCCGGCGCCCAGAGGGCAGCCTCGACTTCCGCCCGCAGCCAGGCCACCGCTGACTCCCTTTCTGCGACACCGACTCGATCTGAGCCCATGCTGATGCTCCGGAGTGTGGGTCCTGTGGCCCAGAGGCAAGTCAAGGACTCGGGGCTGGAAGGAAAGCCACTCACTGAGCAAGCTCCAGAACCTCTTGCTAAGAGCATTAAGGTTTGCAAGGAGAAGCCTTATTCCAGGGAACAGCTTATTAGAATAGAAAGTCAAATCGGGCTCATGTTGGTCCCTAAATTCACCTAGGTTTAGACTCAAGAAGGGATGGAGGCAGGGAGGGAGGGGAAGGCAGCCAGGCCAGAGCAGGGTCAGAGGTTCTCTGAGCTCCTCCGAGCCCTGGCTCAGGGCACACACCACACTCCCAACATTTAAAAAATGATTCTTAACATTTCTTTTATCCAACAGTCCATGGTGAAGGAGGCCCACCCCTAGGGGCTGCCACGCCCAGCACCAGCTGCGAGCCCTGCAGTGTCTGCCACAGCCCTCTCAAAACAAAGTACTTTGTCCATTCCCACTGTGACCCATCTGGACTCGTCTGTGACCTCTTGCCACGAGGGACGAAGGCCTCGCTCCCTTAATGAGGCGGCTCCAGCACGTCATGAGTGCCTGGTCCCCTGCTCCTGCTTCCAAGACAATCGTCCCAACTGTTTCCGAGCTCCCTGCACCTGAGACCCCCCACCTGCGCGGGGTCACGGCTCTCCTGTCACCCAGGCCTCCTCTTTGGAGCCAGGTAACCTGCCAGACCAGCTTTCCTGGGCCATACAGAAGGCTGAGCGTGGAAGAGCTGATGCTTTTGAACTGGGGTGTTGGAGAAGACTCTCGAGAGTCCCTTGGACTGCACTTATACACATCTTCCTCTTTGGAGCCAGGTAACCTGCCAGACCAGCTTTCCTGGGCCATACAGAAGGCTGAGCGTGGAAGAGCTGATGCTTTTGAACTGGGGTGTTGGAGAAGACTCTCGAGAGTCCCTTGGACTGCAAGGAGATCCAACCAGTCCATTGTAAAGGAAATCAGTCCTGAATATTCATTGGAAGGACTGATGCTGAAGCTGAAACTCCAGTACTTTGGCCACCTGATGCGAAGAACTGACTCATTGGGAAAGACCCTGATGCTGGGAAAGATTGAAGGTAGGAGGAGAAGGGAACAACAGAGGATTACATGGTTGGATGGCATCACCAACTCGATAAACGTTGAGTTTGCGTAAGCTCCGGGAGTGGTGATGGACAGGGAGGCCTGGCGTGCTGCAGTCCATGGGGTCGCAGAGTCGGACATGACTGAGCGACTGAACTGAACTGAACCTGCCAAACCAACCTTAACAGCCAAAGGCTGTCGTGTCCCAGTTGGTGGAGAACTCTGCCCAGGGGAGGGGAAGCCCGCCCTGGGGTCTCTTCTGAGGCTCGGTCCCTCTGGATCCAACGGCAGCGATGGCATCACTGCCTGGCTCTTTACAGCTGCTGTGAGGCCTCACCAAGGAGTGAAGAAATGTGCCCCACGCGCTCCTGAGCTGGGCACCTCACCCCCAAGGGCAGCTGGCCTTTGCTGCACTTTGAAGAGAAAACGCTGTGAGTTAGAATCTGAGTTTAGACCTGGAGATCTTTGTGACCTGCTGATTTATTATATTCCCAAACACCACAGAAAGCGTGAATTCAGTTGGGAAGAAGATTCCAGCAGCTTTCCAAAGGGCCTGCAGGCACTCTGGGCGGTGGGGGCTGGGTCTGCCCAGAGGCTCTCACAGAACACAGGGGCAGCGGGGCTGCTGGGACACACTTGGCCTCGGATAGAGGCCGGCTTCACGGCCCGGAGGGCACGGTGGGCCCACCACCCAAGGGTCTGACTCTCTCCCCCACAAGTACACCGCTGAAACACTGAGGCCCAAAGCGATGGTCGGGAGAGGCCCTCTGGGAGGGAATGAGATCATGGGCAGGAGGCTCACGAATGGGATTGCTGTCCTTCTGAGAAGAGCCCCCAGAGAGCTCCCGACCCTTCCACTATGGGAGGGCCCGGCAGAAGTCGTGACTCAGGCTGGCGCCTGACCTTGGGCTTCAGCCTCCCGAGCCCTGAGCAGTACATCCGGCTGTTCACAGCCCTGGTCTGTGGTACGTGCTGCAGCTGCCAGAAGGGACTAGCACAGAGAACGGCTACCAGGAGTGGACGCTGTGGCGGCAAGCACGCGAACCCGGGAGTGAGGCTTCACCGGCCGGGGCCGCAGCCAGAGTGACAGAATGGGCCACTGGAAGTGAGGGTTCAGGAAGAGAAGAGAGTGGCAGAGCGCACCCCATCTCTGAGAGAGACCTAAGAGCTGTGCACCCTCACGGCCACTGCGATGAGACCTCAGACCCGACGAGGACTGAGCTACTGAGAACTGGAGCGAAGGCTCCTGGTTACAGAGGGTGGCGAGCCGGGCAGAGCTGTGCTCGTGGACGGGGGCGTGGGTGATGAATCGAGCATCCGGCTGAAGCCGTCTCTGGGCAGAATGGCGAGGGTGTGGCTTGGCTGCTTTGGGGTGTTTATCCGGGGGGTGGGGGGTGAGGGGAGATGAGCCCAGGGATCCTGACACAGGGGAGAGAACGCAGGGCAGGAACAAGCGACGTCGGCAAAGACGCCAGCAGAGCCACGCAGAGGCCAGGCCTGTCCAGCCTTGACCGGGCCTCCAGCGGAGTGAGCAGGCGCTCGGAATTGCCCTTTCCAGCTAACGTGCTTTAGGAGCCGTTCTGATCAAAGATTTTGCCAGCAAAATGGGAACAAGATGGGAAAAGAGGCCTGGGTGGTGTGCGGGCCACCCTGGTCAGTGGCAGTTACTGCAGGCCCGGCCCAACCCTAAGCCCAGGGCACGCCGTACCTTGTAGGGGGAGATGTGCGTGTCCGGTGGGAAGGCCAGCATGCCCATGACCTGGCGGACCTCGTCCAGCTGGCTCCCCTCAGCCTGGCTGAAGTGCTTCCTCGCGTGTCTGGAAAGGCACAGCGCAGCCTGGAGACGCTTGCACTCCCACTGCCCCCGCCCACGCACCGGCCGCGCCTGCCCACGCCGAGCCCGGGAGCGGCCCAGAAGCCTGACCTGCACGCGGGGGGCCCTACCTCACCGCATCCAGCCTCTTGTTCTGCCGGATGAGCTCAATGAACTCCTGGATCCTCAGGCTAAACTCCAGGCAGCTCTGAGGGTGAAGACAAGATAAGGACCAGCTCAGCCAGGCTCACCTGAAGCTGTGTCCCAGCTCAAGGCTGCACGCACTGCTACAGAAGCTCGGCGTTGCCAGGGAGGCGGGGCTGCTGCTGAAATCCTAATTTCAACCTGCAGCCAATACTTGCTGGGTCCTGACAGGCCATGGCCTGGCCCCACCCCACATCTCTCAGGGCCAGGCCAGGCGGACATGGGGTGAGGAGCAGCAGGGGTGCTCCCAAGCCGCAGCTGGCTGCACAGACACGACAGCCTGGTCAGCAGAGTCGGCACAGCGCCCTCGCCACCGCCTCCTACCCGCAGGCCTCCTCTTTCCAGCCCCAGGCCACACCGAGGGCTCCGGGGGGACAGAGCCCCGCACGAGGACCCTCACAGTGTGGGCCATGGCGACTCTGGAACGAGCCAGCTCAGAGGCCCTGGATGGGCGGGGCCTCAGCACATGGCCAGGACCAGGCGAAGATGGCAGAGGTGGGCAAGCAGGTCAGGGCCGGCTCCTGGAAGAGCCCAGAACGTGCCCCGGGTGCGAGGGCCCTGGGGCTGGGGCTGCTGTGCTGGGAGGCGGCTGTGGCCCAGCTCCATCTGGGAGGTGTCTGTCCCGAGGCTCTACAGGTGACCCCGGGGGATGCTAATACGGCTGCATCAGTGGGGTAGCTTGTAAGGAGCCCAAGCGAACTTTGAAACCTTAGCAGTATCAACCCAGTTTGGGCTAAAACTCCTGCAGCTAGGGGTATAGGGCAAGCAGGCAAAATTAACTTTTGTGACCTAAGATGGAAAAACCGGATTATTTTACCACAAAACTAAGACCACACCATCTTCAACACAGCTTCAGAAGAGACTCCGCGTTTGCACCCAGAAAGAGAGCACGCGGAGCGCAGAGCAGGGAGGCCGACCTCAGGGCCTCGCTCGGCCGCACCCACAGGGCCCAGGCCCCGAGGGGGCGTCAGCACTGCCCTGTGCCTGCTGCTTCCACAAGTCTGCCGACCTCGTGGCTTGCACCCTGCCCCCCAGCCTGGCGCACACACTGCGTTCTGGGGAGGCACCTGGGCTGGAGGGGCCCTGGGAGGGCACCCTGCACGAGCCCCCAGCCCGGCCGCAGGCGCACCGAGTGGCGCGCGGGCTGGCCTGACCGCAGACCGCGGCACCGGTGTCGGGCACGGCAGAGGTGCAGAGCCGCTCACCCGGCACCCACACGTCCACTCCGCAGGGGCTCAGAAAAGGCGGTCTGCCTCCCTGCCAAGCCTTCCTCCCCACCCTGTGCGGGGCACTGCGCCCGGGCAGCAGTCTGTCCTGACCCCAAATGGGTGGGGCAGGGCGAGGGTGGCATGGCAGGCGCCGTATAAACCAGTGAAGAAAATCCCAGCCCGTTTCAGAGGCCGGACGAGCACGGCTGAGCCGGGGACGGAGGGGAGGGGCACTGCCTGCCTCCCAGGGAACAATGACCACTTTCACTCGGGGCTCCCGGCTGCGGAGCGTTACCAGTAAACCCTAGGTCAGCTCTATGGAACCGACCCGTGGAAATGTGGCTCCTCGTTTATGCTGGCTCTTTGCTCTCCACGCTAACCCTCAGACAGTCCCGAGAGGGCGGGCACGCGCAGGTGTCCAGGCTGGACGGGGACTGCCACCATCTGGTGAGCGCATCGCACGCGGCCCGAAAGGGTCTCTGCACTTCCGCTCACAGCCTCGCCACTGCGGCTGCGGACACAGCGTGCACGTGGCCCCCGCCGGCCTGGCGTGTCCGAGCCCCGCCTCCATTCTGGAGACTTCTGCGGGCTGCACGCCCTCCTCTGGAGGCATTTTCAACGACAGGAAACGTGGGTCTCAAAGCTTCTCTTCTCGCCTAGAGCCTCAGCGCGGGTCTGAGGGGCCCCCGGCATCTGGCACGGGCTCCCTGACTGCCCGCCCCCAGCGTGCACGTGTGATCAAGTGCCGGCGCTCACGTGTGCCCACGAGGGGACAAGCTGGACAGAGCGTGCACACCGGCTTGCGTTCAGCGGAGCTCTGTAGTGAGCGCGCTCTGGCGCCCCTCAGCCTCTGGATGCGCTTCTGGACAGCTACTTATGCTCCCTCCGGGTACGTGGCGACAGCACAGGAGCGCGCCCTGGTGGGCTCGCCCCGCCAGCCCACCCCCGGCAGGCAGGTGCCAGGCTCCCCGCTGCGACCCGACCCCCCGTGGCGTGCCTGGCCAAGCAGCAGTGTTCTCGGGGAGGGAGCAGGGCTTGCAGAAACTGCCTGTCGCACCGAGGCGTCTTCCTGCCGCCCTGGTTCCCGCCGAGCGCACAGCCGGGGGGGTGGAGCAGAGCGCGGGCGCGTGTTACATACCAATTCTGGCTTTCCTTTTATGGTTTCCATACCAAGATCCTCACTCTCTTTAGGGGAGCCACTGGCCACTCTACTTTTCCGTCCCGTCTTCGCGTCGTGCTCGCTTTGGCGGCCCTGAGTGGCAGAGAGTGTCACCCTTGGCTGGTGACTATGTGCACACGACAAGCTCAATGGGGCGGGGTTAAAGGCACTCAGTTTAGAACACAGTTTTTCTAACAGAGGCAGGAAAGGTTAATACAATCAAGCATTTCTGCAGGTCCTAAGGCGCTGACACCTTTCAGGAAACAAGTTTAAATTCTGCAATTTATGTTTAAGTGTCTGTTTTTTAAGCTGCTTCTGGGTCTCAAGAAAGGCTGTATTCGAGAATATCCCAGCCTGGAACTCTGCACCCTCACAGGCGGGCATCTACTCCTCTCACGGTGCCTTCCTGAGTCACTGAGTGGGTGGGTAGGAGCTGGGCCCACCCGGCTCCAATCCCCGGCAGCACATGCGTGGTCCACACCACGTGCCTTCAGAACTTCACTCAACATCTGTCCAAACCATAATGCAGAGTGCCCTGTTGAGGATTTTCCCTAAAACCCAACACCACCCTCTTATATAACAACCCCAACCCCGCACCAAACCCAACAACAAGGGGTTACGCATCCACACAACTCCCAAACAACAGGCTCTAGGGCAGGTGGCGCCGCCCCTCCCGGCTCTGCCCAGGCACGCCCCGCCCCCTCCGAGAGCCCCGCCCAGGAGCGGCCCCG
>SJYT01011053.1:40836-56822 GCA_006410635.1 Cephalophus harveyi
GGGCAGGTGGCGCCGCCCCTCCCGGCTCTGCCCAGGCACGCCCCGCCCCCTCCGGGAGCCCCGCCCCGGCGCGGCCCCGCCCCTCCGGGAGCCCCGCCCCGGCGCGGCCCCTGCACGCACCTTCATCTTGCGCAGCCTGGACTTGTTGTCATGGCACCAGGCCAGGCAGGTGGCGGTCTCGCGCCTCTCCAGGGACTCCTCCACCTCTTTGGCAGTCAGGAACATCTCGATGTTCACTAAATCCTGCAGTGAAGGGAGCCCTGGCTCAGAGTACTGGACCCCGGACCCGCCCAAGGCTGGACGCACATGGCGCCCGGCAGCTGGCATCCTGCGCCTCCTCTCAGGCGCACATCCCCTCCGGCGCTGGGACACGCCGCCGCGGGCTGGGTCTGCACAGCGCGCAGGCCAGGTGACAGCCCAGGTCCTGCCAGAACCTGGGGCCCCCCCAGCTCTCACAGGGCCGGCATATGGAGATCCCGGTAGTCTATACTCTCAATTTCTATGGGTTTTACTCTGCAGATTGATTTCAAGTTTAGGCTTTTGAGAAGGGGCAGCTGGGGGGCCGCACGTCTCTCGCCTCTGCGGTCCGCTTCTCTCCCACCCCGAGGAGTGCAATCTGTGCGGACCAGCCCAGTGCCGCTGAGCCGGAGGAGCCCAGCAGAGCCAGGGACCCACAGGAGCGAGCCCACCCACTCGAGTGCACACCTGCGAAGCCGAGGGGGCGGGGGACAGGAAGCGTGGGCCCCGAGCAGGAGGTTGGAGAGGCCTGGGAGAAGGCCCTCCCTGGCCACACTGGGCAGGTAATGGACGTTCCGACATGACAAATGAGGGGTCGCCGGACGAAGATTTCGGAAATGGAGTCTCTTCCCTCAGGCGCACGCTGACCAGGCCATTTCCTGTCAGCAGGCGGAGGGACAGCCAGCACACAGCGGGCCCCCGACTCTCGTGTCTCCAGCCTCCACTTCGGCCTCGCGGCCACTCGGACCGCAGAGCACAGGGCAGGACACCGCCTCGCCCGCGCGCTCTCGGCCAAGGTGCGCCACACAAGGAAGGGCTGCCTGCTCCGCGTCAAGAGACAGCCAGTGGAGGCAGACGGCCAGCGACGCTGCAGTGAAGCCAGGCACTCGCAGCAAAATTAACAAGAGGCTCCACCCGCGTCCCCGCGAGGGGCAGTGGCGGATGCTGGCAGATGCCAGGGCCTGCAGGGCGCGCCCCCAACCGCCCCAGCCCGAGCCCTCCTCGGCTCCACATCCTGACTGCCAGACAGAGCAGGACGCGGTCAGAGAGGGCTGGAGCGTGGCCGGCCAGCACTGGCCTCCAGGGCTCCCCGCCACGGCCCTGCCCCGCCTCCCTGCAGAGGGGGCTGCGCTCTGCTGCTGCTCCGGGCCGTCTCTCCACGGCCTTCTTTTCCCAGAGTTTCCCGCTAGGCCAAGGCTGGGCTGACTGATGGCACGCTGTCTTCCTTCTCTTCTGTGTCCCATCCTTTCCAGGCCTTTTCTAACTTGCAGGCGGTGGCCTCTACCGCCCACACCCCCGGAGTCTAGCCTTTCCAAGTCTCTCCCTTTCCTGGGGACAGTCCTCTGATGACCATGGACCCTGGGTTGTGGGAGCCACGGTAAAAATGTTAAACCAGCCAGCCGAGAGTGAGCCACAGGGAGCGAGCACCGCCCACGGCCCCCTCCCAGGAGGCGCCACCACGGAGGCGGCTAACAAGGGGCCACGGCCGACTCCGCCAGGCCGGCTGCCCGCCACAGCCACCAGCGTGGCCCGTGCGCCCTTCCATCTTCACAGAGTCTCTAGCTGAGGAGGAGGAGCCCCAGCGCGACAGCCTGTTCCTGGGAGGCCCTGCCCACCCCAAGGCCAGGAGGATGCCCTCCTGTGTCTGCTTCAGAAAGAGAGCTGCGTTTCTGTGCTCAGTGTGAGGCTGGGGGCTCCACGGGGAAACCCCTTCTGGGACTGGCTCCTAGACGTTCACGCCAACTGACCTTCTTCTGAGGCCCCTGCCCGCCCCCCGCTGCCCCTCTCTGCGCCTCTGCAGACAGCTCACCTTCACCACATCTGGTCTGGCTTCACGCTTCTCCCCCCACGGAGCACACCTGGGGGCCAGGAGGCACAGAGAGCTTCGGCATCACCAGCCAGCGTGGGGGGGGAGCCTGGCCACGCCCTTGCACGTGCAGGGGAGGGTGCAGGAGTGAAGCCTGACAGACGGACAAGCTGTGCCGAGGTGAGGCAGGGAGAGCCTGTGGTGAGGCGGAAGCTGGCGTGGGGGGCGGGGGATTGGGCGCTGGGGACCACTGGGTGCCGAGCTGAGAGCGGAAGCCCTGTCATCTGCAGCAGGAGCCCAGGCCCGGCACACCCAGCCGGAGGAGCTGCTCGGGGCTGGGGTGCAAGCGGGAGGACGCCCACCCCTGACCCCCCCACGAGTGTGTCAGCCATGCCGGAGGAAAGGCCTGGAGCTGTAACTAGGCGAGGACAGGAGCCCGTGGGAAGCAGCTGGGCTGTGCTCGCTGCTGGAGATCCCAGGCACCTCCTGGGACGGGGGCAGGGCCCCACCAGGTTCGGAGCCACCAGGGCTGAGCCCCGTCAGCCCAGGGCAGGAGCCACGCACACTGGATGGGGATGGGACTGTGGTGGGGGCCGGGGAGCCTGAGGACACGAGGGCAAGGAGGCTCAGGCCCGGGGGTCCCAAGCGCAGCAGAGGACCTGGCTGGGGCGGGACCCGGGACACAGAGACAAGGACACCGCCCTCAGCAAAGGTGCTCCCACCAGAAGCTCCAGTCATTGGAGGTGGGCACGCAGGGCGGCCACACACTCCTGCCAGGCACGCCTGACTGCTATGCCTGTGCAGTGAAGGCCACCGTTCGGACACTGGGGCACCGCCGCCCCCAGCCAGCAGCCTAAAGACAGGTGGACCCGCAGGGGCAGCGCAGGGCACCGGCGGCCCGATCACCACCGCACGCGGCCTGGGGCGTCGAGCGCGCCCACACCTGCACCCTGGGGCCACCACAGAGGGAGTGACAGAAGCCCGCGCGGCCCAGGGCGAGGCTCACACACGAGGAGCGGGCAAGGAGGCCTCTGGCGCGCGGTGGCGGGGCGACCCCGTCCACACCCCCGCTCCTCCAAGTCAGCACGCGAGGGAGGGGCTGCCCGGCTCAGGACACGGCGAGGGCCCCGTGCGCGCCCACCTCGATGCCGCTCTGGCGCGCCAGCTTCACGGCCGTGTTGTAGTAGCCGCAGCGCAGCAGGTGCTCCACCATCATGCGGTCCATGCGCTTCCTCTTCCACACGCTGGCCGCCGCCGGCTGGTCACTGCTGTGCTCCTTGAGGTGCTCGATCCGGCGCTTGCACAGCTTGGCGCTCTCATCCTCCGCCTGGATGGACTCCACCGCCTGTGCCAGTCACAAGAGCTCAGGATCTCCGGCTGCCAACGGCCGCCTGGACCGCCCACCGGACTCCCACCGACTCCCACCGGAACCTCCCACCTAGACCGCCCACCCGGACCACGGATGGCTAGGCAGCAGGGAGGCCAGAGCGGGCAACAGGCCCCTGGGCCGCACGGGAGGGGAGGGGAGGAGCTACCGTTTCCAAGGCGATGGCAGGGTCTGTCCTTCCCCACAGGGATGTTACTTTCTATTTTAGGTACTCAAGCGGCACTGCACTGCCCGAGGCAGAGAACTTGACCTTTGTCCAGCTTCCCGGTTAATGAATCCACTTGTCACTATAACCTGAGTTTTTATCTTTTATAATACTTTCTCTATTTAGCTCTCTCCGAACTAAAGGCTATTTACTTCGGAATTAAGGTGACCAAGTGGCAGTGTTCTGTGCCCGCCTATCACACAGAGGCCACTGGCGCCCGCCTCACGTGCGGCCGTGGGACCCTGGCGCCGGGTCCGTGACTTCTCCGTGGGAACCTCAGTGGCACTGGCGGCTGGTGGCTACGTTCTGGACACCAGGTCCGGAGTCCTGGTCAGCCCTTGGCTGCTTCCAGCACATTCCACCATCAAGAAGGCAGCTGTCAGGGTACTGGCTGCTCCTTGACAAAGGGACCCTCCTCTACCTGCTGTTTTAAGTTCTTCAGTCTCACTGAGTGAAAATCCCAGGGAGGCTCGTTTGCATTGACTGTTGAGGTCTCTGAGCTGCAGACCGTCAGTGAAAACCTCCCAGTCACGCTCCCGGCACTCGGGGCCCACGGCAGGCTGTGCCCGACTCGCCGATCTCTCGCCCTCTTTTCATCTCTGTGCTGTATCCCAGGTAATTTCCTCAGACCCATCTTCCAGCTCTTTAACTCTCTTTTTAGCTGTATCTGATTGTTAAATGTTAACATATTTGTTGTAAGTAAATCTGAGTTTTTCATCTGTTATCTTTCTTTTCTTGAATTTTTACTTGGTTGTTTTTAACTTCAAACCACTTGCACTTTCTACTCCCTGCAGATAGCGCCGAGCTGTTTTTTCATCCTTTAAACAGTGAGGTGTGGTGTCTACTAGTTTCTGCCTCTCAAGTCTGTGCGGGTCTCCTACTCCTGCCGAGTCTCTCACGGTGTCCTGTGTACCTGTCGCCTCCCACTGTGCTGGCTACTGTCACAGAACAACCCGAGGCTCAGACGGAAGGCAGCTTCCGCGGGGAGAGCCCGGAGGCAGCAGCTGCTGGGGCCTCGCCTGCCAGGCGGAGGCTGGGGGTGGAGTCACGGCGCACAGTTTACGCTGTGAACCCGGTGCCAAGGCCTGCTGGGCAAACCGCCTCTGGGCTCCCTCGCCCGAGGTGCAGCGTTCCTGCCATCAGACCCTCGCTCTTAACGGCCCAAGGCCCAGGCCAGGGAGGCCCTTGGCGGGGGGTGGGGGCCCTCTCCAGAGGGAGCAGGGGTCCCTCACCTTCTGCTCCATCCCACCCCGGATGGTGTGTTCTCCAAACCTGATGATACCTGTCTCATGAGCTCCCGATACTTTTGATAAAATGTTTTCAAATATCTTATCTCACTTTGGGGGTATATCTATCATCCTCAGAAACAGGAAGGCCAACGTGTTGTTTTGAGGTGAAACGGATGATAAACCTGCTCCCATCCTGGGCCCAGGACACATGGAGACGGGAACCGGAAGGGGGGTCGGGAGGCTAGAGCAGGACGGGGGGACCACCCTCCGGCACAGCGCCCCGCAGGGCAGCCGGGGAAGGGGGCGCCCGCGGGTGCCGGCGGCTGGGGGCAGGGCAGGCGGCGCAGCCGGGAGCACTGACCTTCCTCTTGAGGACGCTGAGCTTCTCCACCACACCGTCCAGGAGGCTGACCACGGAGTCCACGGCGGGGCAGCCGCTCAGCGTCTTCTCCAGCTCGGCCACCACCATGGTGACGTGGCTCGTCTCGCGGTCGATGTTCTTCTGCGCGGCGCGGAAGCGCTTGTTCAGCGTCTCGTAGGGCACCTGCGGGAGACGGAGGCCGCTGCATCCGCGCCCGGGGCGGGCAGGGCCGCTTCTCCTCCTCGCGAGGGGCGGCCTCCTTCGCGGCACTTTTGGAAGCAAGAGGCTTCAGCTTCTCATTCACTAAAAATGTGTCTCCTCTAAAACCTGCCTGAGCCCTACAAAAGGCCCATGTGAGCGAGGGCCACCTGTGTTCCCAGACAAGGACACAAAGGCTGACATGCACCCAGCCCACGTGAGACGCAGGGCAGCCTCCACTCTCCCCAGAAACGCCCCCGAGTTCATCTAGAACAACACAAAGTTAAGGCAAAGACCAAACGGCAGAGCCACGCTGGGGGCGGGAAGGCCCACGATGACCCCGTGATGGCCCTGGCACAGTGGCCGGGACGCCGATGAGGCCAGGAGCACGGACAGGAAGCAGCCCCTCGGAGGCGTCGGTCAGGGACGCGGAGGCGGGAGCGCTCCCAAGAGAGGATGGGCAGATGGGCTCTCAGAGGACGCCCATTCCCCAGGACACAGGATGGCAGCCAGCCCACGGAGCGTCGCTGAAGTCACGGCGCCCTGGGGACTGCGAGAGGGACTCCCTGCCACGCAGGGGCTCCCCGCGGCACTGGCTGCCCACAGGCCAGGTCTCCGCGGAGCTGTGCGGTGGCGGCCCCAAACCCGCCCTGCCCGGGGCAAGCACCGCTCGCAAGGGCCCCGCCGGCTGCCCCGACACTCAGGAGGAACCAACCCTGTGCCAGGTGCTGTGCGGGGCAGGGAGGAGACAGGGCCTGGGCTTCCCAGGAGCAGAGATCCCCGGGGGACGGCGAGGCCGGGGCGGGGACTCGGCAGGAGACCAGGAGACCCGGCAAGGCCACCACCTGCCTGCCCCAGCTGCCACTCCCACTCAGCACGGAGACCCGGCTGCCCGCACCCCGGCTCTCATCAACGGAAAGCTGAGCCAACCCGCCAGGCCTCGGGCTCCCTGATGGCCGTGGGCCGGGGGGTGCCGGCTCTCAGAACACAACCGGGCTACGAGCGCGGGCCCAGCGGACACGGCGACGGCCCGACAGGGCGTTCAGGCCCCTGCTAGCGGCGGACGGCACAGGCCCCCTGCGCAGACCACCAACTGGTCCCCTGGTCCACCTGCACACCGCCACCCCCCCTGGACTCAGTACTCCTGTCAGCAAAGTGGAGGCTCCTGGGGGCCACTGCGCAGGAGGTGACCACTCCCGCAGCCCCATGCGCCAGCAGCCAACACAGACCCGGGCTCGAGGCAGACGCGCAACCAGTGACTCAGCCCCTGGGTGGAGGGTGCGCCTGCCTCCAGATGCGATTTCTGGAGGGAGCAGGCGCACCTGGCCTCCAGCCACTGCCTGTGGGAGACGGACTCGGGGAGGGGGCAGCGTCTCTGCAAGGGGATGAGCGGGAGAGCCCCCGAGACCACACGACCCACACTGGGGAAGACGACTCAGGGCGCTGAGAGGCCTGGGATCTGCTACCCGCACGCACGCCGACCCGGCCTGCGTGGTGAGAGCATGCCAGGCACCGTGGGGGCGCAGGGCAGGGGCTGGCGGGGGCGCCACTGACGACAGCAAACCCCCTGCGAGAACCTGGGCAGCCTGTGAAGCCCAAGCAGCAGCGCTGGCTCCACCGCCTGCAGAGAGAGGGCGTGGCTGCCCCCACCCGGCCTGCTGCGCCCGGGGACCCCCCACCCGGCAGCTGCGCCCCAGGGACCACCGCCCCCCACCCCGCACTCAGGGGCCACACACGCCCGGTGCTGAGTGTTCCGGTCCCCTTTCTGCTGCCCAGGCCTCCCACGGACCTGGCCTCCCTCCCCGCCATCCCTTCACAAGCTCCTGGAACCCATGTCCTTTCCGGGACACCCGGCCACCCAGGCTTTGCCTCTCCCAGTGTCCCCAACTGTCCTGTCATCAACAGCTCCACAGGCACCTTCCTGAAGGGCTTTTGCCAAAAGAAGGGATGGAATTTCAGAAATGCTGCAGACTAAAGCGCCTCTTGATGAAAGTGAAAAGAGGAGAGCGAAAAAGTCGCCCTTAAAGCTCAACATTCAGAAAACGAAGATCATGGCATCTGCTCCCATCACTTCATGGGAAATAGATGGGGAAACTGTGGAAACAGTGTCAGACTTTATTTTTTGGGCTCCAAACTCACTGCAGATGGTGACTGCAGCCATGAAATTAGAAGACGCTTACTCCTTGGAAGGAAAGTTATGACCAACCCAGACAGCATATTGGAAAGCCAGAGACATTACTTTGCTGACTAAGGTCCGTCTAGTCAAGGCTATGGTTTTTCCTGTGGTCATGTATGGATGTGAGAGTTGGACTGTGAAGAAGGCTGAGCACCGAAGAATTGATGCTTTTGAACTGGGTGTTGGAGAAGACTCTTGAGAGTCCCTTGGACTGCAAGGAGATCCAACCAGTCCATTCTGAAGGAGATCAGCCCTGGGATTTCTTTGGAAGGAATGATGCTAAAGCTGAAACTCCAGTACTTTGGCCACCTCATCCGAAGAACTGACTCATTGGAAAAAGACTCTGATGCTGGGAGGGATTGGGGGCGGGAGGAGAAGGGGACGACAGAGGATGAGATGGCTGGATGGCATCACGGACTCGATGGACGTGAGTCTGAGTGAACTCCGGGAGTTGGTGATGGACAGGGAGGCCTGGTGTGCTGCAATTCCTGGGGTTGCAAAGAGTTGGACACGACTGAGCGACTGAACTGAACTGAAACCACTCTAAGGAGAAGGCAATGGCACCCCACTCCAGTACTCTTGCCTGGAAAATCCCATGGATGGAGGAGCCTGGAAGGCTGTAGTCCATGGGGTCGCTAAGAGTCAGACACGACTGAGTGACTTCACTTTTACTTTTCACTTTCATGCATTGGAAAAGGAAATGGCAACCTACTCCAGTGTTCTTCCCTGGAGAATCCCAGGGACGGGGGAGTCTGGTGGGCTGCCATCTATGGGGTCACACAGAGTTGGACACGACTGACGTGACTCAGCAGCAGCAGCAGCAAGCCACTCTAAAGTATCACTGAGAACAAGGCAAAACGGAGATGCTTCCAGAACGGTGAGACTCCAGGCTTAGCTGCCAAATCCTCTGGAAGGAGAATTACTTAGAGACAGTCCTGGTGCAGACAACAAAAAAATCACGGAGACGCGAGAGACGGCAGTGAGGGTGGAAACCAGGGAAGAGCCAGACCCAAGAGGAGGCGCCGCTCCTCCACTTGCACCCAGCAGGACAGGCGGCAGAGACGGGATGAGCAACGTCCAACTTCAGAACTTCCATGAAACCAAAGAAACCACCATCAGAGAGAAAAGGCAACCGAGGAACAGGAGAAAATGTGTGTGAAGCACACGACCAGGACAGGGTGACCATCTGGGCTGCATGAGGAGCCTGACGGCCCCCATGACAGACAGACAAGAACAGGCTGGAAAACAGGCAAAGGACGGGAACTGACGCTTCTCTGAAGCAGACAGACACCGCCCCTACACGTGGGCACGGGTGCTCAGCCCACCGCTGCGGGGCAACGCCCCCCACGCCTCCCGGAGCGCTCACACCTGGGACCCGCGGAGGGACGGGGGCAGCAGTGCTGGGGGCGTGCGGGTCCCCCCGGCCCTGGGTCCCTCCTCCAGGACCGGGAGGAACACGTGTGCTGTGGCACGCCATCAGATCATCGGAAGCTGACCGAGATGGGCACGGAGCTCCGTGCACGACACAGCCCTGCTGGACGCTCAGCAACGACGAAGACGGTCACCAGGTTTTCACCACAGTAGAAAGAGATCCTGAATGACTGTGTCAGCATACGGACAGTGGTACCTGATTCAAAGCACTGGCCCGGGGAGGCTCGGAGACCGAGGAGGGGTGGGCCTGGTGGGGACCCACGGACAGTCTGTGGCCAACCCAGGAGGCAGGGCGATTCAGGCAGAGGGCCACCCACGTCCGCAGCAGAGGCGCCGGGACGGACCCCACCTGGGCAGAGGGCCAACCTGCGCCTCATACAATCTGCACAGGTTCCCTCGGAAGGGACCGCAGACAAAAGGCCGACGCTACAACTCTAAGGCTCCCAGCTGGAAAACGGGGAAACCTTCCTGGCCCTCAGGGAACGCTCTCCCGCAGGGATACAGTCAGCACCAACCGTAAAAGAGAAGTCAGTCAGTCAGTCTTTATCCAAACGAGGACTTCTGCCTTTCGAAAGACAACTTAAGAATAAGGACAATTTACAGTAAGCCACGTCACTATTTTACAAGTTTCTGACGTATACTTCAGGCACCGTAAAATTTACCCTTGTAACTCAAGTATGCAGCCCAGCGGTGTTTACTACGATCGCAAGGCCATCCAACCATCAGCACCATCTGCTTTCAGAACATTCTCATCACCCCGAAATGGAAACTCCTGCCTACAGAAGTCTTGCCCCCAGTCAAGGCACCGGCCGGGGCCTCCCGTCCACCCGACGGACCTGCCCGGGCTGGTCGCTTCGCATCAACGCGACACCTGCGGGGCGCCGGGGCGCCTGCCGCCGGGCCTCGGGGCGCCTCGCTGGCCCGGCCCGCTGGTGGCGCAGCGCCGCTCCCTCTCGTGGCTGAGCGGCACCCCCGCTCGGGACCGGGCCGCCTCTGCACCGGGAGAGAGGCCTCTGCACCGGGAGAGACGGCGGCCTCTGCACCGGGAGAGACGGCGGCCTCTGCACCGGGAGAGAGGCCTCTGCACCGGGAGAGACGGCGGCCTCTGCACCGGGAGAGACGGAGCCGAGGCTGCTCCCGCGCCGGGAGAGGCGCCTGCCCGGGTTCCGCATGGGCGCGTCCGCATCTCTGAGGGGAGCTGCTGGGTCCTGCGATAGCGGTTTAACCAGCCGGCTCCAGAACGGTTTTACACTCGGTTTTACACTCCTTGGCAAGGACCAGGATTGTGGTTTCCCCACATCCTCATCCAGCAAGCCGACCGTCCACCCTTCTGATCCGGCCCTCCTGTGGGCGTCAAGTGGAGCCTCACCGCGGTCTCACTCTTTCACTGAACGCCGCCTGCATCTCCTCTGCGCCCATCAGCCACGTGTCTCTCTCTTCGAAGAGTCTCCTCATGACCATCTGCTCATTTTTACGGCTTATTTGTTTTTACGTTATGAACTGTAAGAGCTGTTTACGTATTCTGTATACTAAAGCCTTAGAAATTATTTGCAAATATTTTCCTTCTGTAAGTAGTCTTTTTACTTCTTTAAACGGCATCCTTTGAAGTACAAGCTTTTTTGGTTTAATGAAATTCAACCTATCATCATTTAACTATAAACAAAATTGTTTCCTCCATTTCCCTTTTCACTGTTCATTTCTAGGGTGGAAAATCAAAGTCGTCTTTATCTGCTGGTCATGCATCCGAAACTGTTCTGAGCCCGGTTCTCAGCTCTGGGAGATCTGTGGGCACGCTGGGCACCTGTGTTCCTCAGGATCTTCCACGCTCACGATCATTCCATCTGCAAACTGCCACTGCTGGCTCTCCAATCTCACTGCCTGCTGTTTAGTTTTCTCGCCTAAGCCCCAGGGAGGATCTCCAGGGCAACACTGAATGGAAATGGTGAGTGGACACCCGTATCTCTTTGCTGGCCTTTCCGAGTCTCGCCACGGAGTGGGATGGCGTCTGCGGTCTTCCCAGAGATGCTCTCTGCCAGGCTGAGGGCCGTCTCCTCAGAGATGCTCTCTGCCAGGCTGAGGGCCGTCTCCTCAGAGATGCTCTCTGCCAGGCTGAGGGCCTTCTCCTGAGAGATGCTCTCTGCCAGGCTGAGGGCCTTCTCCTGAGAGATGCTCTCTGCCAGGCTGAGGGCCTTCTCCTCAGAGATGCTCTCTGCCAGCTGAGGGCCGTCTCCTCTACCCCTAGTCGGCTCGCTGTCTGCATTGTGCGATGGCGGTTTGTTCTGCTCAGCGCTTTTGTGTCTGCTGAGAGGACCGTGTGGTTTTGTCCTTTGTTTCTGGGGTGGCGATGCACTGGCTTCTGCGTGTTGAGCCAACCCTGCGCTCCCGGGCTGCACCCCTCAGTTACGGCGCGTAGCCCGTGCCACGTGTTGCAGGCCCAGCCTGCAGGCGCTGCCGAGGACTTCAGCACCTAGACTCACTCAGAAGACTGGGGCGGTTTTCTTGCAGTCCGTCTGTCTGGTCCCGCTTTCAGGGTAAACCTGACCTCATTAAGCTCAAGTGCTCTTCCTCTCCCGTACTTTGGTTCTCTGAGAGGGAGCAATGCCTCTTCTTCTTTAAACATTTAACAGAATTCACCAGAGAAGCCATCAGGTCCTCAGTTTTTCTTTATGGGAATTTTTTTTTTAATCTGTTTACTTGGTACAGACTATCCAGTCATCATTTTCACAAAAGAGCGATTTCATGGCTCAACTCGACACGCTTCCCCCGTCTCTGTGTTCCTCCTGCAGCACTCCCCGAGGAGGAGGCCGGGGAGCGTTCTCACCAGCTGGAACCAGCTCTTCGCGGCTCACAGGTGGTGGGCTTTTTAAGGTCTGCATCTGCTTCTGAACTCTGGTTTCGGGACTTTCTGGGAGTCCAGTGGCTGAGACAACTCCGCTCCCAATGCAGGGGGCTCAGGTTCAACCCCTGGTCAGAGAACGCGACCCCCCAGGCCTCCACTAAAGCTCCCCTGAGCCAGAACCGAGACCCAGTGCACCCAAAACAAATAAAAGTTACAATAATAATGATAACTCTGGTTTTATCTTATCTAGTTATACCAAAGATTTAAACCTGTATTAATCAAATCTACTTAATGTTTCCTTACAGGATTTCTCCACTTAATTAGCTGATGTTAAACGATTTCCTCCAGCACCTCCTTGCCCTTCAGTGCCAGAAAGTGACCCTGCCTGTTTTCATAACTGAAACAGATTCTGGCAAACACCCTCCGCTGAGACCTGCAGGAAACCTCTGCAACTCCCGTCCAGCTCGACAGCCACCCTCCCACACGCTGTCCTCTGCCTCAGGGTGTGTTGCTCCACGCTGTCTGCAGGGTTTGCTGTGGTTTCCTCATCGTATTTGCTGACAAAGGAGTGCATTTCCCTCTGTCATCACGTTTTCCACCCCTTTCGCAAGCACAGGAAGTAAGCGTTTTGCCAGTGGCACAAGGCCTTTTATCTTTCACAAGAACCTCAGAGGAGGTTTCTACATATTTATCACAAAGCTAAAGGAGTCCTCTGAAATTCTGGGCTGCACCCTGAACACAGCAGACGCCCCCCCCTGTCCTGGGCTGACCTCTCCTGGCACACACACCCCTGCAGAGGCTCGTGAAGGACAGCAGGGCTGAAAACCCCTATTTCTAAACAGGCTTCTTAGGAAAATGACGTTTCTGGTCCACGCCTGTGGGCATGGGGTGACATGGACAAAGATGGAGGAGGGAAGGGCACCGCTGGCACCTCTGTGGCCCTCTCGGGGGGCGTGGCCCTCTCGCCCTGATAGCCAGGTTCCTCACAGGAGTCTTTCCATGCCCAAGGGCAACAAGCCACAGGGACACGGGGGAAAGGATTTTGCACAAAGTAAACAGCAGCACAGACCCTGAGGCCCCCAGTGCTGGCGTGTTCCCCTCAGGCCCAGGGGGGCGCGAGCCACAGCCGACAGCTCTCCAGGGAGCTTGGCCAGCCGGGCCAGGGCCCAGCGGGGAGAGCGCCCTCCCCACAGCCAGGGCGGCCAGGCCCTGTCTCTTATACACATCTAGATGTGTATAAGAGACAGGGAGAGGAGGGGGCAGGGGGAAGCTGGAAGGAGGGGGGCGAGGGCCCCAGTCACCGCTGGCCAGGGGCCCCTCTAACAGCCCTGGAAAGTGAAAGTGTCGGTGGCTCCGTGGTGTCTGGCTCTTTGAGGCCCCCTGGGCTGTGGCCCACCAGGCTCCTGGTCCGCGGGATTCTCCAGGCAAGCACACTGGAGCGGGCTGCCGTTTCCTCCTCCAGGTGCCTTCCCCGGGCCTCCAGGGCCGCAGGTCAACTCTCCACCATCTGAACCACACTGGACTTCAGTCCGAGTGAGACGGGAGCTGCCAGGCCAGAAGGCCGGCCCCACTGCGGCTGTGCGGGCACGGCGGAGCTGGGGCAGCGAGGGCCGCCCCACAGCCCAGGGGGGCGAGAGGCGGCCGGGGCGCGAGGCTGTCCTGCAGGCCGAGTGAGGAGGGGCAGGCTGGGAGGACGGGGGTCCAGCAGGGCTCCACGGGGCAGCCCTCGGGCTGACTCAGCCAAGTCTCCCCACCGGGACTAGGATGATGGGGCGCGGGTCTGGGGAGGCGGCGGGCATGGGAACAAGCTTAGACCCCCTGCTGCTAAGAAGCTGGGCAGACCAAGACGGGGCATCTGACCAGCTCCAGGCCACCGCTCTGGGGCTGGAAGGGGTCCCGCTGGGAGTCAGGGCACGCAAGGGGGTGCTCAGAGAGGGTCACCAAGGCCATGAGCGGCCCCAAGGGGAGAATGAGGCGTGGCCAGGAGCCGGGGAGGGCCCGGCGTGGCGGCGCTGTGGGAGCCAGGGGGCGCTGGTCCGGAGGAGGGCCCGGGGCAGGGGCGAGTCGAGCAGCACAGCGCACCAAGGGTGCACCTGGAGGCCCTGCCAGAGCCCTGCTGGGCAGCGGCGGGGCAGAGGTGGCCTGGAAGCCAGTGGCCCACGAGGCCGGGCGGTGGCCGTCTCAGAGGGGGCCCGAGAGGCTGCCCACTCGTCACCCAGGTCACAGCGCACACCTTCGGGCCAGGGCCGGGGTCGTGAGCAGACCCTCCTCCCCATCAGCTGACCCTTCAGAGAGGAGAGGGGTGCAGGCGGGGAGAGAGGATCAGAAAGGACCCTTGAGGCCTCACACCCAGACCGCCACTCTCAACAACAGGTGGACGCCAGTGCCCGCGGGGCCCCTGGCACAGAGGGGAGGCCCACGCGGAGCAGCGGGCCCCAGCACCCGCCTCCCTCGGGCCAGGCGCCCGCCCCGAGAACCAGGGGCCCAAGGAGGGTATGACAGAAAAAGCACCAGACGCTGAGTGAAGACAGAAAGAAGAAACCAGGGCGAGGCCGGGGCCACGTCCTGGCGACAGTGTATGGGCCCGGCTGCTGCTGGGGCGTCTGAACGCCCACTCCGACGGGCAGGGCCCAGGGAGAGCCACGGACGAGGTGCGGAGGGGCCGGGCCCGGGAGAGGTCTGCGCGGGTGGGGAGAGTGAAGACAGAAAGAAGAAACCAGGGCGAGGCCGGGGCCACGTCCTGGCGACAGTGTATGGGCCCGGCTGCTGCTGGGGCGTCTGAACGCCCACTCCGACGGGCAGGGCCCAGGGAGAGCCACGGACGAGGTGCGGAGGGGCCGGGCCCAGGAGAGGTCTGCGCGGGTGGGACCGGTGACCCGCTGAGCAGGGGCAGCTCGCCCACAAGGGCAGGGCCGCAGCTGTGAGAGGACAGGGGCAGGGGTGACGGCGGGGTCTCTGGTCCATGAGGCCCCGGGCAGCCAGGGTCACTCTACTCAGCGTGACACATCCCAGAATCAGAGAGACAGACAGTTACCAAAGGATCTCTTTAAATGAACAGACTAAGGTATCTCTTTAGGAACTGAGTGGTCACCACTCAGCAATACGTAGATGTTAAGTAACAGCTAGCAGTGATCAAAACAGTGAGCAGCTCTCCTTTTCAAAAAATTCTGAATAACGCACACCTGAGAATAACTGGCCATTACCGGGGAAACTGCTCGGCCAGGTGCAGGTCGGAGTCAGACATCCGCCCTGGGCCTTTTCTGCCCAAGTCCCCATGCCGTCTCTTCCCTGCCCCAGGCCCGCAGTGCCCCTGCCCTCTGCAGGGCTTCAGGAACGCCTGGAGCCGCCTGCTCCAGCTGGACCACAAGCCTTCAGGGTCAGGCCTGCCAAGATTTCAACTCAGCCCATGCGGCTGCTCCCCAAACCCGCCAGCCCGCCCCATGGGCCCTCCCCTCGCAGGACCTCCCTGAACCCCAGGTCCCCAACTCGAGGCCTCCTCCACCCAGCGTGCGGCAGGGACGACCCGACGGGGCCTCACCCGGCCCTCCGCACGGCCCCCCAAACAACGTGCACCGAGACGGAGGCACCTACGGGGATTCACACTCCCTGAGTGTGCCCCAGCTGTGTCTGAGCCTCACTAGAGCACAGAGGTGACAAGCTCGGTGGGCACGGTCACGCCAGACCCGCCCGAAGCCCGGGGCCCTCGGCCAGCACTGCCCGCGGCTGGGGTCGGCGCTGGCTCCGACAGCTGCACAGGGGACTGGAGCCCAGAAAGCTCTCTCTTCCAGACCTTAACCTGTTTAAAATACAGCAGCACTTAGCGCACAGGCAGCCTGCAGAGCGCGCGGAGCACCTGCCCGTCAGGCTGCGGCTCTGCGGGAGGGCCCGGGCAGAGGACGCGCCGTCGGCTCTCCTCCATGAAGTCCCACGTCCCAGCGTCAGCAGGCGACGCGGCAGTGTTGGGCCGGGAGGCCGTGCAGGGTGGGCACGGGGCTTCAGAGAGGGCCTTCCACCCGAGTGCTAGGTCTGCGGGCTCTGGGGGGCCAAGGCTGGGCCGGGGGCACTCTCAGTTGAGAGCAGACAGCACTCTGCAGGTGTGACGAGGCTGGACCCGCG
>SJYT01011053.1:60081-71687 GCA_006410635.1 Cephalophus harveyi
GCCCGGCCCAGGCAGCAGCGCACCCAGCCCCCAGGCCCCGGGCAGAGCAGCAGCGCACCCGCCCCCAGGCCCCGGGGCGCCCGGCCCAGGCCCTCGGCCCCCGCCCGGCGCCTCAGGCCGCGCCCCGGCCTCGGCCCCGCCCCCCCCCGCGCCCGGGCACCGCCCCGCCGCGGCCCCTGGCAGGCGCGGGCGCACCGCGGCCTCAGCCCCCACCTTGAGGGTCGGGTACTCCTGCACCTTCAGGGTCATGGAGAGCTGAGCGGCGGACTCCTGCACCGCCATCTTGGATCGGCCAAAACATCAGCGGGCGGAGGGGCGGTGCGGCGCGCGGCACGCCGGGTAGTGACGTCGAGGGCGCGGCGGGCCGGCGTCCGCACCAATCGCCTCCGCTCGCCGTTCGGCGGCTGAGGAAGAAGGCGGGGCCACCGGCCCACCCAATCACCGCCCGCCTTTCTCCCGTCCAGCCAATCACCGGGAAGCCCGGCTGGGCGGGGTCCCTCCTTGAACCTGAGGCGGGGTGGGCCGGCTGATCCGTGCGGGAAGGTCCCGGTTCCCTGCGGCCCTGGGCCCGGCGCTGGCGGTCTGGGGCTCCCGCGGGCTGGGGAGCGGGCTCCCGCGAGCAGCGCGGCGGGGCGGTCACTGGGCTCTCGCGGGCCGGCCTCCAGCTAGTGACCCCGCTGTGCCAGGACGTCCGCAGGCTCCCAGCGCCTGAACGCGGGCTGCTCGCAGAGGGCTGCGGCTGCAGCCCAAAGCGGGGGCCCAGGCACCCCCGTTGGGGAGGGGAGGTGGCGGTTCTGAACTCGGTAAGAAAAGAGGCCGCCACAGTGTACAAAGGCCTGGTGCGGGCCGAGCCTCCGGCGTACCGCTCCATATACTTATCCCCTTTTAGTCCATGCAAAAATAGAAATTAAATTAGGTTTCACTAGTTAGAAGACTTTCAAATTAAGCCAAATTTCACACTCTTTTTTGAAATGATTTTTTTAAAGAAACATTAGCGTTAAAACCCCATACACCTGAGGCGACACAAGAAATCCACTGTTGCAGGGGGACCCTCTACAGACATCCTTCACCAGCCTCACACACACACACACACACCATGCCCTGCAGCATTCTAGCACACACACACACACACACACACACACCATGCCCTGCAGCATTCTAGCAAAATCCTGGTGATAACAACCCCACGGGGATGAAAAGCTTCCTGTCCTGGATGAACCGAGCTCCTGGAACCTGACCAGGTCAACCTGAGTAAATGCATCAGGGCTTTCAAGAGTCTGCGCAGCTCAAGGCTAACGAAGCCTCTGTCAGCTGTAATAGTATGACAGCCAGTTGTTTTCACCAGCAAACGAGGAGTAAGTGAAAGCCGCTCAGTCGTGTCCGACTCTTTGCGACCCCATGGACTGTGTGTGGAATTCTCTAGGCCAGAATACTGGAGTGGGTAGCCTTCCCCTTCTCCAGGGGATCTTCCCACCCAGGGATGGAATCCAGGTCTCCCGCACTGCAGGCAGATTCTTTACCAGCTGAGCCCCCAGGGAAGTGCAGAATAAAAAGATCTGTAACTTAATAAAAACTTAATTTTTTACGTGGGCAACACATTTCACCAAAGAAGGTACACGAACAGCTAAAGAACAAATGAAAAGATCCTCAATAGCATTAGCCACAAAAACATGCCACTTCAAGCACCAGATTAGCTTTAATAAAAACAGTGGAGGGGCCAGAGTTCAGAACGCACAGAGAAAGGCCCACCACAGGCAAACCGAAGAACAAGCCCTGGGAACTTGCTTTTCTAGGGAAAAAATCTGGGTGGGGCTCTGATAGCCCGAGTCCGCTGGAGGCGCGAAGCACGGAATCTTCCCATTAGCAGAGCTGCTGGGGGCAGGGGCAGAGGGAAGTTTTCTTCTTCCTGCCGGAAAGCAGGTAGAAGTCTCTTCCGGTTAGGGAAATTGACAGGCGAGGAGGGTGTGAGAGCGCCTCCTACGGGCTGCCTAAACTCCAAAGGTTAGCTGACTATTCCTTAATGAATTCCACATTTTCCCCTTTTGATCAAGATCTTTCCTTGAAAGCATCACTGATCAAGAATCAGGGTCTTCCCACCTAGCAGTTTGCCAGTGGCTTGTGGGAAAGGCTACCCACTCCAGTATTCTGGTCTGGAGAACTCCATGGACTATAAGTCAACGGGGTCGCAAAGAGTCGGGCACGACTGAGCGAATTTCACTCACTTCACTGTGTAGGATCTGAGTTCCCGCACCAGGGAGGAAACCCAGGCCTCCTTTGGAGTCTTAACCACTAGACCACCGGGCAAGTGCCAGCTCACCCCCTCTTCTTCTTCTCACCCCCCTCTTCTTTCTGGGGGCTCCACCTCCAAGGACCTCCAAATACAGCAGGTGGGATGTCAGTATAAGAGTCCAGCAACAGGAAAGCCCAGACATTTGCACGGCCCAGACGTTCTGTAAACCCCCCCACAATCTGTCTGGGGGAATTCATTCTGAGAATTCTTGAAGATAAAACTGCATTTTAATTACTTGGCCCATTTTGAATAACCTTTATTAGTATAAAAAAAGTTACTTACTTTGTGTGTGTGTGTGTGTGTGTGTGTGTGTGTGTGTGTAGTGTGCCGGGCCCCTGCTCCCTAATGTGCTTTGCCAGGAACAAAATCCAAAGCCAGGAAAAAACAAAATCATCCAGAAACAAAGTAACAAGTGTCAGGGAAGGTGTGGACAAGAGGGAGCCTGCTCACTTGCCAGCGGGACGGGCCGCTGCTCAGCACGTCACACCGGGACCAGCAATCGCTCCCGGGGGAAACCCCCAAGAGCCTCCCAGAGAACCCGACTCAGTGTGGTCCCTCCTGCTCTGCCGTGGGAGGTGAGTCCTGGAGGGCGGCCGGGGGCCGGGCCTGGGGGCTACCAGGCCGCCCAGTCCCTCTCGCAGACGGGTCCTGGTGCACAGCTGGCGGGACCACAGTCAGCGTGTCAGGACGTTTGGCTGTTGCTGCCGAGATCGTCCACAGCCATACCTCATCAGTTCCGGAGAATGGATGGAAGCCATGTGCCCACGGGCTCCGTGCCCATGACAGAGAACCCTGGCCGGGGAAGAGGCCTCAAGCCGCGGGCCCACCACGCTCAGCCCCCACGCAGATGCCTGGCCGGGCTGCGGCTTCCCTGGGCTCCAAGCACCTCCAGTCCCAGGCCTGGAGTCTGGGCTGAGTGGACAGCCGGGTGGCGGCCCCCACCCTGCACCTCCACATCCTTCGTCCTGGGACTGCCTGGGCCCCGCCCAGGGTGCGCTGAGCGCGGGCCATCCCAGCCGCGGCACCCCCGTGTTCTGTCCCCCCGAACCCAGGGCAGCCAGCGCCTCGACCCGTCTCCAGCCTGGCCTCGCGCCGTCCCCCTCCACATTTGCACCCCGGAGGTCTGCGTGAGCCTGGCACCTGCTGCCACAGCGTCGAGGTCCAAACCCAAGTTCTGCCACCAACTGGCTGGGATGCCTGTGCCAGAAAGGGTCTCCGTTGGAATCCCCGGGTGCGGCCCCCCTCTGCTGGTTTCCCTCCCGACAGAGCGGCACCCGGCGCTGGCCGTGAGCCCGGGGGATCTGCAGTTCAGACCCGGCTGGCTGGAGGGTGAGGACACGTGTGGGCTGGAGCAGCCCTCGATCCCGGCGCAACCGTCACGGGACAATGTCTTCCAACACAACTATTTATTCGAAACTCATACACATGGTGGTCAGGCCAGCTCCTTCCCGGGGTTGGGGGGCGCACAGACGACCTGCCTTCACAGTGTGAACCTCTACCGGGGCACAGGCTTCCAGGAAACCCCGGAAGCTGAGGAAGAAGCCCTCCAGCTCTCGAACCCGCGCCTCCTGGCGCCCCAGCTGTTCAGCGTGCTCTTTTAGCGCCTCCATCTCCCCCTCCAGCTGGGAGAACCTGTGCCTGAGCAGCCCCAGCTCAGCCAACGAGTCCTGTGTGCGTGTGGGCGGGGGCTCTCCTGGAACACGGCCTCGGGTGCCCTGCCCACCGACAGATACTCCTCTAAAGAGGTTTTTCAGCCTCTCCTGTCAGAGCGCAGGGAGGGCATCCCTCTCGCCCTCTGGAGACAACACTCCAGAAGACCAGGACCCAAAAAATGAAGAGCCAGCTTAAACTGGTCCCAGGCCAGCAGTCTCCAGGCCCACGGCCCATCAGCGCCTCGGCACTGAGACCCGCCAGGGGGACCACACCCTGCACGGGTCCGAGCACCGGTCACGAGACGCTGGCATTTCCGAGCCTGTCTTCCAGGACGCAGCCGCCACCCAAGCCTGCGGAGACAGCCGCCTGCCCGGCCCCCGCGGTGGGAGGCCAAGGCCGCCGGGGCCCGGGGTCTCGGGCTGGTCCCGCCCGGCTGAGGACGCCCTGCTTCTGTGGATGCAGGTGGATTTCCCGGCCTCCCGCCAGCCTCACCGCATGACTGAACTGCTGCTGGGGTGAGGGGCTGCCGGAGCCGGACCTTCCCTTTCTGGGGGTCGGGGCGCCACCAGGGCATCAGGGAGCCGGTGGGGGCCAAGGCTGCCTGGCGGCTTTCACCAGCGGAAAGGTTCCGAGGCCGGCCTCCTCACCCTCTGCAGGCTCTGGGCGCTGCTTCTGGGAGGAGTGTGCAGAGCTGGGGCGCACACTGATGGGAATCAGGTGTTTCTCCTCCACCAGGTAGCAGTCCCTTCCAGCCAGCTCCCCTGGGCTGAGCAACGGCGCCGAGAGCCACAGGCAGACAAGGACTCGGGGGTCATCATGAGAAAGCTCCGGGCTGGGTTTCCGGCCTGCATGTGGGTAGGGTCCTGAATGAAGGGGTGCGGGGGCTGGCCGCTGCCCTTGACAGGGTGAAGGGTCAATGTTGGAAGGCCTGGAGAGAGGGTCTGCAGGGCTGTGGAGATGCAGGTGGGCCTCTTTGCGGGAGGGAGGTTTTCCTTGGCTGAGTGGGGAGCCCATCTTGGGAACAAAGGGGCTGGAGAATGCAGGTGGGCGCGCGCACGTGGTGTTCTGAGGGCAGCCCAGGGGCAGCCCCCCACCAAAGGCACCGTGAGGGGCAGAGAGGCTGGAAGGCGGCCGTGCAGGCAGATGGAGTTTCGGGGGGCTCTTACTGCGAGGGGCCTGTTGCTCTCTGCTGACCAGGGACTGCTCGGCGCAGACAGCAGCTTCCTGGTCCACGAGAAGATGAGGGTCTGTGGGCTTCTGTCTGCTCCTGCTGGATGGCCCCTGGCTGAGAGGGGCCTCAACTGCAGACAGCATGGTGGGCAGCGGGCAGGGGTCCGCAGGAGCGCTCTCAGCTGCATATGAAGGTGGCCCTTTGTCCTGGGGGGAGACTGAGGCAGAGGCCTCGCACTTTGGTTTCCCAAGTTGCGGGGCACCCAAGGGCCTCTCGGTGCCCATGAGTAGCAGTCTCCTTCTCAGCAGGGCGTCCCAGGTGGGGACCCTGTGAAGGAGGAAACACAATGGGTTCTATCTTGAGAGCAGGATCCATCTTGGGTCGGACTGTGCACTTGGACCTATATACCCAGTACCTATGGAAACGGCAGACCGATGGAAAACCAGAGCCCTGGATGAAGGAGCCTCGGGACTTGTACCTAGACTCAATATGCTAATTATCTCTAACAGAACCAAGGCGGAAACCCCATTATGCTCAGCGGGGTATGACCTCAGGTTTATTGCTAAATGTCCACTGTTTAACTATGTAAGCTTATGACACGTGAATCCTGGCTTAACTCCGATGGTGTCTCCCTTTTACCTTGTCCAGACTAGTTTCAAGGAATTTGGGTAGGTGCGTTTGGGCTCGTACACTTAGGGTATCTAAGGATTTCACAAAAATTGGTCGGGGTCCTTGGCTAAGAGGAGACTCTGCCTGGGGCCTGCCGGTGTAATGATCTGCACTCCACCATCGGCACTGTCCTTCGGAGGGAGTTGTTTGCCGCAACGCCTGGCTACACCACCTGGACCTGTTGTATGGCGCTGCTCCAAGATCAACGAACGTCCGAGTCGGGGTTGGAGGCCGCCCTCTGCTCAGCGCTGAGCTGGAGGCCAGGCGCGTTTCGGGGGCGCTCCGCTGGCCTGTGCGGAGCCAGTGTGCGACCCGGAGGCCTGAGGGTCCCCTGTGCTCCGGTTCTCGGCGCCCGATCTCGGGCTGCGGGAGGGGAACACCGAGGCGGGGAGTCGGGCCAGCTCCGTTCACGGGAGCGGGTGCACGGACTGGCAAGCCCACAGAGAGGACCGAACGTGGACCCAAACATGAACGTGGAGTGCAGGGTATGGGCCAGAGGCCCGGGGCAGGAAGATCGGGCGGCCGAAGAGGCGGCGAGGAGAAGAAGCGGCAGCAACCACGGTAATAACGGCATCTCGCCGCTCCAGGGTCGTCTCCCTGGGAGACCACGGCGGCGCCCGGCCTTTATACCCGCCCCGTGCGTCCCTCCGCCTCTCTGCGACGTCACGTGCACCTCCGGCCAATCGCCAAGCGGCTTTCACCGCTGCGCGCAGCGGGCCAATTGCGGGGCGCTTCTCGCCTTCTCCCTCCAATCTGGCCCGGCCCGCTCCCCGCGTGGTCCCTGAGGCCCTGGGGGCGGGGCGGTGCATCCGCGAGCCGGTCGCGGGAGGGCGCTCCAGGGGTTGCCATGGTGACACTAAACCTGCCGGGATCCTAACGCTCCAACGGCTCCCTTTGGTGTCTCGGCTTCCGATAGCGTCTGACAGCGGATGGAGGGCAGGCGATCCGCGAAACAGAGGTGGTGTGCAGGGGGATGGGCTGCAGGAGACGTGGAGAAGGATAGGAGTTGAGATGCTGGGAAGGGGGCGGGGGCTGCCACTAGAGGGTCCGGGCAGCAGAGGAAACGGGCGGCCCCCCTCTGCTGGTTTCCCTCCCGTCAGAGCGGCACCCGGCGCTGGCCGTGAGCCTGGAGGATCTGCAGTTCAGACCCGGCTGGCTGGAGGGCGAGGACACGTGTGGGGTGGAGCAGCCGTCGATCCCGGAGCCGCTATCAGGGAACGCTGTCTTCCAGCACTACTATTCACAACTCATATACATGGTGAAGGTCAGGCCAGCTCCGCCCCCGCTTCCAGGCCCCCTTCCCGGGGTTGGGGGGTGGACAGACATCGGCCTTCGTACTGTGAACCTGTCCCGAAGTTGAGGAAGAAACCTTCCAGTTCTCAAACCCGCGCCTCCTGCAGCCTCAGGTGCTCGGCGTAGTCCTTTAACGTCTGCACCTCCACATCCAGGTGGGAGAACTTGGACCTGAGCAGCCCCAGCTCAGCCAACGAGTCCTGTGTGCGTGTGGGCTGGGGCTCTCCTGGGACACGGCCACGGCTGCCCTGCCCAGCGTCATGTATTCCTCTTGAGACGTTTTTCAGCCTCTCCTATCGGAGCGCAGGGCACCCCTCTCGCCCTCTGGAGACAACTCTCCAGAAGACGAGGACACCCCAGCTGACCCAGACACAGAAGAGACAGATAAAACTGGTCCCAGGCCAGCGGTCTCCAGGCCCGCGGCCCATCAGCGCCTCGGCACTGAGACCCGCCAGGGGGACCACACCCTGCACAGGTCCGAGCGCCGGCCACGAGACGCTGGCGTTTCCGAGCCTGTCTTCCAGGACGCAGCCGCCACCCAAGCCTGCGGAGACAGACACCTGCCCGGCCCCCGCGGTGGGAGGCCGAGGCCCGCCGGGGCCCGGGGTCCCGGGCTGGTCCCGCCCGGCTGAGGACGCCCTGCTTCTGTGGATGCAGGTGGATTTCCCGGCCTCCCGCCAGCCTCACCGCGTGACTGAACTGCTGCTGGGGGTGAGGGGCTGCTGGAGCTGACCTTTCCCTTTCTGGGGGTCGGGGCGCCATCGGGGCATCAGGGAGCCGGTGGGGGCCAAGGCTGCCTGGCGGCTTTGGAAGGGTTCCGAGGCCGGCCTCCTCACCCTCTGCAGGCTCTGGGCGCTGCTTCTGGGAGGAGTGCCCAGAGCTGGGGCGCACACTGATGGGAATCAGGTGTTTCTCCTCCACCAGGTAGCAGTCCCTTCCAGCCAGCTCCCCTGGGCTGAGCAACGGTGTCGAGGGCCACAGGCAGACAAGGACTCGGGGGTCATCATGGGAAAGCTCCGGGCTGGGTTTCCGGCCTGCATGTGGGTAGGGTCCTGAATGAGGGGATGCGGGGGATGGCCGCTGCCCTTGCGTCCGAGTCGGGGTTGGAGGTCGCCCTCTGCTCAGCGCTGAGCTGGAGGCCAGGCGTGTTTCGGGGGCGCTCTGCTAGCGTGTGCAGAGCCGGTGTGCGACCCTGGAGGCCTGAGGGTCCTCTGTGCTCCGGTTCTCGGCGCCCGATCTCGCGCTGCGGGAGCGGAACACCAAGGCGAGGAGTCGGGCCAGCCCCTGTCCGCGGGAGCGGGTGCGCCGGTCGCCGCGTGCGGGTGCGCGGACTGGACAGCCCACAAAGTGGACCGAAAGTGGACCCCAGCATGAAAGTCGATTGCAGGCTATGGGCCAGAGGCCCGGGGCAAGAAGAATGGGTGCTGGTCGGCAGAAGGGCGGCCGAAGAGTCGGCGAGGAGGAGAAGACGCGGCAGCAACCGCGGTAAACGGGCCATTTCGCCCCTGTGCTTTCTTCTCCCTGGGAGACCGCGGCGACGCCCGGCCTTTATATCCGCCCGGCCTCACCTGCCTCTCTGCGACGTCACGTGCACCTCCGGCCAATCGCCAGGCGGCTTTCACCGCTGCGCGCAGCGGGCCAATTGCGGGGCGCTTCTCGCCTTCTCCCTCCAATCTGGCCCCGTTCCGCTCCCCGCGTGGTCCCTGAGGCCCTGGGGGGCGGGGCGGTGCATCCGCGAGCCGGTCCCGGGAGGGCGCTACAGGGGTTGCCATGGTGACCTTAATCCTGCCTGGATCCTGATGCTTCAACGGCTCCCTTTGGTGTCTCGGCTTCCGATAGCGTCTGATAGCGGATGGAGGGCAGGCGATCCGCGAAACAGAGGTGGTGTGCAGGGGGATGGGCTGCAGGAGACGTGAGGAAGGATAGAGGAGGTGAAATGCTGGGAAGCGGGCGGGGGCTGCCACCAGAGGGTCCGGGCAGCAGAGGAATCCGGCGGCCCATCTGATCAGGCGGGTGTGTGCTCCCTAGACGGACCCCAGCACTCCTGTGCAGGCGAGGCTGTGTGCCACTGGCACAGCGAGGCCAAGCGTCCTGCATCCTCGGAATCTGGGGCAGAGAAAGGTTTCTGGCTGCACGATGCGAGGAGACGCGTGGCTCCCACCTTAAAAACCCCCAAACTCCCCACAGGCTTCAGCAAAGCCCTCTCCTGGGAAAAGGGAGGGAGGGCGTGCTGAGTCGTTGCAAACCCCAGGTGTCAGATTCTTTGTTCTTGAGGTCAGGTCAAGGTCAGGTAACAGTGTTCCTGTAAATGTCTCCTAAATGAATGCCATCCTCTGTTCTGACAAGAAAAGACAAGGCTCAGCTTTCCCCCTCCATGGTCCAGGTCCTGGCTAAGGTGGGGAGGGGGGCGCTCCCTGCCAGGGCCAGTCTCCCTGCCCAGGAGTCTTCATCCAGCACCCAGTCTGGCTCCTCCCACCAGCACCCAGGCCGGGCTGAGGAGGCAGGTCTCGGCTGGTGGTGCCCGTGGAGCCAGGCCCCTGGACCCTGTCCAGCTGTCCTCTCTGAGGCAGCCAGGCGCCCAGGACCCAGCTGGTCCCCAGTCTCCTCAGGGCCTCCAAGCAGCAGCGGGCCAGGCCCCTGGCACGGCAGCCAGGCGAACTGCCGCTCCCCTTAGGTCCCAGCGTGGGGACTGGGGAGATCTTCACTGCGGCCTCTCGGCCTGGGCCCGGCCAGCGGGCAGCACCGGCGAGGGCTGTGGATGGGCCCCTGGCCTGTCCCACACCCCCATCCACTGGCCTGAGGCCGGTGAGCAGCAGGGCTCCGGGGTGAAGGCTGGCGTCCGCCTCTTTCCTCCCTCTCTGCCTGACTGCCTCCACGCCCCTGACGGTTGGCCCAACCAGCCTGTAACCGCCACCCTGGCAGTTTCTCAGTAGCGGCTGCCTGGCGACCGCCTCCTGGTCACCGCGGCAGCTGGACTGGCCGCTGCGCCCGCGCCTGACCCCACCACACGCTTGTCCTTTCTCTGTCACGCACTCATCCTTGGAAATGTCAGCCCCACTCGCTGGCACCGCAACCCTCCTGTCCGTATTTTCCACCCGACAGTCTCTTTTCTACTTCAGCTTCTGGGGCTTGAACTTCTCGCCTCCCGTTGCAAACACTGCTGCTCTTTTCCCCAGCAGCTGTTTCTTCTATGCCGAATACAATAAATACTGATACCTAAAATGTCAGCTGTCCTGGTCTCCTGATGAAGTGGGCTCACGGAAAGTAGGCCCACGCCCAGGGGATAGATCTTGAGTGGAGGGAAGCAGGCATGGCCCTCTCTTTCCTCTGCTGGAATGGTGGGCATGGGGAGAACACAGGACCCAGCTCTGCCCAGTGGAGCTGGGAGGAGCCCTGTTTGGGAGGCAGGTGGCATTTGGGAAAGTTTCACATTTCCTTTAAGGAAGGCGGGGGGTGGAAATCAATCATCACTGTCTTCCTTCGACCTGGTAGGGGGAATGTGACGGGAGGAGATGTAGCAGTCAAAGCGAGGCCGTGACGAAAGCGCTAAGGAGACTCCCAGAGGAGCTGGTTCGAAGCTGTCCTTGCTGACCAAATAAACTAATCAGCCCCACAGCCTCCGGACTCTGGACTCTTGTTGGCAAGATCATCACCGCCTGCACTGAAGCCATGCTGGGCCAGAAGTTCTGTTATGGGATCCATTTCACTCATTAATTCAGAATAATTAAGTATCTTATTAAATATTTCTTGTGCTGATTCCACTTTCTAACCAGCCAAATCTGACGTGCACAGAGACGATGCGGGCCAGTGGAGAGGATGGAGGCGCCAGGAAGAGGTCCCGGAGTGGACAGACTGTGGACAGAGCCTGAGGACAGGCAGACCCGGGGCGCCGCAGCGGCCCTGCAGTCCACCCCGGCGGGCTCGCCCACAGCTTGCTAGCGGGTGGGAAAGACATTGGGGATTGCTAGGCGGCCTGGAGGTGGTGCTGCGGTGGTGCACCCTGGGAGAGAGACTGGGGAGGGTCACCAGGTGGCCCTGGAGACCGGCCCAAAGGCAGAAGAGGGGCAGCCTCAGGGCCGACCCTTCAGGGCGTGGGTGAGGATCTCCTTGGTAATAAGCCCTTTCCAAGTCCGCCCTATGGGAAAGAAATGCATACAAGCAAAATGGCTATCTGAGGAGGCCTTACAAATAGCTGTGAAAAGAAGAGAAGCGAAAAGCAAAGGAGAAAAGGAAAGATATAAGCATCTGAATGCAGAGTTCCAAAGAATAGCAAGAAGAGATAAGAAAGCCTTCCTCAGCGATCAATGCAAAGAAATAGAGGAAAACAACAGAATAGGAAAGACTAGAGATCTCTTCCAGAAAATTAGAGATACCAAGGGAACATTTCATGTAAAGATGGGCTCCATAAAGGACAGAAATGGTATGGACCTTACAGAAGCAGAAGATATTAAGAAGAGGTGGCAAGAATACACGGAAGAACTGTACAAAAAAGATCTTCACGACCCAGATAATCATGATGATGTGATCACT
>SJYT01011053.1:72936-90579 GCA_006410635.1 Cephalophus harveyi
CTGCCCTCTGGCTGCCAGGTGCCGGGCGCCCGGGCCAGTCCTGGGCTTGCGGCCGCGGCCTTGCTCTCTCCGCCTCCCTCTCCAGGTGGCTGCTCTGCGTCTGCGTCCACGTTCCCTTCTGCTCATAAGGCCGTCCGCCAGGTTGGCTCGAGCCCACCTAAGGACCTCGCTTCAGCTTGCCATCTGCAGAGACCCCCGCTTCCGCAGCAGGCCGCACCCGCCAGAGGGCGCCGGGTGGAACATGCCTCCGGGCAGGCCGCAGGGCCGCGCGCACCGGGGCTCCGGGTCCCGCTCAGAGCGCGCTTGTGGGGTGAGCCAGGGCCCCCCGCGCGGCCTGGAGCGCGCCCCCGCCCCCGCCTGCGCTCCGCGCTCTTTCGAAGTTGCCTGCGCCTGTGCCGCCCCCGCCACGTGGCCGCTCTCTGCCTTCGGTTCGGTGCCTGAGGGTGTGCGCCGCAGTCTGCTCCCAATGACTCCTGGGCCCGGAGATCCTGAGCGGATCCAGGCCTGCAGGCCGCCCTCGGCCCGGGGGAGAACCGGCTTCCCAGCCCGGTGGGTCTGGAGGTTCCTGCCTGGGAGAGGAGCTCTGCTCCCTGAGCCGAGGCCCTGGCTTCTGGGCTCTGGGCAGGCCCCGCTTGGCTGCCACCGCCCAGCTCTCGGCGACCACCACCTCACCAGGGAGCGCAGTCTTTCCTTCCCCGTGGATGCGCCCTGCCAGAGGAGGCACAGCTGTTGCTGTGGGACGGTGCTTGCTCCTCCGCCCTGCAGGCAGGACCATCGAGGCAGAGCGGGAGGAGGGTGGCAGAAAAACGGAGTAGCTATGGTCCAGGTTGGAGGAGGAATTGGCAACCCGCCGCAGTGTCCTTGCCTGGAGAATCCCATGGACAGCGGAGCCTGGCGGGTTGCAGCCCACTGGGTCACAAAGGGTCAGACACGGCGGAGGCGTCTGAGCACAGCCAGGCCCAGGGTCCAGGCGCCCACAGCGCGGCCGGGAGTCCCGCGGGGGTGCTTCAGACACTTCCTGCACCGCTGAGCGCTTGCAGTCCTCTGAACTGCATCAGACTCAAGACCCCACCAGCCCTTTTCAAAACACCACCTGTGAGCGGCGGCCATCTGCACCCTGAGCTTCACAGCCCCCCACCCACACTCACTTAGCTTCTTCCAGCTCCGCCCGGGATCCTTGGGAAGCATTTCCTGTCGGCAAGCCCTGTGCTGCCTCTCGAAGCCCGCATCTTGTAGGCTGCAGCTCACAGCTCCAGTGCTTGGACCTGGCTGCAAACCCCAAACAAACCCTGAATAAATGCCTCCTTTCTACAACCAGGTCTTCTTTCTTGGGTACCAGAGGGAAGAAACGAGCAACTGTTAGGGCTTTCGGTCCTGGGGGCTGACAGCTCTGGCTCCGTCCTGCCTTCCTTTTGGCACTGGGCTCTTTGCCATGGACGTGTGTGACCCTGTGTGGGTGGAGATTTGATGTCAGGTGATGGAGGAAGTGCATCAGACAGGCCCCTCCTCCCCTTCGCACCCTGACCCTGGCCCTGGGAGGACCCCATGGTCCACTCACTTGTGATCTGTGACAAAAAGAACCTCTGGGGGTGGGGACGGGACTAAGCAGGAGCAGTTTTGTAAGCTATTGAGACTGTGCATCTTAACTCAGACTAGATTATTATGAATTAAGATGTTACTTGTGATACATGGAACAACCAAGAAGATAATAAAAAAACGTATGTGTATATTCCCTCCTCCTCAGGCTGAAACTACATAAGACAAACACCGATGACTCCTGGGCCCGGAGATCCTGAGCGGATCCAGGCCTGCAGGCCGCCCTCGGCCCGGGGGAGAACCGGCTTCCCGGCCCCGGTGGGTCTGCGGGCACCTGTGCTGGGAGAGGGGCCTGCTCGCTGAGCCGAGGCCCTGGCTTCTGGGCTCTGTGCAGGCCCCGCTTGGCTGCCACCGCCCAGCTCTCGGCGACCACCACCTCACCAGGGAGCGCAGTCTTTCCTTCCCCGTGGATGCGCCCTGCCGGAGGAGGCACAGCTGTTGCTGTGGGACGGTGCTTGCTCCTCCGCCCTGCAGGCAGGACCGCCCCGGTGCGGTGCTCATACCCCCGACTCTTGTCACAGAGGGAGGGAGAGGAGAAGGAGGCGGGAAGGCGGGAGGCAGAGCGGGAGGAGGGTGGCAGGAGGGGACATATTTAGCATGATTTTTGTAAAAAGTAAAAACGGAGTAGCTATGATAGTCCAGGTTGGAGGAGGAAATGGCAACCCGCCGCAGTGTCCTTGCCTGGAGAATCCCATGGACAGCGGAGCCTGGCGGGCTGCAGCCCACGGGGTCACAAAGGGTCAGACACGGCGGAGGCGTCTGAGCACAGCCAGCCCCAGGGTCCAGGCGCCCACGGCGCGGCCGGGAGTCCCGCGGGGGTGCTTCAGACACTTCCTGCACCGCTGAGCGCTTGCAGTTCTCTGAACTGCATCAGACTCAAGGACCCCACCAGCCCTTTTCAAAACACCACCTGTGAGCGGCGGCCAGCTGCACCCTGAGCTTCACAGCCCCCCACCCACACTCACTTAGCTTCTTCCAGCTCCGCCCGGGATCCCTGGGAAGCATTTCCTGTCGGCAAGCCCTGTGCTGCCTCTCGAAGCCCGCATCTTGTAGGCTGCAGCTCACAGCTCCAGTGCTTGGACCTGGCTGCAAACCCCAAACAAACCCCGAATAAATGCCTCCTTACTACAACCAGGTCTTCTTTCTTGGGTACCAGAGGGAAGAAACGAGCAACCGTTAGGGCTTTCGGTCCTGGGGGCTGACAGCTCTGGCTCCGTCCTGCCTTCCTTTTGACACTGGGCTCTTTGCCATGGACGTGTGTGACCCTGTGTGGGTGGAGATTTGACGTCAGGTGATGGAGGAAGTGCATCAGAGAGGCCCCTCCTCCCCTTCGCACCCTGACCCTGGCCCTGGGAGGACCCCATGGTCCACTCACTTGTGATCTGTGACAAAAACAACCTCTGGGGGTGGGGACGGGACTAAGCAGGAGCACAGTTTTGTAAGCTATTGAGACTGTGCATCTTAACTCAGACTGAAAAATGAAAGTGACAGTGAAGTCGCTCAGTCGTGTCTGACTCTTTGCGACCCCATGGACTGTAGTCTATCAGGCTCCTCCGTCCATTGGATTTTCCAGGCAAGAGTGCTGGAGTGGATTGCCATTTCCTTCTCCAGGGGACTTTCTCGACCCAGGAATCGAACCCGGGTCTCCTGCACTGCAGGCAGACGCTTTACCGTCTGAGCCACCAGGGAAGCCTAGACTAGATTATTATGAATTAGGATGTTACTTGTGATGCACGGAACAACCAAGAAGATAATAAAAAATGTATGCCTATATTCCCTCCTCCCCAGACCAAAACTACATAAGACAAAGAGAAAGCAAGTAGCAAAGTGGGCGGAAGGAAGTCCTTGTTTATCAGTAATTACACTAAATACAAGTGTGCTGAATTCTCTAATAAAATAAGCCCCCAAAGTGGAAACCACTCAAATGTCTGTCAACTGAGGAAGATAACAAAATGTACGTCTATACAGTGGGATTTTATCCAGCCAAAACCAGGAGCGATGCGCCGACGTAGGCTACAACACGGATGCGCCGTGAGCACGTCCTGCTAAGTGTGAAGAAGCAGACGCAAAGAGCTAGGCGCTGCGTGACTCCATTCAGACAAGGTATCACACAGCCACGGAGACCACGGAGCCTGGACTCGGTGTTAGGCCATAAAGAAGGCTGAGCACCGAAGAGCAGATGCTTTTGAACTGTGGTGCTGGAGAAGACTCTTGAGAGTCCCTTGGACTGCAAGGAGATCCAACCAGTCCTTCCTAAAGGAGATCAGTCCTGAATATCCACTGGAAGGACTGATGCTGAAGCTGAAGCTCCAATTCTTTGGCCACCTCATGCGAAGAGCCAGCTCTCTAGAAAAGACCGTGATGCTGGGAAAGATTGAGGGCAGGAGGAGAAGGGGACGACAGAGGATGAGATGGTTGGATGGCATCAGCAACTCGACAGACATGAGTTTAACCAAGTTCTGGGAGATGGTGAAGGACAGGGAAGCCTGGCGTGCTGCAGTCCATGGGGTCCCAAAGTCCGTGGAGCCCATGGGGTCAGACACAATTGAGTGAACAACATCATCGTTACTACGGCAAATTCACGGAGATATTAACCTGCAGAGTAATCTGAAGTCGTCAGGGTCTGCGAGCTGGGGGAAATGTGGAGAGCCTGCTAAACAGACACAGGGTTCCTCATCAGCTCAGCTCGGTTGTTCAGTTGCATCCGACTCCTGGCGACCCCACGGAGCGCAGCACACCATGCTTCCCTGTCTCTCACCAGCTCCCGGAGCTCGCGCAAAGTCACGTCCATTGAGTCGCAGACGCCAGCCAACCACCTCCGCCTGCCTCCAGTCTTTCCCAGCTTCAGGCTCTTTTCTAATGGGTCAGTTCTTCACATCAGGCGGCCAAAGCTTTGGAGCTTCAGCTTCAGCACCAGTGCTTCCAATGAATATTCAGGACTGGTTTCCTTTAGGATGGACTGGTTGGATCTCCTTGCAGTCCAGGGGACTCTCCAGAGTCTTCTCCGGCACCACAGTTCAAAAGCATCAGCTTCTCAGACAGAGGTGTCTGACGCCAGGGGAAGCACGACAGGTGTGCGGCCCCTTCCTCCACCTGCCGGCTCTCCACCCTCACCCTGTGCTCACCCCCTGGCTTATGCTAATCAGACTAACAAAAATTAAACACAAAGAAAGAATATTAAAAGCAACAAGGGAAAAGCAACAAGTAACATACAAGGGAAACCCCATACAATTAACAGCTGATCTTTCAGCAGAAACTCTTCAGGCCAGAAGAGAATGGCAGGATATATTCAAATACTGAAAGGGGAAAATCTACCACCAAGATTACTCTACCTGGCAAGGATTTCATTCAAAATTCATGGAGAAATCAAAAGCTTTTCAGACAAGCAAAAGTTAAGAGAATTCAGCAGCACCAAAGCAGCTTTACAACAAATGCTAAAGGGACTTATATAGTCAGGGGACACAAGAGAAGAAAAAGACCTACAAAAACAAGCGCAAAACCACTGAGACAGCTGCAGTGCGAACACATGTGTTAATAATGACTTTAAATGTAAATGGGTTAAATGCTCCAACCAGAATACACAGACTGGCTGAAGATGTACAAAAACAAAACCCAAATATATGCCATCTACAAGAAACCCACTTTAGACATAAAGATGCATGTAGACCAAAAGTGAGAGGATAGAAAAATACATTCCATGCAAATGGAAAGCAACAGGAAGCTGGAGAAGCAATGCTCATATCAGGCAAAATAGACCTTAAAATAAAGACTATTACAAGAGATAAAGAAGGACACTACATAATGATCAAGGAATCAATCCAAAAGGAAGACATAACAATTGTAAATATCTATGCACCAGGTCATGGCATCTGGCCCCATCACTTCATGGCAAGTAGATGGGGAAACAATGGAAACAGTGACAGACTTTATTTTCGGGGGCTCCAAAATCACTGCAGATGGTGACTGCAGCCATGAAATTGAAAGACGCTTGTTCCTTGGAAGAAAATTTATGACCAACCTAGACAACATCACCAACTCAATGGACATGAGTTTGAGTAAATTCTGGGAGTTGGTGATGGACAGGGAAGCCTGGCGTGCTGCAGTTCACGGGGTTGCAAAGAGTTGGACACGACTGAGCGACTGAACTGAACTGATGCACCCAACATAGGAGTATCTCAATACATAAGACAAACACCAACCAGTCCATCCTCAAGGAGATCAGCCCTGGGAGTTCTGTGGAAGGAATGATGCTGAAGCTGAAGCTCCAGTACTTTGGCCACCTCATGCGAAGAGTTGACTCATTGGAAAAGACTCTGATGCCGGGAGGGCTTGGGGGCAGGAGAAGGGGACGACTGAGGATGAGATGGCTGGATGGCATCACGGACTCGATGGATGCGAGTCTGAGTGAACTCTGGGACCTGGTGATGGACAGGGAGGCCTGGCGTACTGAGATTCATGGGGTCTCAAAGAGTCGGACACGACTGAGCAACTGAACTGAACTGAACTGGGCGGACATAGAAGGAGTAATTGAGTGTGCTGCTGCTGCTGCTGCTAAGTTGCTTCAGTCGTGTCCGACTCTGTGCGACCCCAGAGATGGCAGCCCACCAGGCTCCCCCATCCCTGGGATTCTCCAGGCAAGAACACTGGAGTGGGTTGCCATTTCCTTCCTACAATAATAGTAGGAGACTCTAACACCCCACTCACACCAATGGACAGATCATCAAAACAAAATTACTAAGGAAAAACAAGCCTTAAATGATACATTAGACGAGATGGATCTCATCGATATCTTCAGGACTTTCCATCCAAATGCAAATGAATACACCTTCTTCTCAAGTGCACATGGAACATTCTCCAGGATAGACCACACTTGGGTCACAAATCAAACCTTCGTCAATTTAAGAAAATTGAAATAGTATCACTTATCTTTTCTGACCACAATGCTTTTGCACTGTGCAAAACTGAAATAGTATCGATGCATCTTTCCTGACCACTTTTGATATCAATTACAAGAAAAAACCTGTAAAAAAACCACATGGAGATTAAATAATACATTTCTAAATAACAACCAGGTTACTGAAAAAATCAAAGGGGCAATCAAAAAATGCCTAGAAACACATGACAAGGAAAACACAAGTCCAAACCTCCAGGACGCAGCAGAAGCAACCCTAAGAGGGAAGTTACAGCAATGCGATCCTTCCTTTAGAAACAAGAAAAGCGTCCGACAGACAAGCTAACTTTACACCTAAAGCAACTGGTAAAAGAAGAACAAAAGCCCCAAAAATTAGCAGAAGGAAAGAAAGCATAAAGATCTGAGCAGAAATAAATGAAAAAGAAACGAAACAATAGTTAAGATTAATAAAACTAAAAGCTGGTTCTTCGAGAAGGTAAACAAAATTGACAAACCTTTAGCCAGACTCATCAAGGAAAAAATGAGAAGAATCAAATCAACAAAATTAGAAATTAAAAAGGAGAGGTTACAACAGACAATGCAGAAATTCAAAGGATTATAAGAGACTATTATGAACAACTCCATGACAATAAAATGGATAACCTGGCAGAAATGGACAGATGCTTAGGACAGTGCAGTCTTCCATGCCTGAACCAGGAAGAAACAGAAATTATGAACAAGCCAATTACTAGCATTGAAATAAACACTGTCATAAAAAATCTCCCAGAAAACAAAAGCCTAGGACCTGATGGCTTCTCCGTTGAATTCTATCAAACATTTAGAGAAGGGCTAATGCCTATTCTTCTAAGGCTCTTTCAAAACATCGCCCAGGAAGGAACACTTCCAAACTCATTCTACAAGGCCACCATCACCCCGATACCAAAACCAGACACAGAGAGCACACACAAAAAGAGACCTACGGGCCCATATCACTGATGGACATAGATACAAAGATTCTCGACAAAATTCCAGCAAACAGAATTCAACAACACATTAAAAAGCTCATACGCCATGACCAAGTTGGGTTTATCCCAGGGATGCAAGGATTCTTCAATATATGCAAATCAATCAATGTGATACATCATATTAACAACTTGAAACATAAAAACCAAATGATAATCTCAATAGATGAAGAAAAAGCCTTTGATAAAATTCAGCACCCATTTTTGATAAAACTCTTCAAAAAATGGGCATAGAGGGAACCTACCTACACAGTAAAGGGCATATATGATGAGCCCACAGCAAACACTATTCTCAATAGTGAAAAACTGAAAGCATTCCCCCCAAGATCAGGAAAAAGACAAGAGTGTCCACTCCACCACGCTTATTCAACACAGTTCTGGAAGTCCTAGCTCCAGCATTCAGAGAAGAAGAAGAAATAAAAGGAATCTAGACTGGAAAAGAAAAAGTAAAGCTCTCACTGTTTGCAGATGACATGACACTATACAAAGAACACCCTGAGGACACCACCAGAAAATGACTAGAGCTCATCAGTGAATTTAGCAGTCACAGGATGCAAAACCAATACACAGAAATCACTTGCACTCCTATATACGAACAAGGAAAAATCAGAAAGAGAAGTTAAAGAATCAATCCCGTTCACCACCGCAACAAAAAGAATAAAATATCTAGGAATAAACCCACCTCAGGAGACAAAAGAGCTGCACACAGAAAATTATGACCCTGATTAAAGAAATGAAAGGCAAGATAAGCAGATGGAGAGAGACCCCATGTCCCTGGGCAGGAAGAGTCAATCTTGTGAAAATGACTAAACCACCAAAGGCAACCTACAGATTCCACGCGACCCCGATCAAATCACCAGTGGCACTTTTCACAGAACTAGAACAAAAAATTTCACAGTTCATGTGGAAACACGAAAGACCCTGAACAGCCAAAGCAGTGTTGAGAAAGAATGGAGCTGAAGGAAGCAACCTTCCTGACTTCAGATTCTACTACAAAGCTACAGTCATCGAGACAGTATGGTGCTGGCACAAAAACAGAAACATAGACCAACAGAATACGAGAGAAAGCCCGAAATAAACCCATGCACCTATGGGTACCTTATTTTCGACAAAGGAGGCAAGAATATAAAATGGGGCAAAGACAGCCTTTCCAATAAGTGGTACTTGGAAAACTGGACAGCCACATGTGAAAGAATGAAATTAGAGCACTTCCTAACACCATACACAAAGACAAACTAATTGGATTAACAACCTAAATGTAAGACCAGAAACTATACAACTCTTAAAGGGGAACATAGGCAGAACATTCGATGACATAAGATCAAAGCAAGATCCTCTATGACCCACCTCCTAGAGTAACGGAAATAAAAGCAAAAGCAAACAAGTGGGACCTGATTAAACTTAAAAGATTTTGCACAGCAAAGGAAACTATAAGGAAGGTGAAAAGACACCCCTCAGAATGGGAGAAAATAATAGCAAATGAAACAACTGACAAACAAGTTGGGTTAATCTCCAAAATATACAAGCAGCTCATACAACTCAATACCAGAAAAACAGACAAGCCAATCAAAAGTGGGAAAAAGACATTTCTCCAAAGAAGACACAGATGGCTAACAAACACCTGAAAAGATGCTCAGCATCACCCGTTATCAGAGAAGTGCAAATCAAAACTACCATGAGATATCACTTCACAGTGGTCAGAATCAGTTCAGCTCAGTTCACTCGCTCAGTCGTGTCCGACTCTTTGCGACCCCATGAACCGCAGCACGCCAGGCCTCCCTGTCCATCACCAACTCGCGGAGTTCACTCAGACTCACGTCCATCGAGTCGGTGATGCCATCCAGCCATCCCATCCTCTGTTGTCCCTTTCTCCTCCTGGTCAGAGTGGCCATCATCAAAAAGTCTACAAACAATAAATGCTGGCGAGGTTGTGGAGAAAGAAGAACCCTCTTTCACTGTTGGTGGCAATGCAAATTGATACAGCCACTATGGAAGACGGGATGGAGCTTCCTTTAAAAGCTAGGAATAAACCAGTCTATGGCCCAGCAACCCCACTCAGGCAAACCAACAAATACATCCTGAGGAAACCAACATGGAAAAGGAAGACGCACCCCAATGCTCACTGCAGCATTATTTACAATAGCTAGACTGTCGAAGCAACCTAGATGTCCACTGACAAATGAATGGATAAAGAAGCTTTGGTACATATACACAATGGAATGTTACTCAGCCATAGAAGGAAATTTGAGTCAGTTCTAATGAGGTGGATGAATCTAGAGCCCATTATAGAGAATGAAGTGAGTCAGAAAGAGGAAGATGAATATCGTATACTAACGCACATGTGTGAATCTAGAAAGGTGGTACCAAAGAATTGATTTGCAGGGCAGCCCTGGAGAGAACAGACTTATGGACACACGGAGAGGGCAGGAGAGGGCGAGCTGCGTGGAGAGAGTAGCCTGGAAGCTCACGCCACCATGTGTACAATAGACAGCCAACGGGAATCTGCTGTATGTCTTGGGGAACTCAGACAGGGGCTCTGTCTCAACCTAGAGGCGTGGGATGGGGAGGGAGCTGGGAGGCAGGTTCAAGAGGGAGGGGACAAATCTATGGCTGATTCATCTTGAGGTTTGACAGAAGACAACAAAATTCTATTAAGCAGTTATCCTTCAATTAAAAAGCAAATCAATTTTTCAAAAAAGCAACAACGCTTCAGCTCTCAGCTTTCTTTATGGTCCAAATCTCACACCCGTACATGACTACTGGAAAAACCATAGCTTTGACCATATGGACCTTTGTTGGCAAAGTAACATCTCTGCTTTTTAATCTGCTGTCTAGATTGGTCATAGCTGTTCTTTCCAGGAGCAGGTGTCTTTTAATGTCATGGCTGCAGTCACCATCACCAATGATTTGGGAGCCCAAGAAAAGAAAGTCAGCCACTGTTTCCACTGTTTCCCCATCTATTTGCCATGAAGTGATGGGACCAGATGCCATGATCTTCATTTTCTGAATGGTGAGCTTTAAGCCAGCTTTTTCACTCTCCTCCCTCACTTTCATCAAGAGGCTCTTTAGAGCTTTGCTTTCTGCCATAAGGGTGGTGTCATCTGCGTATCTGAGGTTATTGATATTTCTTCCAGCAATCTTGACTTCAGCTTGTACTTCATTCAGCCTGGCATTTCACATGATGTACTCTGCACAGAAGTTAAATAAGCAGGGTGACAGTATACAGCCCTGACATACTCCTTTCCCAGTTTGGAACCAGTCCATTGTTCCATGTCTGATTCTAACTGTTGCTTCTTGATCTGCATACAGGTTTCTCAGGAGGCAGGTCAGGTGGTCTGGTATTCCCTTCTCTTGAAGAATTTTCCGGTTTGTTGTGACTGACACAGTCAAAGGTTTTGGTGTAGTCAATAAAGCAGGTTGTTTTTCTGGAACTCTCATGCTTTTTCTATGATCCAATGGATGTTGGCAATTTGATCTCTGGTTCCTCTGCCTTTTCTAAATCCAGCTTGCACATCTGGAAGTTCTCGGTTCACATACTGTTGAAGCCTAGCTTGGAGAATTTTGAGCATTGCTTTGCTAACGTGTGAGATGAGTGCAATCGTGTGGTAGTTTGAGCATTCTTTGGCATTGCCTTTCTTCGGGGTTGGAATGAAAGGTGACCTTTTCCAGTCCTGTGGCCACTGCTGAGTTTTCCAAATTTGCTGGCATATTGAGTGCAGCACTTTCACAGCATTATCTTTTCAGATTTGAAATGTCTCAGCTGGAATTCCATCACCTCCACTAGCCTTGTTCGTAGTGATGGTTCCTAAGCCGACTTGACTGCGCACTCCAGGATGGCTGGCTCTAGGTGACTGATCGTGCCATCGCGGTTACCTGGAGCACTGAGATCTTTTGTGTACAGGTCTGTGTATTCTTGCCGTCTCTTCTTCGTGTCTTCTGCTTCTTTTCAGTCCTGTTTCTGCCCTTTATTGAGCCCATTTTTGCGTGAAGTGTTCTCTTGGTATCTCTAATTTTCTTGAAGAGATCCCCAGTCTTTCCCACTCTGTTGTGTGATTCCTCTTTCTGTGCACTGATTTCGTCTCTCTCTGTGCTCTTCTTTGGACTCTACACTGAGATGGGTGTACCTTTCCTTTTCTCCTTCGCCTCATGCTTCCCTTCTTTTCTCGGCTCTTTGTAAGGCCTCCTCAGAAGCCATTGTGCTTTTTCTGCATTTCTTTTCCTTGCGATGGTTTTGGTCACCATCTCCTGTACAGTGTTATGAACGCCCACCCATAATTCTTCACACACTCTGTCTACCAGATCTAATTCCCTGAATCTATTTCTCACTTCCACTGTATAATCATACGGGATTTGATTTAGGTCATACCTGAATCATCTAGTGGTTTTCCCTACTTTCTTCCATTTAAGGCTGAATTTTGCAATGAGGAGTTCATGATCTGAGCCACAGTCAGCTCTTAGGGGGTGATGAAAATGGTCTAGAATTGTACAGTGTGATGGTTGCATAGCACCAAATGTACTAGAAGCCACTGAATTGTCCACTTCAAAATGACTGAATTTTCTGTTATGTGGATTTCCTCTTCATGGAAAAAAAATGCTTGTTAGGTTTTATGAACGTTTCTTGCATTTATTGTGATGATTCAGTGAAAATTTTTCATTCGTTGTTAATGTGTTCAATGTTAATATCTTTTCTAATGATACATCACTCTTACTTCCCTGAAATAAACTTAATTTGGTGCAATTATTTTTGATACATATTGACAGATTTGATTTGTTAATGTTTTATTTGATAATCTCGTTATTTCTGTTTCTCAATATGACTAGTCTGTATTTTTTAAAATTTCATTGTAACATCTGAATTTGATGTCTCAAGATTATTTGGGTAGCCTTCCTACTTCTTAAGTATCTGAAATACTTTTATAAGATTTGGATTACCTGCTTGTTAAATATTTGATAGAACTTTTCTTTAAGCCATCTGCACTTCTGGATGGGGGTAGCTCTTTAAACTGATAATTCACTGTCTTTGCCGTTACTGGGCTATTTGGGCATTCTATTGTTTCTTGAGTGAGTTTTCCGCTTTGTCTGTGTTAGTGGTTTTCTGGCCTCCTGGCTTGCAAGATCTTACCTCCTCAACCAGGGAGGGGACCCACACCCCGTGTTGGAAGTGTGCAGTCTTGAACCACTGGACCACCAGGGAATCTCCTGAGGGAGTTTTGATGATAAGTTTAATTTTTAAGAGAATATTTTGTATTTGATTTAGGCTTTGAATGTGTTGGCGAAGTCAGTTGCAGCGTCTCCTCCTGATTTTAAAGCCGGGTTTGTCTGTGGCTGCGTCTCGCTGTCCCTGCCTCGCGCCGTCTGGTGCAGGCTCCCGTCCTCATTTCTTCTTCACTCCTGCCACACTATGACTTTCCTAGCTCGTACTAGTTGTCAATTGTTGTGTAACAAGGTTACATCCAAACTCAGTGACGGAAAATCAGTAACTGGGGTTAGGAAACAGCTGGACTTGGTTTTCTTCATCCACTCTGGCAAGTGATTTTTAAACAGTGGCCAGTTTTCTCTGTTTAACTTTAATGTGATTATTGCTTGCTCTTGTTCAGTCCCTAAGTCATGTCTTTTTGCGACCCAGTGGACTGCAGCACACCACGCTTCCCTGTCCCTCACCATCTCCCAGAGTTTGCTTAAACTCACGTCTGTTTAGTCAATGAGGCCAGTGTTAGTTTCCTTTAGCATTGACTAGTTTGATCTCCTTGCAGTCCAAGGAACTCTCAAGTCTTCTCCAGCACCACAGTTCGAAAGCATCAATTCTTCGGCACTCAGCCCTCTTTGTGGTCCAACTGCAACAGTCCAATTCGCTCAGCGGGACACGACTGAGCGGCTGAGTGCGCAGCTCCAGCAGGGCCTGAGCCCCTGGCCTCAGCAGCCCAGGCCCACGGGCCTCCTGCTTCGTGTTCCTCCAGAGGGTGTCCCCCGTGAGGGCCCTTGTCTCAGGCGGGCCGGTGTGGGTGTCAAGACCGACACGCTGAGGTTCTGAGAGCAGCTTTCCGGGCCCGTGGCGGCTTCCTCGTGAGTCGGCTCCACGTTTTGTCTCCGCAAGTTCTGCGGCAGCAGGTCTGGGGCGGCTCGTCATGGGTAACGCCAGAGCTGCAAGCCTCCTTTGCTTTACTTCTAAGATCACTCTCTGGTCTTATCTTCTGCACGTTCACCGCTCCCCTCTGCATCGGCTTTCTAGCATTGCCATATCAGAGCACCGCAGGCTGGCTGGCTTACAGAACTGACGTTTAGTGGCTCAGTTCTTGAGGCCAGGGTGGCAGCAGCGGGTGCCTACTGAGCTGTGAGGAGGGGCGTCTGTCCCGGCTTCTCCCTTCACCCTGAGGGCTGCTGGAAGCCCTTAGCTTCACTGCTCTCTGCCCACATCCTCAGTGTCTTCTCCTGGGACGTCTGTCTGGTAGCTCCATCCTCTCCTCTTATGAGGATACCGGTCACGGTTAGGGCCCAGCTTGCTGACCTCACCTCTCTCCAGATAAGGAAACACTTGGTGGCATGCAGGGTTGAGACCACAGCACGTGACCAGCAGGGCTGGGGCACAGTTCTATCCATAAGTGTCCCTGTCATCCAGAGTCAGCAGATAACTCACGAGTTCCAGGCTTTTGCTGAACTCACCCATGGGACGCATCTCAAGAGGACCTGCACGGCAGGACCCCCTCTCCCTCACCACCCAAGACGGCGTCCCCACGCTCGAGGAGAGCCTCCTCAGCCGGGAGCGGGGCAGGGGGCTTGCTGTGTGTGGGCCGTCCACATGCCTCGCACACCAGGGCATTAGAAGCAGCTTTGGGGCAACACGCTGTGTTTCACGGAGTCCTAGCCAGCCTGCCAGACCGCCGACATTTACCCCGCTTACGATCGAGGAGATGGGGCCTGGTCTGGCAGGGGAGAGCACCACCCCGTGGCCGCAGCCCCCGTCCAGCCCCTTGGTGCCCCCCACAGCCGGCAGCCCCCCTTATGGGAGGTGTCACGAGCCTCCTCCTCTCATGGCCGAAACCCCGAGGCTCGCACACGAGCTCTGGGGCGCTTTTCAGGGCGGATCACGAGTACCGCGGCATCTGTCCATTTCTGCTTTAAGCGCACCTGCGGCTGGCTTTGTTGACCTGGCCAGCGTCTGGTTGGCAGCATGGTGCTCCCTTCCAGCAGCTCGTCGAAGTTTCCAAGCCCTGAATCAGTGAACCACGAGGTGATGCTGAGGTGGTACGGACCGAGACACCTGAAGCCTGGGGTGCAGTGACGGGCCCTAGGGAGGCGCTGGCCTCGGACGGTTGCTCAGGCAGTGGGAGCGAGGATGCGAGGTCCCTCCCGGTCGGTTCCAGTGCGAAGTGACCCGGAAGGGAGTGTGGCTCCCACACGTGGCTGGCGCAAGCATTTAAGCTGAATTCAAGGTCGTGGACGTGGCCTGTCCTCATGATCACAGCTCTGGGCACACGCAGTGGGGAGCCGGGGCTTTGGGGCCGGAGCCCCGGTGCAAGGAGAGGTGCTCGGGACAGAGGGATGGGGTCAGGAACGCACTCTTGGGCGCAGGACATGTGGAGGGACACGCGCCCTGTCTCAGCTGGACCTGGTCCCTGGCGCTGGAGCTGCAGCATTGAACCGTGGTGAAAGGGCCCCTCCTGCGGGAGTCCAAAGTCCACCCAGGCTGTGGGAGCCTCTGCTCTTGGCCGCCCTCTCCCCACTGCACGCCCAGGGGCTGCGGTTTCTCCCCCACTGACCTGCTGGCCCTCCAGCTCCCGGTGGAGGTAGACGGCCGCCCGACCCTGGGGTCCCAGCCCCAAGGTCCCCAGGCCCCGCCACCTGCAGCCGTGGCCAGCCCCTCCCACTGCTCTGGCCTTCTCCTGGAGGACCGGGGGGCGCCCCTGCCCCGTGCACTGCCCCTCCTGTCCAGGAGCAGGAGCTGGACCCAGGCGCCTGCCCTTGCAAGCCACGGTTTCCTGCCTCTCCCAGCCATGCCCTGCCTCCTTTTCTGCACTGCCTTCCCAAGACCCCCGCGGGGCTGCCCCTTCCCTGCCTCAGACGCCACACCTGCCCCCTCCTCCCACGTGCCACAACCCTCTGCACGGCCGTTTCTGCTGCCTGCCCGCGCCCAAGCAGACCCTCAGGCACACTGACCTCAGTGGTGGTGAAAGCGGGGAGTGGCCCGCGGGCCCCGATGCCAGCGAGAGCAGCCAGAGCCACTCCTGTTCAGCCAGAAGCTGCATCTGAGGCCGCCTTTCAGGCCTGCCGGGGACACAGCTTTCCTGGGGGGCGCCCACGACGTGCCTGCAGAGACGGCCGAGCCCAGGGAGAGGGGACGGCCCCCAGCAGCGATGGACACGGGGCGCGGGGCTGGTGTCCACACTGCCCACTGCTTTAGAAATTAGGCAGGATCTGAACAGCACTCAGAGTGACTCAGAGACAGGACCTTTTCTTGTTCACAGAGACAAAAGTGAAATATTAACTTCTGGTGTTAGAAAAATTCTAGTATTCCTTAAGAAGCCTGGACTGCAGGGGCAGCCCCTCTGGAGACCTGGTGGGGGAGGTCTGGTTTCTTCCCGAAAGAACCAACACATTCCAGTCTTCTTGGGCCCGTCTCTGTAGAGGGCTCAGTTAGGGAGGCACAGCTGAAGCCCCAGGACGTATTCCGGGTGCACACGCAGGCCCAGCTGAAGGGCTGGGCCTCCTCCCGGGCCCTCCTTCCAGGGCGTGAGTCCTCCTGGGAGGGGGCTTCACCAGGAGGCGCCAGGAGAGCTGGCCGGGTGGGTGGGTGCTCTGTCCTAGGTCCAGGCTCGCCCTGCGCTGTGGGGAGATGGGGTGAGCTTCTCCCGGCCTCCTTGCCCGCCACCCCGGCCTTGGTCTGCAGGGCAGTTCTCTGCAGGCGATTCTGGATCCTTAGGGCCATGCTCGAAGGTGGGGACGGGTGAGGGGCGTTGGCGCATCAGAGGCGGGAGCCTGCAGCCTGGGTGTCCTGGACTGGTCCTGAGGATGCAGGGAATCCGTGTGGGACAGGCATGTGTGGAGGGCTGGTCCGTTCCTCCCACGCCTCCATCCAGTGGTCTCCCACCTCGAATGCAGAAGGGAGGGGGTGCAGACCCCCTGTCCTCAGGGCACTCACAGGGCAGCCGGAAGGAGGCTCAGACAGAGCTGAGTCCAACAGCAGGCATGGGGCGTGGAGGAGAAACCGACCACAGGAAGCAGGGGACGGGAAGGCATCAGAAACAGCAGATGCGGCAGGAGGGAGGAGGGCACCAGGACGGAGCACGGGGTAGGCGCGGAAGGAAGGCTGGCGGTCGGCAGGCAGCCGCCCGGGGCTCTCTGACCCGCCCAGTGTGATGAGAAGCCAGCAGGGCTCTGAGCAGGGCACGGTGGAATCCGATTTCTGTTCTCACGCTCACTGTGCAGCTTGCTGGGCTGGAGAGGGGCAGGTGACCTTGGGCTGGGGGCCGGGCACGGAAGGAGAACCCTGGTCTCGGACAGCAGGGGCTGGAGGAGCCGCCTCAGGGACCCCATCCTGTTAACTGAGAGAGCGAGAGGGGTGTGTGGGCCAGACACGTGCCCCCCACCCCAGCTTTCCCTTGTGAGTGGTTTTGTGTCTGTGTTCAGGAAAGTTCTCTCAGAGACTTGCTGAATGTTCATTTAACCCTGCTTTCTCATTTCCCCTAAATGTTCTAATTAACCCAATGTGAGAGGTAATCTCACAGGTGAGTACCAACCGCGAGTTTAAAAGCATCTGTTTTGTGGCTAGATACCCAGTTCCCCCATCGACGCTTATCAAACCCACCCCCACTTTCTCACTGGCTTGTGGATCTGCAGGATGCAGAGGCCAGCTGCGCTCAGCACGGTTCCTCACGTCTCACCAGCCCACTGCGGGCCGCTCAGCGCGCTGCTCACCTGTGAAGACAGGGGCACTGCCGTCCCCCAGGCCACCTGCCAGCATTCCCACTGCCAGGACACCCCGCTCTAGCCATCGCGGTCTCCCAGGGTCAGCCTCCGTCCTTGCCCGTGACCGGAGCACCTTGACCTTGGGGCCTGGCGACCTCCCACCCTGGAGAGCCCTCCTGACCCTCGAGTGCCAGGCCCCCTCGGGAGCTCTGGAACGAAGCACAGGTCTCT
>SJYT01011053.1:100446-141029 GCA_006410635.1 Cephalophus harveyi
GAAGCCCAGAGGGAAGGTGGAAGCGACCAGGAGCGTGGAGAGACGCGGGCTCCCCAGGGCGCCGGACCCCAGAGCAGCCGCCCGCGGGGACTCCCGCTCCCGCCCCCACTCTGAGCCAGGGTGTTCGAGTGACCCAGCCCTACCAGGGCCGCTGCAGCCTGAGCGGGCAGAGCTCTTTCTTCTCTGCCAGCCTGGGTGGCACAACGGCGCTGAATCCATCTGCCAACAGAGGAGCCGCGGGAGACGCTGGTCTCACGGCTGGGTTGGGAAGATCCCTGGAGAAAGGCGCGGCCACCCACTCCGGTGCTCTTGTCTGGGAGATCCCGTGGACAGAGGAGCCTGGCGGGCTACAGTCCAGGGGCGGCAAAGAGTTGAGCACGGCCCAGAGGCGACCAGATGTGACAGCTGGAGCCTGGGCAGCCACCCAGACCTTGAGGGGAAGCTGCATGGGGCCTGGGGACAGCGGGGCAGCGAGACAGAAGTCCAGGACCCTGATGGCTGTGGAGCTGACGGGGTCCCTAGACCGCCTGGCTGCAGGCGCTGGGGAAACGCCAGCTCGTCTCCATAGCCGGTTGGATATTGGGCATTTTCACCACACGTGAGAGGAACCTCAGACCTGAATGGAGGCTCCCATGTTCCCACCATGAGCCCAGGACAAGTGTCAGGGGCCCTCGGAGGCCCTGGTTCAGGGTTCAGGCTTCACCAGAGCCAGGGTGGGGGGCAGGAATCAAAGTGGCTGCAGGTGGGTGCACAGCTCCTGGGAGAAGGGTTTCAGCTGGATTGCTCCCCACTCCCCAGCCCGCAGACCCTGAGTGGGTGTCTCACCCCTTGGCACTCCCTCTGAAGCTCTTGGGGGAAAGTCAGGCCCCTACAAGGTGGAGGCGGCCGTGGAAGAGGGAGACCTGGGGTCCCGTCGAGGGCCAGGCCAGCTGGGAAAGACGGGCGTGCTCAAGGAGGGGTCACGGGGCTCCAGCGGGGACCTGGTCAGTGGAGTCCCAGCAGGGGCGTGCCGAGGCGGGTGAGGCGGACACAAAGCGCAGGGAAACCCAGAGCAAGCTGTGCCAGTGGGGGCTGCGCAGGGGACCTGAGGGACACCGGCCAGCGCCCTGTGCACGCGCCACAGCCAGGAGTGAGGGGGCATCGCAGGGGCCGCCCCCGCCCCCGCCCGACCAAGCACAGCAGCTCTGCAGTGTCTGTGTGGACAGGAGGGGCCATCTGGTTGTGAGGCAGTCCGGCGGTCTCCCCACACAACAAACCACACAGAACAGGGAAGAAAGGGGTGATGGAGGGATGTCTGCAGCGCCCCCACCAGCTGGGGGTTAGCGGCTCACAGACCCCTCAGTGGACAGGAACAACAGTCCCAGCGGAGAGCGAGCGAGGGCAGGTGTGGACCCGGCCCAGCAGCCTGCGGGACCGGGCGGCCCGTCCCCACCCCGGGCGCTCACAGACTCCCGGGCAGCCGGGCCCCCGCGTGCCCGTCTGGCGGTGTTCCGGCAGGCCCCCGAGACTCCCGAGGCAGCCGGGCCCCCGCGTGCCCGTCTGGCGGTGTTCCGGCAGGCCCCCGAGACTCCCGAGGCAGCCGGGCCCCCGCGTGCCCGTCTGGCGGTGTTCCGGCAGGCCCCCGAGACTCCCGAGGCAGCCGGGCCCCCGCGTGCCCGTCTGGCGGTGTTCCGGCAGGCCCCCGAGACTCCCGAGGCAGCCGGGCCCCCGCGTGCCCGTCTGGCGGTGTTCCGGCAGGCCCCCGAGACTCCCGAGGCAGCCGGGCCCCCGCGTGCCCGTCTGGCGGTGTTCCGGCAGGCCCCCGAGACTCCCGAGGCAGCCGGGCCCCCGCGTGCCCGTCTGGCGGTGTTCCGGCAGGCCCCCGAGACTCCCGAGGCAGCCAGGTCGGTGTCTGGCGGGGCCCCCGTGTGCGTGCCCCCCCGGTCGGTGTCTGGCGGGGCCCCGGTCCGTGAGCCCCGCCGGCTGGTTCACTTGAGGCTCCGTGAGCGCCTTCTGGCTAAGAGGCCCCTGCACCCAAGGGTGTGGTTCTCAGGGCTGCATGGGTCGAGGTTGGCGAAGTTGAAGCTGAGCGCAGCCGTGGGTGGGCGTGTGCCACGCCGATGCGGGTGCTGTCCCCGAGTGAGACGCCCTGTTCCTGCGGGGGGAGCTGAGAGACCAGGGCGGCAGTGACCGAGTCCCCCGCGGACAGAGGGGCCTGGCGCTCTGCTGGGGGCCCAGGGCCGGGGTCCGATGCAGGCTGTGGAAGCAGCCGCCTCGCGTGTCTGCTCGCCCTCCCGTGTCCGCCTGGGCCTCAGGAGGAAGGAGGGCGTTTCTGACGGCCCTTCCCAGTCTCGTTTCCGGGGGTGGGGGGCTCAGGCCGCCTTCCCGTGTCTTAACACTCTGCTGCCTTTGCTGTTTCCTGCTTATCAGAGCTGCGGGCAGAAGTGGTTCCGGCTGCAGCCGGCTGGGTCCCTGTCGGGTTCGGGGCGGCGATGCTGCAGCCTGGTCTGAGAGAGAAGCGTGAGACACGCCCGTGAGCGCCCCATGTTCCGGCCGGCCTGTCTGACGCCGGCTGCAGTGCAGGGGGCCTGGGGCTCTGTGTCCCCAAGGCCCTGATTTGTGGCGGGGGCGTCACTGCCGTCAGTGGCCCTCAGGTGGCAGTGAGCTGTACTGACCGCCCTGGCTGTTTTAGTTTATTTTTGACTGAGAGCCCGGTGGCCGGACGCGCAGAGCTGCAAGTCCTCGGGTGGGCTGCAGAGGTCCGCGGCGGGCGGGCTGTGGTCCTGGCAGGGAGCTGAGCGTCCGGGCCTGTCGTTGCAGGCGTCCGACCCCCGATCATGAACGGGCCCATGCACCCCCGGCCCCTGGTGGCGCTGCTGGACGGCCGGGACTGCACGGTGGAGATGCCCATCCTGAAGGACGTGGCCACCGTGGCCTTCTGTGACGCGCAGTCCACGCAGGAGATCCACGAGAAGGTACGCGGGCGGGCGGGGAGCAGGGGCCTCCTGGCCTGCCGGGAGGCACGGGGGCGTCTCCACTGTAACCAGGTCTTCCCCAGAAAGTGGCACCTCGGACTCAGCTGCGGTGGACGGTGCTGGCAGGGGGCAGGCGGTCCCCCCACCCAGCCCGCACCGAGGACAGCGGCCGCAGTCGCCAGGGTACCCCGATCCTGTGCCATGTGGTTGCAGCTCTCACGACTGAGTCCGGGAAGCTCCAGGCTCTGCGGGACGGGAGTACGTTAACCTGGTTTCTGTCTAACAGCCAACTAGACTTCAGACCACCTTTCCCGAGTCAGTTGAGGAAGCTGGACAAAGGTTCATAAAACCTCGGCACTTTGGAGAGCCCGCAAGGTTGGGAGAGGCCCAGACGCTGCAGGGTGAACTGAGGCGATGGCCAGGCCACGCCTGCCGGGCTGGCATACCTGTTGGGCTGACGGAAGCAGCTGAGAGGCTGGGTGGCTTTGGCAGCTTGTGGGCCAGTGAGCATGGAGCCCTGCTGGACCCCGGCTCTGGGCTGGGCCAGACCCGCCCTCACGTGTCCACATCTGGCCTGGACCGCCCACAGCCTTGAACATGGGTGATCGAGGCCCCTGCCCTGTGCCTGGGAGGCTGGCAGGAGGAAGGGGACGGTTCTCTGTGGGGAGAAGCTGTCAGCCTGGGCCCCAAGTCATCGTGCAGATCACGGCTAGTGCAACGCCCAGCGCGCAGACGAAGACAGCCGGGCCTCGGGCGGGGAGAAGTGAGCGAGGGCATCCCTGTGGCTCAGACGGGAAGGGACCACCTGCAACGCGGGAGGCCCGGGCCTGATCCCTGGGGCCAGGAAGAGCCCCGGAGAAGGGCATGGCCGCCCACTCCAGTGTTCTGCCTGGAGAATCCCGTGGGCAGAGGCTGCAGTCCATCGGGTTGCAGAGAATCAGACATGACTGAGTGAATTAGAAATAAAACCGAGTGAAAGGGAGACAGTCACGAGGGGGCCCCACAAGGCCAGTGGGGGGCTGCTGCCACAGCCACGATGTGGAAACCAGCCTGAGAATCCAGGAGGAGCCGAGAGCAGAAAAGGCGTCGGGAAGATCTGGAGCGAAACAGCAGCGCTGGCGTGGGAGAGCGGAGCAGACGCACCGGCCGTGTGGGTGGCCGCGGGCGGGAAGGCACGGCACGGGCAGAGGCTCCGGGTGAGGGCCCGAGGCGGGAGCCAGCCTCCTGCGGGAACCTCGGGGCCCCAGGGCGGAGACGGGCCAGGAGCAGAGCTGATGAGGCAGGTGGAGCCCGGTGCTGGCCGGACGCGGACTGCTGGTGAGAGCAGCTCCGCGGTCCCTGGGCCCCTGGTGGGTGGGCCCCTGAGAGCCGAGCGGGCTCCGCCGCCCGCCCGGTGAGCCCACGGCCACCCTAACCTGCCGGAGAGCCCCCAGCGGCTTCATGCCTCGTGGCTGGGACCAGAGGGAGCCCAGCCACCCTCGGCCCGGGGCCTGGGCCCGCGGCGTCTGCTCGTCCAGCATAAGGAAGAGCGAGCGGGGCGCTGGCCTCGGCCGGCAGGGGCGACCAGTCATCACCCTGGCCCGTCTCTGTGACCGGGAGGCCGAGGGGCCAGGTACACGTGCAGACTGGAGGGCGTTTCTCTGGCGACGGCAGTCCTGCGTGGAGCGGCGGCACGGGCAGTGCCCCGTCTCGGAGCGGGGGGAACCTCCTTCACAGAACCAGCGAGGGGGCGTCTTCAGGCCCACTGTCTGTCCTTCCCAGATGAGACAAGGGGCCTTCCTGGTGAACACGGCCCGGGGAGGCCTGGTCGACGAGAAGGCGCTGGCCCAGGCCCTGAAGGAGGGGCGGATCCGAGATGTGTATAAGAGACAGCCCCCCCAGCCGGCCCTCTCCGTCCTGAAGCCTGTGGGAGCCACGCCAAGGCCTCGCCTGTCAGAGAAGAGGCAGAAGCGTCCGGGAACAGAACCTTCTGCTTCAGACAGAAGAGGCGTTAGGACCGCGTGACTGCTGCCCTTAGGCTGGAGGGCCGCCTGACTGCGCACCGCGCGGGACGCAGCAAGAAAGGAGTCCCAGGAGGCTGGAGGAGCCCTTGCAAACTAAATCGAGGAGCGAAGAATGTGAGCTTCAGCAGGAAGCCTGGAAGACGCGGTCCTGGGAAGCCCAGAGGGAAGGTGGAGAGACGCGGGCTCCCCGGGGCGCCGGACCCCAGAGCCGCCGCCCGCGGGCCTGGAAGACACGGTCCTGAGAAGCCCAGAGGGAAGGTGGAAGCGACCAGGAACGTGGAGAGACGCGGGCTCCCCAGGGCGCCGGACCCCAGAGCAGCCGCCCGCGGGGACTCCCGCTCCCGCCCCCACTCTGAGCCAGGGTGTTCGGGTGACCCAGCCCTACCAGGGCCGCTGCAGCCTGAGCGGGCAGAGCTCTTTCTTCTCTGCCAGCCTGGGTGGCACAACGGCGCCGAATCCATCTGCCAACAGAGGAGCCGCGGGAGACGCTGGTCTCAGGGCTGGGTTGGGAAGATCCCTGGAGAAAGGCGCGGCCACCCACTCCGGTGCTCTTGTCTGGGAGATCCCGTGGACAGAGGAGCCTGGCGGGCTACAGTCCAGGGGCGGCAAAGAGTTGAGCACGGCCCAGAGGCGACCAGATGTGACAGCTGGAGCCTGGGCAGCCACCCAGACCTTGAGGGGAAGCTGCATGGGGCCTGGGGACAGCGGGGCAGCGAGACAGAAGTCCAGGACCCTGATGGCTGTGGAGCTGACGGGGTCCCTAGACCGCCTGGCTGCAGGCGCTGGGGAAACGCCAGCTCGTCTCCATAGCCGGTTGGATATTGGGCATTTTCACCACACGTGAGAGGAACTTCAGACCTGAATGGAGGCTCCCATGTTCCCACCATGAGCCCAGGACAAGTGTCAGGGGCCCTCGGAGGCCCTGGTTCAGGGTTCAGGCTTCACCAGAGCCAGGGTGGGGGGCAGGAATCAAAGTGGCTGCAGGTGGGTGCACAGCTCCTGGGAGAAGGGTTTCAGCTGGATTGCTCCCTGCTCCCCAGCCCGCAGACCCTGAGTGGGTGTCTCACCCCTTGGCACTCCCTCTGAAGCTCTTGGGGGAAAGTCAGGCCCCTACAAGGTGGAGGCGGCCGTGGAAGAGGGAGACCTGGGGTCCCGTCGAGGGCCAGGCCAGCTGGGAAAGACGGGCGTGCTCAAGGAGGGGTCACGGGGCTCCAGCGGGGACCTGGTCAGTGGAGTCCCAGCAGGGGCGTGCCGAGGCGGGTGAGGCGGACACAAAGCGCAGGGAAACCCAGAGCAAGCTGTGCCAGTGGGGGCTGCGCAGGGGACCTGAGGGACACCGGCCAGCGCCCTGTGCACGCGCCACAGCCAGGAGTGAGGGGGCATCGCAGGGGCCGCCCCCGCCCCCGCCCGACCAAGCACAGCAGCTCTGCAGTGTCTGTGTGGACAGGAGGGGCCATCTGGTTGTGAGGCAGTCCAGCGGTCTCCCCACAAAACAAACCACACAGAACAGGGAAGAAAGGGGTGATGGAGGGATGTCTGCAGCGCCCCCACCAGCTGGGGGTTAGCAGCTCACAGACCCCTCAGTGGACAGGAACGACAGTCCCAGCGGAGAGCGAGCGAGGGCAAGTGTGGACCCGGCCCAGCAGCCTGCAGGACCGGGTGGCCCGTCCCCACCCCGGGCGCTCACAGACACCCGGGCAGCCGGGCCCCCGCGTGCCCGTCTGGCGGTGTTCCGGCAGGCCCCTGAGACTCCCGAGGCAGCCAGGCCCCCCCTGTGCCAGTCTGGCGGTGTTCCAGCAGGCCCCCGAGAATCTGGGCTGCAGTCTTCAGCCCACCGCCCTTCCACCTGGGCTGTCGTCTGGAAACCCCTGGGGCCATCTGGGAATGTCAGCTCTGGGCCTCGTTGAGGGTTTGTGCACACACATACGTGTGTGTGCGCGCATTCCGGCAGGCCCCTGAGACTCCCGAGGCAGCCAGGCCCCCCCTGTGCCAGTCTGGCGGTGTTCCAGCAGGCCCCCGAGAATCTGGGCTGCAGTCTTCAGCCCACCGCCCTTCCACCTGGGCTGTCGTCTGGAAACCCCTGGGGCCATCTGGGAATGTCAGCTCTGGGCCTCGTTGAGGGTTTGTGCACACACATACGTGTGTGTGCGCGCGTGCGTTTGTGTGCAGGTGTCCGTGTGCGTGTTCCTGCATGAGTCTCTGTGTATGTGTGCACGCGTATATGTGTTTCTGTGTGCAGTTGTCCGTGTGTGTGTGTGTGTGCATCTGTGTATACACGTGTATGCACATGTGTTTTGCGTGCCAGTGTCTGTACTTATGAGTGTGTGTATGCAGGTGTGTGCATGCATGCATGTGCGTGTGTGTGATGCTGGGAGGGGAGCCTTGAGGTGAGGAGGTGCCCAGCCCCCCAGCCACGCCCTGGCCCGCCTCTGGGCGGGTGCCTGGTGAGCACCCCTCAGGCCCCGCTGCTCCCCGTGCCTGGCCAGGCAGGCCTGTTAGCCCCTGTGGATTTGATAACATGGAGTCGGTGACAAGCTGGTCACACAGCAGGTGGAGGTTGGTGGGAGTGGACCCTGGGAGGTTGATGGCTTACTGGGGGTGTTGCGGCCACTTTGCAACCAGGAAAATGGTCACGAGGAACCAACAGGAGGGGGGCCCAGGGCCTGGCCGTGGTGCAGGGGCCGTGCGGTGGGCTCACCCTGAGGTTGACGTACCGTAGGACTGCCCTGGGAGGCGTCCAGGCGCCGCTCTGAGGACGCTGCACCTAGTACCGGTCCCAGGGATGCTCGGCAGAAAAAGGACCAGGTGTGGGAAAAGGGATTTTCCCAGAACTGTATGTGGGTGAGCCACACCAGAAGTTCAGATCCGTTCAGTTCAGTCGCTCAGTCACGTCCGACTCGACCCCACGGACTGCAGCAGCCAGGCCTCCCTGTCCATCACCGACTCCCGGAGTTTACTCAGACTCATGTCCGTTGAGTCGGTGATGCCATCCAACCATCTCATCTGCTGTTGTCCCCTTCTCCTCCTGCCTTCAATCTTTCCCAGCATCAGGGTCTTTTCCAGTGAGTCAGCTCTTCTCATCAGGTGGCCAAAGTATTGGAGTTTCAGCGTCAGTCCTTCCAATGAATATTCAGGACTGATCTCCTTTAGGATGGACTGGTTGGATCTCCTTGCAGTCCAAGGGTCTCAAGAGTCTCTTCCAACACCACAGTTCAAAAGCATCAATTCTTTGGCACTCAGCTTTCTTTATAGTCCAGCTCTCACATCCAGACATGACCACTGGAAAAACCATAGCCTTGACTAGACAGAACTTTGTCAGCAAACTAACGTCTCTGCTTTTTAATATGCTGTCTAAAGTTAAAGCTAAAATCATGGTGCCCACGGGCGTGTGCCTCACGTGAGATCGGGGTCGCCAGGTGCTGGGTGGATGGTGCTGATGGGCGGACGTGCCCTGGGGTGGTAGCAGCAGGACCGGAGCCCGAAAAGCTTTGTGGGGAAGCTCTCACCTCAGGGAGACCAGCGGGCACCCTGGGAGCCGCACGGTCTCCCAGCTTTTTTAGAACCTTCCAGACAGCTCCGGGCCACGCCTGCTGCCTCGCGGCCCAGGACGCTCGAGGACCCCTTCCCATCCCACCTGCCTCAGCCCGCCCCCGGACACACCCCCCCGTCATCCCGCTGTCCAGACCAGACCAGGCTTCACGCGGGGCTTCCCCTCCCGAGGCTGGGAGCCACATGTCCGCCTCTCCAGTTCCAGCGCCTGCCCGCCCACCCACAGTGGGCGCTGACCTCTGTCCACATGCAGCCCGCCCCCAGCCTTGGGGGCCTCCTCACAGCCCCGGCCACACAGCGTGGGGTGGCTAGAGGGGCCTTCCCAGGGACCTGCCAGCTGAGCCTCCTGCCCCACCACCCAACCCGCCCCGGCCGTGTGCCCTGCTCTGTGCCCCGGCCCACCCACGTGCCCCTGTAATCCCTCTGCCTCACGCCGCCCTCGCCAGGCCTGCGTGTGACCCCCTCCTAGGAGGCCGGGGCAGCTGTCAGGACTCAGCGTGGTCCCACTGGCCCACTGGTGTGCCCGGGGCTGGGATCCCCGGGTCCTCTGAGCAGGGAGGGCCTGAGCCAGGCTGTCCGCGCCTGTAGGACCAGGCCCCAGGCCTCTGCCCTGCTGATGGCCGTCTCTGCCTTGGACCTTTCTCCCCCGTGCTGTGTCCTCTGGGCCCCCTTGGCCAGGAGAACTAGAAGGAAGACCACGCCAGCCTCAGGGAAGCTGCACTCTGGGGGGCCTGCGTCCGGCTCCATTGGATGCCCCGTGATCGTAGGAGAGACGAGCCTGGAGCCGTTGGCCGTCTGAGAGGCTGCTGGCTCCTGCCCAGGGTACCCCTCCTCAGCGCCCGCACCCCGCACTCGCTACGTCTGCTGCGGGCCGGCCGCTGCCTCGGCCCCTTGCGGCCCCGGGAGTCCAGCAGCCTCCGCCCCCCGGGTCAGCACGGGGCGCTCCATCCAGAGAGGGGAGGGTGGCCGACAGGTCCCGTGGGCCTCCTGTGGCCCCTGAGACGTCGCGAATTGTACTGGCCCGTTAGGGAGGGATAAACCAGGTCCCCAGCTGCAACTGGGGTTCCACGGGCTCCCCATGGCCTCTGAGATGTCGTGGATTGTACCAGCTCGTTAGGGAGGGATGAACCGGGTCCCCAGCTGCGGCAGGTCCTGGAGCCTGTGATGCATTGGGTCCAGGTGGCCCAGCTCCGGGGCCCTGCCCTTGGGTCCAGAGAGAGACCTGGTGGGTCCCTGGCTTTTCGGAGCACATCCGGAGCAGACCCTCCTTCCTGGCCCTGGGCTGTGGCTCCCCACCTCCAGCCAGGCACGTCTCACTGGTGGCTGGGTGCTGGCAGCGCGTGGGTTCAGCCAGTGGTGGGGTGGGTGGGTTTGTGCACGCACACAGGTAGGGACTGTGTGTGGGACACAGCGCGAGCAGACCCTGCGGGTGGGGAGGTCTGTGTGCCAGGCTCTTGGGAAACCCTGGCAGCTACCTGCTCACGTGGGTTTCACCTGGGGCAGCCCTGCTGAGACATGCACACCGTCCCTGCAAGCCGCCTGAGCCCCGTGGGTGGGGTGACGCCCCGGCCACGCTCCGCAGAGTGGGGGCTGAGCTGTCAGGCCCCTCGTGGGGTCTGCACTGGCCGGGCCAGCCTCTTGGCTGAGCGCACATAAAACCTGTGCCCGCCCTCGACACCCCTCCCAATGCGGGGCCGGGGGAGGCCACCCCCAAGGTCCACGGTGCGAGGACAGGCCTCGGGCTGCAGCGGCTCCCCGGCCCTTCCTGGGGGAGCGGCCCGCGCGGTGATGGTGAGGGGTGAGCCCCTCCCGGTGTGAAAGGGTGCCTTGTGCACTGCCCGGCGGCGGCGGCGGCTCTTCCGGGAGCGAGTCGAGTGTGGCGGCATCGCTGCTATCCCCGTCGGTGGTTCTGGGGGTCTCGGGTCCTCCCAGTGCCCTTGTTTTCCATCTGTTGGGGCGTCCGGTGCCCAGGGAGAGGGCAGCCCCCTCCCCGCCTCCCCGCGTCAGTCAGGCGGGCCCCGTCCTCTCTGTTGACCCGGCAGGTGTCCTTGGCGTGTCCGCTGGGTGGCCGTCACCCTCGGGTCACGGCAGGTGCTCGCGCAGGGACCGGGCGGCCTCCCACCCAGACAGGCTGCTCGGGGCAGCGCCGGTCAGCACGCTGCCCTCGCTGCAGGTCCTGAACGAGGCCGTGGGCGCACTGATGTACCACACCATCACGCTGACCCGGGAGGATCTGGAGAAGTTCAAGGCTCTGCGGATAATCGTGCGCATCGGCAGCGGCTTCGACAACATCGACATCAAGTCGGCCGGGGACCTAGGTAGGCCGCTCGGGACCCTCCCCCGCAGCCCTGCCTGCTGGCCCGGGCGTGGCCTCGCTGCTCTCCGTCCCCCACGCGGAGGGGGCCTGGGGGCCAGCGTCCACGCGGCTCTCCGCGTGTGGGCCCTGCGCCAGCTCCCCTCGGGCATGTGCGGGCTGGCAGCACCGTCCCTCAGGAGGCCTGGGCCTCGGGCAGCGCACCCGGCCTCCTGCGGAACCCCCCGGGGGCCCAGGCAGGGGCCTCCGTCCAGGGGCGACCAACACGCCTGTGCCAGGGTTCTCGCGCCCCTGTTCACGAGACGGGCTAGAAAGGAAGTTTCTGTTGTGAGTCAGGACACACGGGAGTGTGTACATGCTGGTGTGCATATGGGGGTGTGCCTGTGCTCGTGTGCCCAAGCCCTCGAGCACACGTGTGTGCCTCACACTTGCAAACAGACTTCACTGGGCTCTGTTGGGAAGTTCCTGCCTGCGGTGACGTGCGGCCGCGGCCTCTCCGTTTCCTTTGAGTTGGTCACCGCCTTGCGGGAGGTTGGGACTCACTCAGCCACGGCACCTAGTCACTGACAGCTCAGAACTGCAGAAAGAACCGCTTGCATTGTCAGCCGCCATGCGTCTCAGGGTTCACCCTGCCTGTGCCCGCTGAGCTCTGTCCCCCCAGCACCCACCCATCCACCCCACTGCCGCCTGGCAGGCTGGGTGCTTTCTGAGCCGGTGTGTCCCTGGGCCTCGTGCCTGCTGACGGAGCTGGTCCTCTCTGCCTTTCGATTTCACCAGCTGGGGCTGCGTCCTTCTTGCAGGGACGTCTGGCCGTGCCCGGTGGTCCTCCCCTCCGAAGCCCCGCAGGGCCTGGTCTCTGTTGGGCGCCGCCTTGTTTCGGAGTCTGACGGGGACTCCAGCTCCTCCCGCTCAGTTTCCTATGCACGGCCCCCCACCCCCCACCCCTTGTGCTGAGGGGCGGGGGAGGGCGCTGCTTGGGGAAGAGTGGCCGAGACCCGTTCCAGGAAGGTCCAGTGGCCGGTGGTCCAGGGCAGGGGCAGGTAACCTGCCTTGATCTCCTGGCCTCCAGGCCAGGACGTGTCCCTGGGCCTGTCCCAGGTGACGCCCAAGACCATCCCAGCCCCGCGTGTCTTGCATCTCTAGGCATTGCCGTCTGCAACGTGCCGGCCGCATCCGTGGAGGAGACCGCCGACTCCACCATGTGCCACATCCTCAACCTGTACCGCAGGACCACGTGGCTGCACCAGGCGCTGCGGGAGGGCACGCGCGTCCAGAGCGTCGAGCAGATCCGGGAGGTGGCCTCCGGAGCCGCCAGGATCCGCGGGGAGACCCTGGGCGTCATCGGACTAGGTGCGCTGGCCTCCGCCTGCAGGCGCCTGTGGACGGAGGGGCCGGCCGGGCCGGGCTGTTGGCGGGTCCCCGACCTGGGACGGCTGTCCAGCCACGGAACAGCACTGGGTGGCCGGGTCTCTGAGCTGCCCCAGGAACAGCAGGCGGGGCCACACGCCCACCTGAGTGCTAAGTGCCCTCAGGGTCGAGCATGCCCCGTGGGCGGGGTCACGGGTGCTCTCTGGGCGGGTCTCGTGCCCTGTGGGCGGGGTCACATCTGCTCTGTGGGCGGGGTCATGCGTGGCCTGTGGGCGTCTATGCTCGTGCCCGCTCAACCTGCCAAACGCTCAGGGCTGTCAGGTGGGGGCGAGGGGGCCGCCCTGAGTCCTGTCCGGGGTGGAGGGAGGCTGCTCGCTGTCCCCCTCGCTTGCTCTCGTGCCCTGCAGGCCGGGGCCCTGGGCTCAGGTAGCAAGCCAGGGGGCAGAGGCATGTTGCGGGCAGAGGTACTGGAGTGGGTCGGGCCTTGGGGGCTGAGGAAGCAGGGGAAGGAGAGTGTGGACGGGGTAGCCTGCCCTGCCTGGGGGCATAGCTCCTGTGCCCCCATCTGTGATCCCCAGCGTCCTCCACGGCAGAGGCCCCTGCTGTGCAGCCGTGGGGAGCTGCCGGGCAGAGACGTACCTGCGTCAGCTCAGGTCAGGGCCACGGGCGTCTGAAGATGTGGGGACGTCCCCCTCCCGATGTGACTTGCTGTCCTGCTGGACTGCTCACACAGACACCGGAGCTGGTCAGAGCCCCAGAGCCACGCCAGCACCCTACACTCAGCAACGGGGTCCCTGTGCCCGGAACCAGCCAGAGCGGGGCCGGTGGGGCCGCTCGGTGTGATGGAGGAGGAGGAGGGGGTGCGGGGCTATGTCCCTGGCGGGTGGGTTTGGGGCCACATCCCGTCTAGGCAGTGTTGGTGCAGACACCGTGGGGTGGTCAGCCCTGGAGGCTGCATCCTGGTCGTCCAGGAGGACGACCGGCTAACCAGCTCCTGGTCGTCCTTGGGGGCCGTCAGACCTGCCCCGGGGACCACGGCCCTGGCCCTCCCCGCGCCCCTCTGGAGACCCCCAGAGCCTGTGTTCCGGTTCCCTTGGCCTGAAAGCAGAGTGGCGGCCCCGGTGGCGTGAGCTGAAGCGGGGATCTCGGAGCCTGTGCTGCTTGCAGAGCCCAGGGTCGCAGGCGTGGCAGCTCCACGCTGCGGCGCTGCGTGCAGCCCTGGGGACCCAGGACCTGTGCGCTGGCCGCGGCCGATACGCAGTTCCGCTCGCCACGTTTGTTCGTAAAGGCGGAAGTCCTCCTTGGGCTTCCCTGGGTTTGAGGAGCCGGGTGCCGCAGTGCAGTGGCCGAGCGGGGGCTCCTGGCCTGCATCGCCCGCCCGCAGGGCCAGTGGCTGCTCCAGCCCCCACGGTGCCGCCCGTGGCAGGTCCGCTGGACTGCTGGGTGCCCGTGCTCCCGGGGCCTGGCCCTTCTCCCTGAAACCTCGTTCCCCACGCGCCCACTGCCTGGCCTCTGGGGGCAGGCGCCCGGGGTGACGCCCGTCTCCCCCCAGGGCGCGTGGGGCAGGCGGTGGCGCTGCGGGCCAAGGCCTTCGGCTTCAACGTGCTCTTCTACGACCCCTACCTGGCGGACGGCACGGAGCGAGCGCTGGGGCTGCAGCGGGTCAGCACGCTGCAGGACCTGCTCTTCCACAGCGACTGCGTGACCCTGCACTGCGGCCTCAACGAGCACAACCACCACCTCATCAACGACTTCACCGTCAAGCAGGTCTGCGCCCGCGGGACCGCCGGGGCGGGGCGGCCCTCCTGGGTCCCGGGCCTTTCGAGTGACTGTGTGCACAGGCTTCTGTGTTGTGGGCACGTGCATTGTGCACACCTGGGTGTGGGCAAGTTTGGATGACAGTGGTCCTCCACATGTGTGCACGTGGGTTGTATAGATGTGTGTGTGTCCACATGTGTATACACACACGCACACTCGCGTATGGTTGGGCTTCCCTGGTGGCTCAGCTGGTAAAGAATCCGCCGGCCGTGCGGGAGACCTGGTCCCTGGGTTGGAAAGATCCCCTAGAGAAGGAAAAGGCTGCCCACTCCAGTATTCTGGTCTGGAGAATTGCATGGACTGTATAGTCCATGGAGCCGCAAAGAGTGAGACACGACCGAGCGACTTACACACACATGTGGACACATGCACGTGTGGTTACATATACTTCTGTGTGTGCACACGTGTGTGCATGGGAGGGCCTGCACATTCTTGTGTGCACACGTGGAGCCGTGACTGTTGTCTGCCCCTCACCCCCAGCCCTGTGGAGGGTGAGGCCGGACACCGTTCCCACGCACTGGGCTGGCCTCCAGGGGTCGGGGGGTTGGTCAGGCCGCGCCATCCGTGAGAACCAGTAAGACCTGGACAGACAGGAGCCTACCGGGGAAGAGCCCCGCGCCCACGGACGGCTGCCTGAGCCGGTCAGCGGCGAAACCGGGGTCACGGGCAGTGCCCCGTCTCGGAGCGGGGGGAACCTCCTTCACAGAACCAGCGAGGGGGCGTCTTCAGGCCCACTGTCTGTCCTTCCCAGATGAGACAAGGGGCCTTCCTGGTGAACACGGCCCGGGGAGGCCTGGTCGACGAGAAGGCGCTGGCCCAGGCCCTGAAGGAGGGGCGGATCCGCGGCGCGGCCCTGGACGTGCACGAGTCGGAGCCCTTCAGGTCCCCCCGCCGCGCTCCTGGGGCCCCAGCGTGGGGCCCGCCCGGCTCCTGCGCTGCGCCAGCCTGGGCTGGCCTGGTGGGGGTGGGGCCATGCCCACACGCGGCCTCCCGGCCCTGTCTCTGGGCAGCCTGAGCTTGGCCTAGGGTAGACCTTACTCCAGGGCTAAGCCAGGTCTCAGCGGGAGGGGAGCTCAGCTCTGCGGGCCAGGACAGCCCTGGGTCCTGCACCTGGGGGAGGGGGTGCTGGGACCAGGGCCCCTGCCAAGTGTCCAAGGCCGCTGGCCCCAGGTGGCCGAGTGTAGACGCCCCGGCCGAGAGGCTGCCGGGCAGCAGGGGCGTCCTCACCCGTGGAGCCTGCAGGGGTGCTCAGGGGCCCCAGGTCTGAGAGCTCGAATCACCTGCAGGGGGCTGGCCGTGTCCCCAGTTGAGACCCTCCCCACTGTGGTCAGGGAGGGGCTGGGCAGATCTGACGGGGGGGGAGGGGCTGCGGCCAGGGTCAGGCTCTGACCTTTAGCCTCTGACCTCTGCAGCTTTAGCCAGGGCCCCTTGAAGGACGCGCCCAACCTGATCTGCACCCCGCATGCGGCCTGGTACAGTGAGCAGGCCTCCATCGAGATGCGTGAGGAGGCGGCCAGGGAGATCCGGAGAGCCATCACAGGTAGGCGGGTTGGGGTCGTGTCCCTGTCTCTTATACACATCTATCTCTGACGCGCCTTCGCTGTCCTGGGGGTGTCGGCTCGTGTGTCTCTCTCCGCACCTTTGAGGAAGTCTGCTGTGTGTGCGAGCTTCCTGGGCTGGCCTGTCAGCTCTGAAACCGCTGGTCTGAGCAGGCACCAGTGAGCTGAGGTCGCCCGCCTGAGGCTGGGGGTTCCTGAGCTTCGAGGGGGACCCTGCCCAGACCGGCGGGGCCCGCTCTGCCTGAGGGCTGTGCGCCCGCGGGGGCGGCCCCGGCCCCATCAGAGCCCCCCGGGCCCTGGCGGCTTCGGGACGCAGGCCCCATCCTTCGCTCCCCCGCGTCTCCCAGGCCGGATCCCTGACAGCCTGAAGAACTGCGTCAACAAGGACCACCTGGCAGCCGCCACCCACTGGGCCAGCGTGGACCCCGCCGTGGTGCACCCCGAGCTCAATGGGGCCGCCTACAGGTAAGCGGGGCTCTGGGCCGGACGTGTGCTCGCTGGGCCCCCGAGGCCCTGGGCAGCTGGGCACACGCGCCTGAGCGGGCGGCAGCCTTCGGGGTGGTGGATGGGGCGCCGTCCTGGGTCTCGGCTGCACGGAGCGGGGCGGGACTGAACGGGGTGCCCCCCAGGCTCATGCGCCGCCTCCTCCCCCAGCAGGTACCCCCCGGGCGTGGTGGGCGTGGCGCCCAGCGGCATCCCGGCCGCCGTGGAGGGCATCGTCCCCAGCGCGATGTCCCTGTCCCACGGCCTGCCCCCTGTCTCCCACCCTCCCCACGCCCCTTCTCCCGGCCAAACCGTCAAGCCCGAGGCGGATAGAGACCACGCGAGCGACCAGTTGTAGCCGGGGTGGAGCTCTGCAGCCGGGCTTGTGCGGGCGCAGGGCCTGCGGTGGCCGGGTCTCCGGAGGCCGGCCGGGTGCCGGGGCTGAGCCGGCGCCGCTGCCCGCGTTGACTGTAGTTGCCCCGCCCCGAGGGCCGGCCGCGCCCCGCGCCCTCCGCGTCCTCGTTAAGCAGCAGAAGTTAGCAGTGCACTCTCCCCGAACGTCCTCGTCTGTGTACAGTCTCCCGAACATCAAACGTCGCCGTGTGTTTGCTTGCCGTCGGCAGGAGGGCCGCGGGGCGCAGCGCTGCTCGCGGCCGCCCCTCCTGCGTGTGGGGCGCCCCGCACAGGCGGCTGGCAGACTTCTCAGGACAGTGATCCTCCCGTTTTCTTTTTACGCCACACAGCGCATTGTTTTTTCTACCTGCTTGTCTTATTTTTAGAATAATTTAGAAAAACAGAACCAAGGCTGTCTTTCCTAACTTTGGCATGAACCCCTTGTTTCCACCGAAGACGGCGTCGCGCGGCAGCCGGGTGGGAGCGCGGCCTCCCTCCAGCCGCGGCGCAGCGCCCGGCCCGCGGTGCCGTCCTGCTGTGGTAGGCTAGCAATATTTTGGTTAAAATCATGTTTGTGACCGTAACCATTTGTATGAATTATTTTAAAGAAATAAAAGTCCCAGAAAGAGCCGGCACGCCCAGCCTCTGTTTCAGCGGCTTTGTCTCACGGGCACACTTTCGGCCAGTCCCCCTCTCGGCAGCGCCGGCGGCCTCGGAGCTGGCCGGCGGCTCTGGGGGTCTATGCTGGGCTCTGCTTCCTCTGGCTTCCGGAGCTGCCTGCCCTTTGTGTCCTCGCTGGAACCTGGGGGTCCTCACCGCTCTGTGCTCGGTGCCGCCCACTTCCTCCTGGGGGTCCTGAGCCTCGGTGGACAGGCACGGCACGCAAGCAGGGCGGCACCTGGAGTGACCGGCCGCTGCTGGAGCGGAGGCTTAGGAGAACACTGAGGGACTTAGTACAGACTTTAGAAAATAACGTTAGTGAAGTTGTTCCCTTCAGATAAAGGAAGAGAGTAAGACAGCTACAGCCAGGATCGGGACTCGGGGAGGTTGCCGAACAGCTCCCAATGTCAATCAAATCTCAGAGAATGTGATGAGAGCTTTCTGATGAGAATTTAAGAGAGAACGCTTGCTCAACCAGCACAAAGGAAAAGATCTGAATTGCTCTATAACTTTCCAAGAAATTAGACTTAAAAAACTTTCTCAAAGGAAATTACAAACGGCTTCAAACCTTAGTTCTAAAAAATACTTACAAAGCAGAAGAAAACCCACTGATTTCCTATTGACTTGAGAGGACAAAAAGGAGGTGCACTTTCCAATCATGTTGAGATTAACTTTCCAAATCCTTAGAGGAAAAAAAGACAATCCAGCCTCATCTGAAGAAGTGAGCCAAGTGGGGGACTCCTACACTGTGAGCTCAGCTGGGGTGACCCCCATATCCTGAGCCCGGGTGGGGTGACTCTACACTGTGAGCCCGGATGGGGTATAGACCGCTTACGGGGACCAGCCTCCAGGTCTCCCCCAGGAAGGGGGTGGGCCCTGTGGAGACCAGCTGACCTCAGGACCCTCCATCGGCTGGAGGGTGACCGTGTAAGGTGGGTGCCCTTGCCCTCGGGCCCAGGCCTCTCTCCCCGGCCGTGGAGCGCCAACTGCTGCGGGCCCGGTGGGGCCCTGGCCTGGTGCTCTCAGGGGGGCTGCGCTGAACACAGGAGCTCGTTTCCAAAATGCTGCCCCTCCGACTCCACTGAGGATGGTGTTGAAGGGAGGTCCCGAACCCCGAGTCCTCGTGGACCCTTGACCCTGGCCCAGGGATGTTCCCGCCCTGCTGTGCAGGGGTTGGAGTGAGCATCGCTTGCCGTGAGCCGTGTGCAGAACCACCCCGCGTCCCTTCCCCAGGCCCAGTGATCGCTCCCCCCCACCCCGTGTCACCACAGAACTGAGACGTGCAGTGCTGGAAGACGGGTCCAGGGACTCTGCAGCACCTCTCACGGTGATCGGGACGGGGCATCCTGTCTGTCAGCCCTGCCCTGGGCTGGCCTCCGTGGGCCTGGCCCAGCAGTGGAGCCGGACCCCGGGCGTGTGCACGGAGCTCCGTGCACGGGAGTCAGCGGGGGCCCAGTGGCCAGGGCAGCAAGGCCTGTTTCCCGGAGCCAGCCCCTCGCCTGCCCACCCAGCCTCCAGCAAGCCCCACAGCCCCCGGAAACCCCGCCCCGTCTGCTCCGGCGGCCCCAGCTCCCCGGGAGCAGCTCATGCCTGGACGTGGCCCTCAGCCCTCCTGGAGACTGCAGGGGTTGCGTGGCCCCCTGACCTTGGTTCTGCGTCCAGGAAACCCTATTCAGAGCCGTCAGGGCAGGGCTGATGACTTCTGGTCTCGTCCCCTGTCAGAGCTGAAGCTTTGTATTTTATGTCAAGCTTTTCTTGGTTTAACTTCCTTTGCAAAAGTGAGATTCAGGAGGCCCGCCGGGGCGTGAGGCCGGGGCGTGAGGCTGAGTGCATCGCTGGCCGGCGCGTTTCCTCAGCCCGGAAGCTCGGGTTGGCCCACGACCTCCGTGCTGGCCCCCCGCTTCCCACCGCCACAACTGTCTCTTGGGTTTTCACGCTCCGTGTGCTGAAGTAGCTCCCTGAGAATGGGCTCGGGCACTTGATTTTGTAAAACCCTGTGTGTCTGACATACCCTCCCGGTCTCGTGGGCAGGTGGGGCTGGGGCTTAACACCGAAATCCCCAGCGCGTTCCTCACCAACAACGGAAGTTCAGGGCAACTGGAGCAGAAAGCCAGCTGTTTATTGTCAGTAAATTCTTATCTCCAAATGGATGTGGACTCACAGGGTTCTGCGAACTTGGGACTACGCTACTTTGAGGCTTCTCGAAAAGCAGACACAGCAACAGAGACAGACGGGGCCAAATGGAAGGGAAGCTGGAGAGAGTTGGTATGCGTGTGTGCGCGTGTGCACGCGTGTGAGCTTGTTTGGGGAAACTTGGGACGCCAGGGCACGGAGCAGGACAGCGGGTCTCTATGCCCATTGTGTGGGCAGAGCAGCCTCCCCGACAGGACTGCAAAGGCGCAGAGCTCAAGAGGGAACCGGCTGGCGCCACCTGCCCCCACGGCGGGTTCAGCCTTGGAGGGGCTGGGACAGCCGAGGGCCAGGCATGCCCTGACGGTGGTCCTGCCATCCGCAGCACCGAGCAGAACCCGGCCTCTCCTCCATCAAGCTGCCCCCACCGTGGTCCCTTCGGGAGCCCAGGGTGGCTGCCTCCACCCTCTGCTCTCGACCTGGGCCCTGGGCAGGGCGCTGGGGGCCAGCGGTCTGGGGTGGCCGGCCTGAGCAGGACGGCGGGCAGGGGCAGGCCCTCTCCCTGTGGCCTCCGAGTCTCCGCCCAGCTGGCCCCATCCTGCCTGGGCCCAGAGAGGCCTGGGGCCTGCGCTTGCCGTAGCGCCAGCCAGACCGCCCCCAGCTGCTCTGGGCCCAGGCCCAGCAGGATTTGCAGAAGTGATTTTCCAGCAAAAAACAACATCGGGGAGAAGTGCGGAGGGCAGGGCCAGCTGCAGGCTCTTCCGGGCTCTCTGCCCCGGCCGCCAGTGCTCGCCTCGTAAAGAGAACCATCTGGTTCCCTGGGCTGGCGGCCGGCGCTTAGCAGAGGACCTCAGGCCCCTGTGACCAGCCCAGCCACCGGCTCACTAGATGCAGCCCTGGAAGAGACACCCCATTCCTGTCCTGAGTCTGACCCTCTGGCCTCAGGCCCGAGGCACACTGAGTCCCGGGGGCTCTTGCTCCCCGAGACCCCCACACAGCTGGCCCGGCTGTTTCTTCTGGGGATGCCCAGGATCTGGCGGTGGCCACGTGGGGCTGCATCGTGGACATGAGTCACTGTTCACCCCCCTCCTCCTGCCTTCGGCCTTTCGCTGTTACAAACAGCAGCTCAGCCTGAAGCTTGTCCTTGGATCACTGTCCTGGAGGATTCCCAGGAGTCTCATAGCGCGTGCAACATCCACCCCATATAGTCTGGGGAGATATGCCCACACTGGCCGATTTAAACGTGCGTAAGCCCTGCTTCTCCACAGCCACTAGGACACCCTGGCTGCCAGGCTTCCCAGCTCACAGTGGTGTCGCAGCGGGACCCACAGCCTCTGTGTCTGCTTGTCTCCTGTGGGACTACACGCTGCTTGTGGCTCCGAGTCCTGGGTGTATCTTTGTTCATTTCCTGTTTGGGAGATTATGGATGGTCTTTTTCTTATTGACTTCTAAGAGCTCTTTATATATTAAGGAATCAAACTTATCTACAACATGAGTTATAAATAGTTTCTTCTTTTGTTGTTGGTTTACAAACACATTGGGCTTTCCTGGTGGCTCAGCTGGTAAAGAACCTGCGTGCACTGCGGGAGACCTGGGTTCAGTCCCTGGGTTGGGAAGATCCCCTGGAGAAGGGAAAGGCTCCCCGCTCCAGTATCTGGCCTGGAGAACTCCATGGACTCTATAGGCCGTGGGATCATGAAGAGTTGGCCACGACTGAGCAACTTTCACTGCAGACACGTTTACGGCCTTTCCTCAGGAAGGCCGGCCCCAGGGGGGAGCCTGTCCTGGCTGCCCCTGCACATGTTGTCTTCACCTGGGAGCTGACCCCACCCAGGCCCGGGGTCCAGGCTCAGGTGAGACCCTCCTCCCCTCGTGCCAGGAGCTTGCCAGGAGTGGAGGCTGGAGGAGGGCCCCGAGGGGGAGGCTGCCGGGCCCCCAGGAGACTCACTCCAATGGAGGCGAGGGGCTTCAGTCCAGGGCAGCTGACGTCTGACGGTCCTCCTCGGTCCAGAAACTAAGGTCTCCCACGGGGGAAGACAGCCCCCAACCCACAGCCGAGTCAGGGCTGGCGGGCGGCACCCAGAGCGCAGAGCCCTGCGTCCGGAGCGAGAGCAGGGGCAGAGCCCCTCTTCCTGTCTTTGACGGCGAAACGCGCTGTCCTCCGCAGAGGTCCGGTCTCACAGGACGCTGGGGGTCCCACCTGCTGTCTGCGGGCCTCCCGGCTGTCCCAGGGCGTCCCCCAAATCCACACACAGCCCCCCTTCATCCTGGAGCCGCTGCCCCGCCCCATGGCCCTGCTGGAGGAAGCAGCCCTTCCCAGCCCCTCCTCCCCGCCTGGCCCCGCCCGGGGCTGACCCTGGGGTTCCATCTGGCGTGAGCTGGGCCTGTCCCCGGGGTCGGTGCTGCAGATGCAGTGGTCAGAGGTCAGACCTGGAGTCAGCCCTGCCCCCACCCCCAGCACAGGGACGAGGCCGAGGCTGGGCGGGGCCGGGCCGGGCAGAGTCGTCCCCGTGAAGGGGGCCAGGCTGGGCCCTTGGGGACTAGAGACGGGTGAGAGGCCACCTCCATCACTCTCGGGGAATGTGGAGGGTTTCCTGGGCCAGACATGCGCGCATCCACCCCCACCTCCTGCCAGTCACAGCACCCCCATCTGAGGCCCACCCGAGGCCTCGGCTGGCCGCCCCGTGCCCTGTCCCAGGGGGCCTTGTAACCGGGTGGGGGCGGGCCGGGGTGGCAGCCCCCGGTCAGGGCTGGGGGCCCCCCATGGAGCGGGGCTGGAGGCCAGCAAAAGCCATGAGTGTTTGAACAAATGGAACATCCTGGAAATTGCTGAGGAAAAACCGGTCCTTGGGCCCATGAGGCCTGGCTGGGGCGACCACAGGTGGGGCACAGGCTGGACACGGGGGGCGTCCGATGGCCTGGCCCCACCCCAGGCTGTGCCGTGTTTGCAATGGAATCCCTAGGCCTGGTGTTCACGCCCCCCCCGGAGCCCCGCGGAGCCCCCTGGAGTCCCCCAGGACCCCCAGCCAGTGCGGGGCGTTGGGCCCGTCCAGCCACTCCCCACAGCCTGGGGCCCCCTTCACCCCAATGCCTCCAGGCCCCTGATGGGGGAATTTGCAGTAACCCGGTCTGTGCTGCTGCTTAGCTGTGCCCACCGCTCGGGGCCACCCATCCCAGGCCAGTCACGTGGACCCCACGGACCCTCACGTCCCCACTCGGACCAGGGTGGCCTCTGTGCCCCCAGCCCCTTCCCGGCCGGGGCACGGGGTCTGGGGGTAGAGAGGACAGGGTGGGCCATCATGTCTGCCTGGTACCCCCAGGAGAGCTCAAGGTGGGGCCAGGGACCAGAGGGCTCCCTCCGGGGCCTGGGGAGCAGCTCCTGCCGGCTGCCGGCTCTGAGCCCCCAGCCTGTGAAAGGCTTGAGTGGCGGGAGCAGCCCCGCAGGGCCCACTGTCTGGGCAGCGCGTGGGGCCCTGTGCGCTGGGTGCCCGGGTGCTCCTGGCAGGGGTGTCGGGTGAGGGGGGCATCCACCCCTGGGTCCACCCCACCCTCTCTGAGGCCTGGCCAGACGGGGTGGACCCAGCGGGTGCCAGTGGGGCTCCAGGGTGGTGGGTGCTAGGCTGTGACCTGGCTTCCCCGAGGGAGACGCAGGCTCCTGTTTATGACACTCACCACGTGTCAGCAGCGCAGCTCCCCTAAGGACGAGGGCGGGGGAGGGTGGGCCTGGCCTGCAGCCCCGCCCCCGGTGATGCCAGCCCGGACCCGAGTCTCCCCTGGCCCAGCCCTCGGAGCCCACCGTGCGCTGTCCACGAGCCCCCCAGAGCCTGTGGACGTGTGTGTGCGCGCACGCGCGCACACACACACACACACGCACACACGCACGTGCACGCACACACACATGCACACACGCCCCGCTGCCACCTCGTGCAGCCCAGGAACCAGCAGAAACAGTCAGAAGCCACAGGAGAGTTCACGAGGAAATCTGTACACAAAACTAATGTTCAGACAGCAAAGCAACTCCCAGTTAGAAACGCTGACAAGAACATGGCATTTACGACAGCGATACACGTTGCAAATCGTCAAAACTCAAACTCGCCAGATCTCCTGGGAGAAAGCCCCAGGAGGCGGCCGGCAGCCCGCTGTCCCGGGCAGGAGTCCTCGCCACCCAGGGACAGCTGAGCTGCCCTAAATGCGATTGGGCCCCGTAGAGCAGAACAAGGTGGAAACAGCTGAGAGGGGCCTGAAGGGCATGGGCGGGGAGGACTCTGTCTTCACCAGATGGCAGCCCCGGTTCCCCACCCAGGAGGTGAGTGGAGCTGACGCCCAAGGGGCTCACACGCCCCGGGGGGCGGGGGACGGGGGGGGGGGCGCCTTCTCCTCTCAGCAGGGGGCATGCCACCCCTCCAAGGTTCCAACCCAGCTGTTGCCGCTGCTGCTGCTAAGTCGCTTCAGTCGTGTCCAACCCTGTGCTACCCCAGAGATGGCAGCCCACCAGCTGATGCCCCTCAAACACGCCTCGTGCCCGCTTCAAGCAGGGTTCAAGAGGTCACGTGACTATTTCTGGCCAAGGACAGAGGCGATACTTGTGAGGCTGTTATAAACTGACACACCAACCATCTCCTGCAAGTCAACAATCAACAGATGAGCAGCTGAGTGTGTACACAGCGCACACAGGCTCCTGGTGATTTACGCGAACAGCCAGCAAGCACGTGAGCGGCCGCTCGGGGTCTGCGGCCACCAGAGAAGGCGGGTCAGCAGGTCAGGCTTCACGCCCGCCGGGTTGGCAGCCGCTGGGGGCCCAGGGGTTGCTCCGGAATGTCAGAGAGCCGCCACCCAGCCCCGCAGGCCTGTGCTCACACGGACGTCCCCGCGAGGCGCAGGGGTCGTCACCGTCGCTCCAGCAGCCAGGAGGCGGGGGCAGCACGCTGCTGCTGGCAGACGAGTCGATAAGCAAACGTGGCCCGTCCACACAGGGAGCGCGCCTCAGCTCGAGCGAGGAGGCTGGTCCCGGCGCCTGCAGGATCAGGGAGAAAGGACCCTCAGAATCACCACGTGGTGTGAAGGACGAGTCCCGAAGTTTGCGCACAGGTTGCACGTGTGTGAATCCCCCGCACGGGCCGACCCCGCGAGGCAGAGCGCGGGCCCCAGGGGCAGGGAGGGTGGGTGGATAGCTCGAGGGCACGACCGCTGTGATGGACACGGAGAGTCTGGGGGGCAGTGGGAAGGTTCTGGAGTCGGGTAGAAGTGACTGACCCTGAACAAGCCAAAGGCCACTGAGGCGCGTGCTTTCAGCGGGTGGGCCTCTGTCCCGTGCGCGGCATCTCTGAAAAGCCGGGGTGCTTCCCCATCCGTCTTCAGGGGCCTGTGGGGCTGCAGAAGGGCGGAAACTGCGCTGGGTCCCGAGTGCGGCCCCTCCCGGGAGGGCGTGCAGAGGGCAGCGGCCCCGAGGCCGTGTGGACCCCGGCTCTTCTGCCGGTCAGGCCAGCGTAACCCTCTTCTCTGAGGGCCTCCGTCCTGCCCCGTGGTTTCTGAGGCCTGGACTGCGGGGCAGAGGCCTGCGCCCCGGAGCACCCGCGGCCCGTCCAGAGGGACGTCCAGGCGGGGAAGGCCAGCCCCACGCTGCAGGGCGGCAGAGAGCCAGCCGGGTGGAGAGCAAGGCCCCCCAAGAGCGGCTCCAGCCCGGGGAGGGGTGTGGGGTGGGGAGCGGGGACCTGGGCCCTCCTCCTCCCTGCCCCCGCCCCCCAGGGCCCTGTCCGTCCCTGCCTCCATGAGTCCGCCCAGTGGGCTGCCGGGGCCGGGCGGGTGGGGGGCCACTGCTAAGTCGCTTCAGTCGTGTCCAACCCTGTGCTACCCCAGAGATGGCAGCCCACCAGCTGATGCCCCTCAAACACGCCTCGTGCCCGCTTCAAGCAGGGTTCAAGAGGTCACGTGACTATTTCTGGCCAAGGACAGAGGCGATACTTGTGAGGCTGTTATAAACTGACACACCAACCATCTCCTGCAAGTCAACAATCAACAGATGAGCAGCTGAGTGTGTACACAGCGCACACAGGCTCCTGGTGATTTACGCGAACAGCCAGCAAGCACGTGAGCGGCCGCTCGGGGTCTGCGGCCACCAGAGAAGGCGGGTCAGCAGGTCAGGCTTCACGCCCGCCGGGTTGGCAGCCGCTGGGGGCCCAGGGGTTGCTCCGGAATGTCAGAGAGCCGCCACCCAGCCCCGCAGGCCTGTGCTCACACGGACGTCCCCGCGAGGCGCAGGGGTCGTCACCGTCGCTCCAGCAGCCAGGAGGCGGGGGCAGCACGCTGCTGCTGGCAGACGAGTCGATAAGCAAACGTGGCCCGTCCACACAGGGAGCGCGCCTCAGCTCGAGCGAGGAGGCTGGTCCCGGCGCCTGCAGGATCAGGGAGAAAGGACCCTCAGAATCACCACGTGGTGTGAAGGACGAGTCCCGAAGTTTGCGCACAGGTTGCACGTGTGTGAATCCCCCGCACGGGCCGACCCCGCGAGGCAGAGCGCGGGCCCCAGGGGCAGGGAGGGTGGGTGGACAGCTCGAGGGCACGACCGCTGTGATGGACACGGAGAGTCTGGGGGGCAGTGGGAAGGTTCTGGAGTCGGGTAGAAGTGACTGACCCTGAACAAGCCAAAGGCCACTGAGGCGCGTGCTTTCAGCGGGTGGGCCTCTGTCCCGTGCGCGGCATCTCTGAAAAGCCGGGGTGCTTCCCCATCCGTCTTCAGGGGCCTGTGGGGCTGCAGAAGGGCGGAAACTGCGCTGGGTCCCGAGTGCGGCCCCTCCCGGGAGGGCGTGCAGAGGGCAGCGGCCCCGAGGCCGTGTGGACCCCGGCTCTTCTGCCGGTCAGGCCAGCGTAACCCTCTTCTCTGAGGGCCTCCGTCCTGCCCCGTGGTTTCTGAGGCCTGGACTGCGGGGCAGAGGCCTGCGCCCCGGAGCACCCGCGGCCCGTCCAGAGGGACGTCCAGGCGGGGAAGGCCAGCCCCACGCTGCAGGGCGGCAGAGAGCCAGCCGGGTGGAGAGCAAGGCCCCCCAAGAGCGGCTCCAGCCCGGGGAGGGGTGTGGGGTGGGGAGCGGGGACCTGGGCCCTCCTCCTCCCTGCCCCCGCCCCCCAGGGCCCTGTCCGTCCCTGCCTCCATGAGTCCGCCCAGTGGGCTGCCGGGGCCGGGCGGGTGGGGGGCCACCCACACCTGGCTTGCAGCTGCCGGGCCTCAGGCTTCCTGCTGAAGAAGGGCCGCCTGGCGGGGCGCAGCGGGGGCCTCGTCCCGGGGCAGCTCGCTCACGGTTCACACGTCCTCCGCAGGCTGCCACGTCGGGCAGCTGGCGGTGTGGTGCTGCGCCGGCAAGCCACCCGGGACCTCCTCCTCTGATCGGCGTCCTTGCCTGTGCCCAGCGCTGGTCGGTCTAAGGCCAGACCTCCTCATGGCAGCCTCAGCCCCTCAGCTGGGGCCGGGCGCCCCATCGTCTGACCCCTTAGCTCCCGCACTGGAAAACTGCTCCCAGCTCTTTGTACAGGATGGCACGTGTGTGTGTGTGCGCGCGTGCAGGCTCGGCCGTGTGCAACTCTGTGAGCCCGTGGACTGTAGCCCACCAGGCTCCTCTGCCCATAGAACTCTCCAGGCAACAACGCTGGAGTGGGCTGCCATTTCCTCCTCCAAGGATGGCGTTCATGGCTGAATCAAACACCGTTTCACGCACTGGCTCTCTGTGTGGCCTCGCTCATGTATTCCGGAATCCTCCGGGCTCCATTCTGGGCACCAGACTTAGTCTTGGTCACCAGCGCACAGATGGGGTTTCCACGGTTGCAGGTATGTTCTGAGTCATGTGAACACTGCCCCCCAGATGAGCCGATGTTCGTCAAGCCCTTGCCCGGGTCCCCATGCCTCGCGTGAGACTGCCCACCACACCCCCTCGGCAGCCGCGGGGCCCAGGGCTCTGGGCTCAGTGGCACCCAAGGCCACTCAGCTGGATCTGGACCGCTCCGGCCCCTCACCTCCCTCCCTCCACACCCGCCCTCCACGGAGACCGCAGGCTCCATGGCGGGAAAGGCTGGAATCCCGGAGTGTGCGCACCTGTGCGTTGGCTTCGCAGGCCTCCGGGAGCCAGGCGTCTTTCCACGCGACCAGGTCCCGTCTGCTCAGCGTCCAGCAAGTGTGGGTCTCCTCCTGCAGTTCTGACCTGCGGGCAGACTGCCGCTCTCCACGTTTGGTGCCCCTCTGTGGCGTCGTGCCCTCGCCGTGCACACGGCAGGGCTGTGCCCGGGCCCCAGCAGCCAAACGAGGGCTGACCGGGCAGTGCCCAGGAGGCCCCAGCAGGCTGGCGTGGCCACCTGCAACACGCAGCCGCAGGAGAGGTGGTGGCCACTGCCCCCACTCGCCCCTCCTGTGGGCTGGACCCTGCAGCCCAGGACCCAGCCCCAGGGCCAGAGGGGAGGTGTGGTGGAGGGGCAGTTCCTGGGCCTGGGGGGGCAGAGAGCCGTCAGATGCCAGAGCTGCGAGTGCCGGTGCCCGTTCCATCTCCTTCATGCTCGGGCTGACCAGCCGCACCGTCGCTGCTGCAGATGAACTCTCTGCTGCCTCTGCTTCTAGGCGCTCAGTGTTCAAGAAACTACTGGCTTTTGCATATTTATCTGGTATCATTTTATTACTCATTTTTAATTTTTTAAACTAGGGGATATGTGGAAATCTCTAGATTTATAATCATAGCCACACTAAAAATTTTATCTATTTTTTCTAAGGTTAATGTCATTTATTTTTCTTCTCTTATTGGATTTACTAGAACCTCCAACAAAATGTTGAATTACAAAGACAGAGGGGAGCTCAGTGCTTTCTCCTGCAGCTTTGAGACAGCTTCGTGTCTCCCATGTAGCAAGATGTTGGCCTCTTGTGGGCAAAATTGTTACCTGTTCTTTTTCTATTTTAATCAATATCATTATTAATAAAACTGCTAAATTTTGTCATGTTTCTTTTCAGCACTTATTGATTTGGTTTTATTAGTTTTCTGTGCTAATTCGTCCATGGAAGTTATTGAAATGAATCGCTGAGCCGCCCTTGGAAAGCTGGCCTGGGCCCATTGTGACGCGCAACCCTGCAGACACTGCTGGGTGCTCCCTGCTGCCGTCTTGTTCGGACTTCTCGTCTCCCTCTATAAGCGATAGTTTTCTGTCTATAGTTTTCTGTAATTCATCAAGTTCTTGTATTAAATTTTGCCGGTTTCATGAGGTGAATTAGCTTTCCGTGTTTTTATGTGTCTCAGAAAAGTTAAGATGACGTTGGACTAGCTCTTCTTGTAACTTTAGGTCAGCTCAGTCAGCTGTGAGCATCTGGCCCTGGTGCTTTTCCCCACTCGTTCATTTTAAATCACCTTCCCAGGTCCTTGCGTTCGCTCGCTCATGTTTTCCTTACTGCAAGTTATTTTGGTGATTTGCTTTCACTAGAAAATTACCAGTTTGCCTCAGGTTTCTGACAGATGCCCCAGACGGCAAGCGGTGCCGTGCGTCATCCCCACCTTTTCTGTCCCGAGTCTCCTTTCTCGTTCCTAATTATGGGCGCTTTCTGAATTTCGTGCGCAAAGTCTAAATCCAGACTGCCGCCCGCCTCAGGCTCTAGGGGCCAGGGGCTCCTCTGCTTCTCTTTTAGAAGAAGCGCTTTATCATTTCTCTTTCTCACTCACTCTCTGCTTCACTGATTTCTCTTTTACCTTCATAATTTCCTCTTTCTGCTTTTTGAAAGGTCTCTTATTCGAATTCTAGTTCCCAAAGACGGTCAGGAAATCGCTCACTGCTGTTCTTTCCTCAGGGAATCTGAGCGACGGTCGGCAGGGCCCGAGGGCTCAGCTGCGACGCTAAGCTTTCCAGAGAGCCTGGTGCCCAGATTTCATTTCCTGCTTTATCTAGGTTTCCCTGGAAATGTCTTTCTGAGTTTCTGAGTAATCAAGACTGGGGGGTGTGTTTAAAATTTATTTAAAATTCTGTTGGATTATAATAAGGTTTTTGTTAAGCTACTTTTTTAGCTCATTGAGGTTTCCTTTGTGGGCCAGTCGACGTCACAGCCTCAGAGTACAATGTTTTCTCTGTGGAGCGTGAAGACCGGTTCCTACACCCACTTCTGCCGATTTTTCAGCTGCCAGGAGACCCGGCCATGACGGGGGCCGGGAGGCTCCCCGCCTGCACCCAGTCCCTGCGCTGCCTCTCAGGGGGCTTTCGGAAGTGTCCCTGGCACACGTTTACAGCGCCCCGCCGCCACGGGCTAGCTCAGGGGCAGAGGCGGGCGCTGGTGTGCCCAGTCTCGCATCGCCTCCTTGCTGGACCTGCCTCCCGCCCCCAGCCCCGCTGGACACCGTCGTGCACCTCCGCGCTGCTTCACAGGCAGCGCTGGCCTTTTTCTGGAACTCTCCTTGGATGGGCCACGTGGGTGCCAGGCTCACAGCAGCTGCTCGGGGCTCGCCAGGCTCCTGGGCGGCGTCCCCGCGCCCATGGCCCGCGGGGGCGACACTGCGCTGCCCTCAGCTCCCGGCTTGCTGATGAGAGCGCCAGGCCTCCTCATATTTCCTGTCGTGAAGTCCCATGTTCCGATGACAGGCTTGAAAATTTTCCCTCCTGGGGGTTTGTGAGAGCGACACGGGTGCTGGCGAACCCCCGGCAGCTTCCGCGGGCCTCTGCCTGGTGCCCGCCGGGCGGACCCCCCTTCCTCTGCGCTCTCGCGCTCAGTGACCCCCACTGCACATCGTGGGTTTGCTCAGTGGTCGGTGGTGGAGGTGAGAGGTTGCGGCGACCTAAGCGGGCTCCTTAGAGCCTTGCAGACCCCGTGTCCAGACAGGGGAGGGGAGGCCGCGAGAGGCAGGCAGCCTCCCTGAGGGCGCACCGCTGCCGCGCGAGGGGCACTGCGTCCCTGACGCTGGAGCGCGGGACCTCCTTGGGCAGGACCCCGTAGGCGTGGTCCCATATGGGCGTGTTCTCTCGTGGGCGTGGCCTCCCATGGGTGTGGTCCCATCTGGGCGTGTTCTCTCATGGGCGTGGCCTCTCGTGGGTGTGGTCCCATATGGGCGTGTTCTCTCGTGGGCGTGGCCTCTCGGGGGTGTGGTCCCATATGGGCGTGTTCTCTCATGGGCGTGGCCTCCCATGGGTGTGGTCCCATCTGGGCGTGTTCTCTCATGGGCGTGGCCTCTCGTGGGTGTGGTCCCATATGGGCGTGTTCTCTCATGGGCGTGGCCTCTCGGGGGTGTGGTCCCATATGGGCGTGTTCTCTCATGGGCGTGGCCTCCCATGGGTGTGGTCCCATCTGGGCGTGTTCTCTCATGGGCGTGGCCTCTCGTGGGTGTGGTCCCATATGGGCGTGTTCTCTCATGGGCGTGGCCTCTCGGGGGTGTGGTCCCATATGGGCGTGTTCTCTCATGGGCGTGGCCTCCCATGGGTGTGGTCCCATCTGGGCGTGTTCTCTCATGGGCGTGGCCTCTCGTGGGTGTGGTCCCATATGGGCGTGTTCTCTCATGGGCGTGGCCTCTCGGGGGTGTGGTCCCATATGGGCGTGTTCTCTCATGGGCGTGGCCTCCCATGGGTGTGGTCCCATCTGGGCGTGTTCTCTCATGGGCGTGGCCTCTCGTGGGTGTGGTCCCATATGGGCGTGTTCTCTCATGGGCGTGGCCTCTCGGGGGTGTGGTCCCATATGGGCGTGTTCTCTCATGGGCGTGGCCTCCCATGGGTGTGGTCCCATCTGGGCGTGTTCTCTCATGGGCGTGGCCTCTCGTGGGTGTGGTCCCATATGGGCGTGTTCTCTCATGGGCGTGGCCTCTCGGGGGTGTGGTCCCATATGGGCGTGTTCTCTCATGGGCGTGGCCTCCCATGGGTGTGGTCCCATCTGGGCGTGTTCTCTCATGGGCGTGGCCTCTCGTGGGTGTGGTCCCATATGGGCGTGTTCTCTCATGGGCGTGGCCTCTCGGGGGTGTGGTCCCATATGGGCGTGTTCTCTCATGGGCGTGGCCTCCCATGGGTGTGGTCCCATCTGGGCGTGTTCTCTCATGGGCGTGGCCTCTCGTGGGTGTGGTCCCATATGGGCGTGTTCTCTCATGGGCGTGGCCTCTCGGGGGTGTGGTCCCATATGGGCGTGTTCTCTCATGGGCGTGGCCTCCCATGGGTGTGGTCCCATCTGGGCGTGTTCTCTCATGGGCGTGGCCTCTCGTGGGTGTGGTCCCATATGGGCGTGTTCTCTCATGGGCGTGGCCTCTCGGGGGTGTGGTCCCATATGGGCGTGTTCTCTCATGGGCGTGGCCTCCCATGGGTGTGGTCCCATCTGGGCGTGTTCTCTCATGGGCGTGGCCTCTCGTGGGTGTGGTCCCATATGGGCGTGTTCTCTCATGGGCGTGGCCTCTCGGGGGTGTGGTCCCATATGGGCGTGTTCTCTCATGGGCGTGGCCTCCCATGGGTGTGGTCCCATCTGGGCGTGTTCTCTCATGGGCGTGGCCTCTCGTGGGTGTGGTCCCATATGGGCGTGTTCTCTCATGGGCGTGGCCTCTCGGGGGTGTGGTCCCATATGGGCGTGTTCTCTCATGGGCGTGGCCTCCCATGGGTGTGGTCCCATCTGGGCGTGTTCTCTCATGGGCGTGGCCTCTCGTGGGTGTGGTCCCATATGGGCGTGTTCTCTCATGGGCGTGGCCTCTCGGGGGTGTGGTCCCATATGGGCGTGTTCTCTCATGGGCGTGGCCTCCCATGGGTGTGGTCCCATCTGGGCGTGTTCTCTCATGGGCGTGGCCTCTCGTGGGTGTGGTCCCATATGGGCGTGTTCTCTCATGGGCGTGGCCTCTCGGGGGTGTGGTCCCATATGGGCGTGTTCTCTCATGGGCGTGGCCTCCCATGGGTGTGGTCCCATCTGGGCGTGTTCTCTCATGGGCGTGGCCTCTCGTGGGTGTGGTCCCATATGGGCGTGTTCTCTCATGGGCGTGGCCTCTCGGGGGTGTGGTCCCATATGGGCGTGTTCTCTCATGGGCGTGGCCTCCCATGGGTGTGGTCCCATCTGGGCGTGTTCTCTCATGGGCGTGGCCTCTCGTGGGTGTGGTCCCATATGGGCGTGTTCTCTCATGGGCGTGGCCTCTCGGGGGTGTGGTCCCATATGGGCGTGTTCTCTCATGGGCGTGGCCTCCCATGGGTGTGGTCCCATCTGGGCGTGTTCTCTCATGGGCGTGGCCTCTCGTGGGTGTGGTCCCATATGGGCGTGTTCTCTCATGGGCGTGGCCTCTCGGGGGTGTGGTCCCATATGGGCGTGTTCTCTCATGGGCGTGGCCTCCCATGGGTGTGGTCCCATCTGGGCGTGTTCTCTCATGGGCGTGGCCTCTCGTGGGTGTGGTCCCATATGGGCGTGTTCTCTCATGGGCGTGGCCTCTCGGGGGTGTGGTCCCATATGGGCGTGTTCTCTCATGGGCGTGGCCTCCCATGGGTGTGGTCCCATCTGGGCGTGTTCTCTCATGGGCGTGGCCTCTCGTGGGTGTGGTCCCATATGGGCGTGTTCTCTCATGGGCGTGGCCTCTCGGGGGTGTGGTCCCATATGGGCGTGTTCTCTTGGGCGTGGCCTCCCATGGGTGAGGTCCGATTGGGCGTGTTCTCTCGTGGGCGTGGCCTCCCATGGGTGAGGTCCGATTGGGCGTGGCTTCAGTGGGCGTGGCCTCCCGCGGGCGCGGCTCCAGCGCGTTGCCCTGTAGGGAAGCCGAGGCCCCTCTTCCCTGGGCACATCCCAGGGTGGGTTCCCTGTGGCCGCCCCTTCCCTGCCCACAGAGAGGACAGGCAGAGGACAGGTGAGTGAAGGCGCTGGGTCACCGGGAGAGCGGGCAGCCTCCATGGGCCTCCTAACAGGTAAGAGTGCTGGGAATTCCCCCAAATTGGTCCCTTCTTGTATTAGAGGACCCCGCCGAGACCACCGCAGCAAAGGGGACACTCACTGCCTTACGAGGGGAGTGGAGTGCAGCCCCCGCCTGGCCCGGCGGGGCCCAAGTGCACCCCCTTCCCTTCACTGCTCTCCCCAGGGAGGGCTTCCCCCGAGCCGTCATCACCTGTCACCCTCGCAGGCCCAGTGTGGTCCTGACAGCCAGGACATCAGGGGCTTGATTGCCAGCCCCTACCCCGCCGAGGGCAGCAACCCCCAAACAGGGTGAAGCCCGGAGAAGGGAGAAAGACAGGGCGCCCTGGGGAGGACCTGGAGAAGCAAAGCCCGTCTGCTCCGCCAGGAGCTGTGCCCGTTGGGGTACAGCCCCAGCAGCTCTGGGCCCAGAGGACACGCCACCGAAGTCCTATGCAGGCGTCCACTCGTTAGCCCGTCCCCTGAGAGCGATGGCCGCCTCAGCCACTCCCCTGGGATTCCCACCCAACCCAGCCTCACACCTGGGTCAGCGGACACACCTGGACTTGGACACTGTACCCCATGCCTGGTCATGCCCTTCACACGGCCCAGGACTCACGGGTTCTCCAGGCAGTGTGGGGTCCCCCAGGGGGTCCTGCAGGGAGGGACCCAACAGAAAGCTGCTGCCGTCTGGGCGGGTCCCCGGCTGGGCTAGCAACAGGAGCCGATGTGAGCATCCTGGTTTTGACCACCGTGTGGAGCGGAGGGTGGAGGGTACGGGCAACTGGACTATTTCTGCAAGTTTTCTGTAAGCCTAAAATTATCTCAGAAGCAGCCTTTTTTAAACAAGTGTCTCTGCGGCAGGGTCGGTGGGGGTGAGGGTTTGTGATGTGCCTGTGGGAGCCTGTCACCCACATCCCGCTGGCCACCCCTGCTTCTCCCCAGAGGTCACCCGGGGCCCCTGGGCTCCCCGGAGGGTGGGTGTTTGCTCCAGCCCCTCCTCATCAGACACAGGCCTGGGCTCCCAGAGGGGTTCCGTGCTCACCCCTCACGGGCAGACGAGGCGCTGCTGGGGCTGGGGGAGGGGCAGCCTAAATCACGAATAAGGCTCACTTCCTAGAGGTCCTTTGGGAAGTGCTGGAAGGAAGGGGGGCATTTCACAAAGCACTGGGCCCCGTGGTCTGCAGGGCTGCAGCAGGCACCTCGCCGGGCCCCCCTCCCAGCAGCAGAGCCGTTTAGGGGATGGGGCCCAGGGGCAGACCCCTGCAGAGGTGCCGGGCGGCAGGGGCCCCCCGGACAGGCAGCCCCGGTCTGGGGGTGGGGGTCAGTGTACAGGTGGGGCAGCTGCTGGGGGCGGGGGCCCCGCCGGCCGCGGGCTGTGCCGGTGATTTTCCTACCAGTGGCTCTGGCCCCCGGCCAGGTGAGCAGACGCTGACCCACATTTCCACTGCGCCCGGCGGAAAGCAGGCCACCGAGCGGCTGGAGCCGGGGCGTCCGGCCGCAAGGCTGCGGACTCAGAGTTTCCAGGCTGGGAAGCGGGTCCCGGGGGGAGGGGGCCTCGCCGGGCTGGGAGGGGGGTAGGGGGCTGCCTGGGCGGAGCCCGGGCCCGGGGCCCGGGGCCCCTTGCAGCCCCCGCCCCCGCACCTGGCGGCCCCTCCCCACCGGGGCTGGTCCAGGAGCCCCCATCTGGCACTGCCCACGGGACTGCACACAGCCCCTCAACTGGGGCCCTTTCGGTTGAACCTGCCGCCCTGACTGGACAGAACGGCCTGGACACGACCCCGCAGACCCCAGATGCGGGGCCGTCGGCCATTCTGGGGGAGGGGTGGACGGCGGCCAGGGGCCACAGCTGGGAGAGCGCTCCTTGTTCTCTGGTAGCCTTGCCCAAAGCCCAGGCCGTGTGTCTCCCCCTTGACACGCTGGCCCCAGCTGCCCCTCGCCCCAAGGTGCCCAAGGAGGCTGCGGCAGACGCCGCCCGCCCCGCAGCGCCCAGGGCCACGGCGCGCGAGGCCAGCAGGGCTGACACAGCCTCACTTTCCAGCCCCGAGGCCGGGCCGGGGGCCGCAGGGGCTCCAGGAGGCCGGGTCCCTGAGCTGCAGGGCAGCCCTGCCCCCTGGACAGGCGGACACATCTCCGGACAGCTGCTCAGCAGAGTAACAGGGAGCGGGGGCATGGCGCTGGTGGAGCAGGGCAGGCCTGGGCAGGGCACGCAGGCCCACGGGGTCAGTCCAGAGCTGGGCCTCCCGAGCAGGTGTATCCTCAGAAACAGCTGCTGGGCCCGCCTGGGACTTGGTCTACGATGCGGAGCACCCGGCAGGCGTGTGAGGGGTGTGTGCACACGTGTGCCATCCTGGACCCTGGTGTGGTGGGAGTGGAGGCCCCAGGACCCCAGGCCCCCAGACACTGAGGTCCATGACCCACAGGTTCTCCACCCAAAACCCTCGGTCCGGCAGCTCCCTCCCCCGGAGCTCGGCCAGCACCGCTGCCCCGAGGAGCCCAGCCTGGGGCTCGCCCCCAGCTGTTGCCCCCGCCCTGTAGCCCTGGCCAGCCTCTTCCCCGGGGCTCAGTCTCCCTGTCGACAGGATGGCTGGGTGGTGTGGCCCCTGGGCGCCTGCTGGACCAGGGAGTGATGAGACAAACAAGCCCAGGCCGAGCCCCCGGAGGGCAAAGAAATGTCCAGGCTCTTAGCAGGACAGGCTGTGCCCACCGCCCCCTGCCCTGCAACCCAGGCTGCGAGTCCTGTGAGCTACAGGGGGAGGCACAGATGGAGGTGCTCTCTGCCCTGGGATCCCAGGTTCACCTGAGGGCACCCCTCTCCGGGGGGCATCCTCTCCTGGGAGCACTCCTGCTGGGAGCACCCCCTCTCCTGGGAACACCCCCTCTCCTGGGAGCACTCCCTCTCCTGGGAGCACCCCCTTTCCTGGGAGCACTCCCTCTCCTGGGAGCACTCCTGCTAGGAGCACTCATGCTGGGAGCACTCCCTCTCTGGGGAGCACCCTCTCTGGGGAGCACCTTCTCCTGGGAGCACTCCTGCTAGGAGCATCCCCCTCTCCTGGGAGCACTCCCTCTCCTCGGAGCACCCCTGCTGGGAGCACCCCCTCTCCGGGGAGCACCCTCTCTCCGGGGAGCACTCTCTCTCCTGGGAGCACGCTCTCTCCTGGGAGCACCCCCGCTAGGAGCACCCCCTCTCCTGGGAGCACCCACTCTCCTGGGAGCACTCCCTCTCCGTGGAGCACCCTCTCCTGGGAGCACTCCTGCTAGGAGCACCCCCTCTCCTGGGAGCACTCCCTCTGATGGCTCTCCCCATGTCGCCCCCTACTCACCATGTGTCCTTTGGGAAGAGGGCTCTCTGAGCACATCACGACAGCCTCCAGGTTCAGATACAGCTGATGACTCCACAGCCCCGTGGAGAGCAAGAGGAAATCCAAGGGGAGGAAGCAAATGTGAAAATTAAAGCGTAAATCCCCAAATCCCAAACCGCTCCCGGGGATCCACAGCCAGCCCGGCCGCTAGGGAGCCGCTGAGCCAGGGCTTGGGTGGAGCGCTCTTCCTGCACGGCCGCTGGGCTGGCCTGCAGGGTCATGGGGGGGTCATCTCTGTGGGGAAGCATGGGGGTTCCGCCAGAGGGCTGGAAGGCCGTCAGGGAGTGGTCACATCCTACACGCAGCAGACTTTGAGGTGACACAGGCTCAGAGCCCCCTCAGGCCAGCCCACCCCAGTGCGGTGTCCACTGCCCGTCAGAGTCCAGAAGCCCTGGCGCTGGGCGGCCAGGCCCGGATGGCAGGGGCTGCTGTCCCAGGCGCCCGGCCCCCTCCTCCTGCGCTGGTGCAAACCCCGCCGCGTGTGTGGGGAGCCCACACAAGGGGGCTGGCGGCCCCTCTGGGCTCTGCATCCGTGACCGGCACCAGCCCCCGTGTCCACCCCAGCCCGCACTCTGCTCCCCGACCCCCAGGCCTTCCCTGTCTGTCTCAGAGCCCCTCCTGAGGCCGAGCGCTGCTAGACAGGGTCCCAGGGAGGGTGTAGGAGGTAGCAGAGTGCGAGGCCTGAGAGGAGGCCCTCGGGCCAGTGTCCCTGGGGAGACCTGCTGGGTCCTTCCCGGGTGTCAGCCCTTCCGCACAGTCTATCTACACTCATGGCCGAAACCGCGAGCAGACGGGAAAGCATAGCCTCAACCCGCCCATGCCGGGAAGAGGCTAGGGGCAGCTCACATCCAGGGGGCCCCAGCCCGGCGCCCTTGTCCTGGGCTGGGCGTGGAGAGGCGCGAGTGAGGTCCTGTGGGTGAACTTCCTCCCGGCCCCTCGCCTGCTCTGAAACGCCCTCCCGGCTTGGTGCACGTCAGCCGCTTACCTGGAGTCGCCCTGGGAGCCCATCTCCAACTGGCATTGGGCCTGGGGGCTGCAAACACACCTGGGCACTGGAGCCCCTTCAACAGGCCACGCTTTGGCCCTGGGCCTGGTGACCCCAGAGCTGGCCTGTCCCTGGGGCCTGGAGGCCTGGGTGGCAGCCCCCACTCCCCCAGGGGCCGCCCGCCCCCCAGCCCCGTGCCATCTAGGACCACGCCACCCCCGTGAGAGGCGGGGTCTGCTCTCCTCCCTGTGACCGGGGCTGTGGCTCCGCGTCTCACGAGGGCAGGTCCCTTCAGCTGTGCAGCCTCCCCCAGCTCCTGCTCCCAGGACGCCTGCCCAGGCACCAGCCGCCATCCGAGTGGAAGCGCGGGCCGGGCAGAGCCCGCGGGCAAAGGCTCCAGGCCCTGCCGAGGCCCCAGCCCAGCGTGACACGCCAGCCCTGAGCTAAGGGGCCTCTGGACGACTCCAGTAGTGGCCCTCCTGCCACCCGGTGACCCCACGGGGAGTAGGCCCGCTGCCCACGTGCCCGTGTGCAGGTGCGTGGCAGAGCAGACAGTGTGGTGGGTTCCGGGCGCCAGGGCCCCAGCGGCTGGTCACGCACCAGCCGGTAACCCGGCCGACCCCAGCGGGGCCTGGGTGCTCCCTGCCCGTGGCTCCGGCTCCCTCTGGACCCTCGGGAGCCCGAGCCGTCCCCACAGCACTGGGGCTCCGAGGGCTCTCAGGGGCCTAGGAAGGCTTCTTGCCAGGAATCCCAGGCGGAGTATCTTCCAGAACATTCTGCAGGGAAGTGTGTGGGCAGTCAGGTCTCCCCAGTATGGTTGCCCACGGGTCTGCCGGGTTCTTTCTCTTCGGAGCCCACGTGCCTCCCCCGTCCTCCGCCCCCGAGACACCCAGATTCTCCGTTGCTCACTCCCGCTGGCGGCGCCATGCGCCCCTGCAGACCAGAGCTTCCTCCACAGGAGGCGGGTTCTTTCTCAGTCTTCCCCGCGCCTTACGCTCTCTGGGAACACCAGCAGTGTGTGCGGAGCCCCTGGGGCTGTCTCGCCTCCTCTCTGCTGTCTCTCCTCTGCATCTGGTCTTGAAGACCGGGCTCTGCCCTCTGGCCCGTCAGGTGCTGGGGACTGTGGCCCGTGGGAGCCACACTGTGCGTGCGGACTTTTCCTCCCAGTGGTGTCCTCTGAAGCACAAATGTGTCTCGTTTTGATGAAGCATAATTTATCTATTTTCCCCTTAGCTGTTTGTGCTTCACGTGTCAAATCTAAGAAATCGTTGCCTAAGTCCGTGGTCACGACAGTCATGCCTGAGACACCTTTTAGAGTTCAGCAGCTTTAGCTCTTGAACAGGGCTGAGCAGGTGGAAAGGCGTGCGCACTGACTGGGAGGGCCAGCGTCGAGAGATGCAGAGACTCCCCGCAGTGGCCTGCAGGGATCCCGCGCAGGCGTGCTCTCGTCTCGGTGTGTGTTGGGCTCTCGTCTCGGTGTGAGGCGGGAGCGAGCTCTGTCTTCTGCCTGGGGCCGTCCGTTTGTCTGGGCACACCTGTGGCGGTGCTGCCCTTTCTTCCAGCGCGGGCTTTGGCACAGTTGTCAGAAATCAGCAGACCTCAATGCAAAGGCCCATTTCTGAGCTGATGATCGTGCTCCACCGGCCTCGTCTCACGCCAGTGCCACCTGCCTTTATTTCTCTAGCTTTGTAATAGTTTTGAAATCGAGACCTGGGAGTTCTCCCACTTAGTGCTTCTTTTCTAACGTTATTTTGGTTATCTGGGGCCCTTGCAATTCCATATGAATTTCAGCATCAGCCTTTCCATTTCTGCAGGGAAAAAAAAATAGTTGGAATTTTGATAGGGATTGTAATGAATCTGTGGGCTTCCCGTGCGGCATTAGTAGTACAGAACCCGTCTGCCAATGCGGGAGACTCAAGAGATGTGGGTTCAATCCCCTGGGTCAGGAAGATCCCCTGGAGGAGGGCGTGGCAACCCACTCCAGTATTCTTGCCTGAAGAGTCCCAAGGACAGAGGAGCCTGGCGGGCTGCAGTCCCGGGGGTCGCGGAACGCGGACACTGCTGGAGCCACCGAGCTCGCCTGCGCGGGACGCCCTGCAGGGCACGCGAGGAGTGCCTGCGTCTCAACGCTGGCTCTCCCAGTCAGCTCTCCCAGTCGGCGAGCATGTCTTTCCACCTGTTTACATCTTCTTTAATTCCCAACCGTGTTCTGTAGTTTTCAGTGTACACGTTTTCCACTTCTTTGTTTAAATTGATTCCCAAGTATTTTATCCTTTTTTGATGCTATTGTGAATGGAACTGTTTTCTTAATTTTACTCTCAGATTATTCATTGCTGGTGTGTAGAAGGGCTTCCCTGGTGGCTCAGACGGTGAAGAATGTGCCTGCAATGAAGGAGACGGAGGTTTGATCCCTGGGTCGGGAAGATCCCCTGGAGAAGGGAATGTCAACTCACTCCAGTATTCTTGCCAGAGGAACCTGGCAGGATACAGCCCCTGGGATTGCAAAGAGTTGGACATCGCTGAGCAATTAGCACCCAGTATATAGAAACACAGCTAATTTTTGTGTTCTGACCTTATATCTGCAACCTTGCTGAGCTCATTTAGTGGTGCCAATATTTTTGTATAGCTCTCTTAGGATTTTGTATACAAGGTCATGTCATCTGGAAACAGAGATAATTTTGCTTCATCTTTGTCAACTTTTGTGTCATTTTCTTGCAGAGTTTTCCTGACTAGAACCTCCAACACTGAGCAGCAGCACCAGGAGTGGGCGTTCTTGTCTCGTTCCTAATTGCAGGGAAAAGCTTTCTGTTGTCTTCTTTTTTGCAGTGACTTTGTCTAGTTTCAGTATCGGCGTAAAACTAGGCTTATAGAGTGAGTTGGGAAGTCGTCCCTCTTCCTTTGGTTTTGGAAGATTTAGAGAAGGCTTGGTGTTAATTTTTCTTTAAATACTTAGTGAAATTCACTGATAAAGTCATATGATCCTGGGCTTTTCTTTATGGTAAGTTTTTTAAATTATTAATTAAATCTCTTTATTATAATTCTATTCAGATTTTCTGTTTCTTCTTGAGTCAGTATTGGCAGTTTGTGTCTTCCTAAGAATACACAGAAGAACTGTACAAAACAGATCTTCACAACCAAGATAATCATGATGGTGTGATCACTCACCTAGAGCCA
>SJYT01011053.1:141120-185794 GCA_006410635.1 Cephalophus harveyi
GACAGAGGATGAGATGGCTGGATGGCATCACCGACTCGATGGACATGAGTTTGGGTGAACTCCGGGAGCTGGTGATGGACAGGGAGGCCTGGTGTGCTTCGGTTCATGGGGTCACAGAGTCGGACACGGCTGAGCGACTGAACTGAACTGGTTTGATATCAGTCTTTAGCAGGCAGCATGTGATAAGATCAGGTTTTATTTTTGTCTACTCTGCCATTTGCTGTCAATTAACTGATGTTTAATTCATATTGGATCTTTAACTGTAAGGTAGGGTTTAGATTTGCCATTTGCTGTTTGTTTTCCACAGGGATTGTATCTTTTTTGCTCTTCTGTTTCTCTCTGCTGCCTCCCTTTGCGTTGTTCAGTCGCTCGGTCATGCCTGACTCTTTGTGGCCCCATGAACTATAGCACATCTGGCCTCCCTGTCCCTCACCATCTCCCGGAGCTGGCTCAAACTCACTTCCACTGAGTCAGTGATGCCATTCAACCATCTCATCCTCCGTCGTTCCCTTCTCCTTCCGCCTTCAATCTTTCCCAGGATCAGGGTCTTTTCCAATGAGTCAGGTCTTCACATCAGGCGGCCAAAGTATTGGAGTTTCAGCTTCAGCATCAGTCCTTCCAATGAATATTCAGGACTGATCTCCTTTAGGATGGACTGGTTTGATCTCCTTGCTGTCCAAGGGACTCTCAAGAGTCTTCACCAGCACCACAATTTGAAAACATCAGTTCTTCAGAGCTCAGCCTTCTCTATGGTCCAACTCTCACATCCGTACATGACTACTGGAAAAATCATAGCTTTAACTATACAGACGTTTGTCAGCAAAACGACATCTCTGGTTTTTAATACACCGTCTGGGTTATGGAAGAGATCGTGGGGCAAGTAAAATGAACCACCATCAATCGTACCAAAGGCCAGTCTTCCTCTAAAGAAAGTGATGTTGTGTATATGATAGGATTGTAAGGGAATCCTATATTATGAGCTTTTTCTGGAAAACCAAACAATTCCAACAAGTACTGCTCCCAATTAGACCAACTGAAAGCACTCAACGAAAAGCATCTGGAGTTAATTAACAGGAAATGATAATCTTCCATTAGGATAATGCAAGACAGTGCGTTTCTTTGATGACCTGGCAAAAACTGTCACAGCTTGCCTGGGAAGTTCTGATTAATCCACTGTATTCACCAGACATTGCACCTTGGGATGTCCGTTTATTTTGGTCTTTACAAGATTCTCTTAATGGAAAATTTTTCCATTCCCTGGAAGACTGTAAAAGACACTGGGAATAGGTCTTTGCTTAAACGGGTAAAAAATTTTGGAAAGATGGAATTATGAAGTAGCCTGGAAAATGGCAGAAAGTAGTGGGGCAGAACGGTGAACACATTGTTCAGTAAAGTCCTTGGAGAAAATGAAAAAACGGGGACTTCCTTGGTGGTCTGCGCTCTCAACGCAGGGGTCTGGGTTGATCCCTGGTCGGGGAACTAGATCCCACATGCCTCAACTACAGATCCTGCATGCCACAGCTGAGACCCGGTGCAGCCAAACAAATAAAAATAAACTAAAAAGAAAATGAAAAATGTGTCTTTTATTTTTACTTAAAACCGAAGGAAGTTTTTGGCCAACCCAGTATGTTTTTACGTTGTTTTTTAGTGGTTTCCCCAGGGCTTGTTGCCGCTGCTGCCTGCTGTGGTTTGTTTAGCAGTATTTCTGAATTAATTCTGCAAAGCTGGTATTCTTTGCCATGTGGTCACTCAGTCTTGCTTCATCAGCTCGATGGTCAGCTCATGACTGAACAGAGAGCTCCCTGAATGCCTGGAGCCGGCGAGCCTCCCGGGGCTTGGCGTGGGGCTCCGCGGCTCTCGGGCCAGGCTGTCACCCCTCGGCCAGGTGGTCGGCACCCCTCAGGCTTCCCCTCTCAGCTCCCGGCTCGTCTCTGTTCACCCCCAGGTTCTCCATCACCTCGGGCTACTGCACAGCTCCTTAAAGGCCTGGAAACATTTTCAACCATCAGCTGGGAAAGGGCTTTTCATTCCTGGGTGGCCTCTGGTTAAAGTCCGTTGCAGACGGCCTTGCAAGTGGGGTCTTCCAGGAGACCACCAGCCCGTCCTGAAGGAAGTCAGCCCTGAATACTCATCGGAAGGACTGAGGCTGACGCTGAAGCTCCGGTACCGTGGCCACCTGATGCGAAGAGCTGACTCACTGGAGAAGCCCCTGGTGCTGGGAAAGGCTGAAGGCGGGAGGAGAGGGGACGGCAGAGGACGAGACGGGTGGGTGCTGTTGTTTCAGAGGCTGCTGGCCAGTCTTCTCTCCAGTGGGGAGGACGGGCGATTGGTTTGCACCACGAGTCCGGGGTGTCGGCTTTCAAGGCTACAGAGCTGGGGGTGGGGGATGGGTCCGGGGCAACTTAAACCCCTCCCGGCTTGGAGAGGATGTGGAGAAACTGTGCCCTCTTAACAGGACTGTGAATTGGTCCAGCAGCTCTGGAAAGCACAGTGACAGTCCCTCAAGATACTAAAAATAGGACTACCAGCTATGCGCCCACAGAAAAATGGGAAAAAGACCCTTCCTGTGACTCAGCGACTCCAGTGGCGCCCAGGAGAGCTGAAAGCAGGTCCTGGAGAGATCCCTGACCCCGCTCACAGCGGCCGTGGCTCACAGCGACGTGGTCCAGCCACCGAGCTGAGTGAGACCCTCTGTGACCCCGTGGGCGGCCGCACGCCAGGCTTCCCTGTCCCTCGCCTCTCCCGGAGTTTGCTCAAACTCACGATGCCAACAGCCCACGGTAAAAGCAAAGCTGTGTCCGTTGTCAGATGGATGAATAAGGAAAATGTGGTCTCCGCACCGTGGAATATATTATTCAGCCGTAAAGAGGAAGGGAACTCTATGAACGAAGCCAAACGCCAACAGCACGTTTCGTGACTAGTTGTATCAAGTATAAAAAGAGGCAAAACTAATGGATAAATTTGGGAATTGGCTGGTGTTCACTTTGGGGATGGTGGTGACTGGAAATTCTTATATGTTCTTACATTTCTATTCCTTGGTCCAATTACTGACAACATGAATGCCTTCCATTTCTGAAAATCCACTGAGCCGTATGCAAAGGAAAATGTGATTTTCTTTATGTACACTACACATTGCAAACATTTACTTACAAAGAAAAACATACATTACAGGGACATTAAAAAAAAGGGGGAGATTCTGACACCTGCTACAAGGTGGATGAAACCACGAACGTTATGCTCAGTAAGTAAGCCGGAGCCCCAACGGCAAGCCCTGCACGATTCCACACAGATCACGTTCCAGGAGTTGTCAGGGCGACAGATGGGGCTGAGGGAGGGGGCCGGGGGGCTCTTGCCGGAAAGGCTGAGCTTCAGATTCGGAGAGGCACAGGTTCTGGAGTGGATGGCGGTTGCTCGACCACGTGGATGTACTGAACGCCAGAGCTGTCTCCGAGAACTGGCTCAGACGGCAGTAACAAAACCTCACAGCTGTTCTCACCAAGATCCAGTTAATTTTCTTGATTGAAAAGCAAAAAACAACTCTCCCAAGACCGCCGCAGCCTATGCTTGGTCTCCAGGGCCTGAGGGGGTCGGTTCAGGCCATTTGGCCCGCTTTCCCGGCGCTCCCGTGACGGGGAGCGTCTCCCGAGGCCCTCCTCTGCCTCTCCTGCCGCGGTCCCGGCATCCGAGCCAGGGTGAAGGCCCACGGCAAACTCCGCGGCACAGACAGGCCTGTGTTCAGGCGCCCGGCTGCTGCACAAGAAGGGAACGTCCGTGTCCAGCCAGACGCAGGCGGAGCTCTCCTGGGGCCTGCGGGCGGCCGCGGGGCCTCCCCGGGGAAGGTGAGGCCTCCTGCAAGGCACGCTCGCTCACAGGGCTGACACCCCCAGAGGCTGAGCAGCAGCAAGGCCCCGCCAGGGCCTCCCTGCAGGAGCGAGGGGAGCCAGCTGCTCTCAGGGGCTCCACTCGCCCAGCACCGGTTCCAGTGCCCCCCTGGATCCACAGAGGCCCTGAAGTTACACCCTGGACCCAGCGTTCCCTGACCCAGCACAGGCCCACCAACCAGAAGTTTCGCGAAGTCTGCAGCCAGGATGGAATAGAGGGGGGCAGTGCCGGGGGAGGCAGTGACTAGCTGTGGGACTCTCGAGGCAAATCCCTGCATGCTGGGCAGCCTGACCTCCGTGCAGGAGCCCTGGCTATGATCCAGGCGGGGGCCCTGCCAGGAGGGGACGAGCTGCCCGGCAGAGGGAGCCGCAGGGCAGAGGCCCTGGGGTGCCGGGGGCGTCGCTGGGACAGGGGGGCGTCGAGGGGCCCCCGGGAGTGCCCAGCCTCAGGGGCTCAAAGCCCGTGTGGCCTCTGGCTGTGGCCTCTGGCAGGAACACAGCCCTTGGTCAACGTCTGGTGAGTTGGCGACTCAGCAAACAAACGTGCCCCTGTCAGCCGGCCAGGCCCTGGGAGTCGGACTCCACGCTGCGCCTGTGCGCTCCCAAGGAGACACCCGGCCGAGCCAGCCTGGTGGCCTGTCCATCCCCAGGGCCCTGCCTGAAGGAGCCCTTGTTACCCTGGCCCCTTGGGCCCCCCGGGTTCCGGGCCATGGCAGGGCCCAGCCTGGGCACAGACATGGCCGCAGCGGCCCTGTGTCCTGGCCCACCCTCGGCAGCTCACACTCCTGAGTGCCGCAAGCCCCACTGGGGGCAGCACAGACTCGGCCCCAAGTCCACCGTGGGCAGCACTTGGCTGGGAGACACCTCCTAGCCCGGGGGCGGCTGGGAGGACGGGCCGTCGACGGCTCATCCTGTGCTGAGCACCACGTGGGCTACGGCGGCGCTGGGGTGAGGGTCTGGGGTCGGGGCACCCGCCGTGGGAAGCGGGTGCAGACGGCGCTCTGCCGCTGGGGCGGGGTGGGGCGATCTGGGAGCCTGGGGTCTGCAGAGGCCTGGCCACAGCACAGCCCCGAGCTTCGGCCCCCGAAGCCACCTCAGGAGTGACTGACGACATGGGCTGACTTACAGGAGTGGACCCTGGTGTCAGTGTCCACCAAGAACCCAGCAGTTGCAGGACGATGGAGGCTCCAGAGTGCTCCCAGCTGCCAAGTGCTCCAGGCCCCCACCCCCGTCCGATGGCTGTGGTCACTCCTGTGATCCTGATGCTGAGACCCGTGGGGAGGGGAGGCTGGTGGGGGGATACCAAGACCCAGGGGGGACTGGACGCGTGCTGATGGACTGTACCAGGGCGGGCGGAGCTGTGTGCAGAGGAACCTGTGTCTGTGGGGCTGCCAGGGGCGTCCCAGGCCTGGCCCCAGGGGAGGTCGGAGGAGGAGCCTGAGGGTCAGAGTGTCTGGGCGCACCGGGACCCACAGGGTAACCTGGGCCCCTCAGAACCGGGCCAAGGGCCGGCCCTCCCGGGCCCCGCTGTGTCCCAGGGCCCCAGGTGCTCTCGGGTTCTCTCCACCACCGAAGGAAGGAGCTCCCTGCTCGCCCTCACTGGGGGAGCCCTGAGCAAAGTCTCCAGACTTCATTCCCCCACGGGCGGCCCACTGAGGTGGGGGGCGGGGGCGGGGAGCACTTGGCAGCTGGGAGCACTCCCTTGCCCCGTCACTGCTTGGCTCTTTGGCGGACACTGAGACCAGGGTCCACTCCTGTAAGTCAGAGGCTGCCCCTGTGGGCGGGCGGCCGGGAGAGGAGCCTCCTGCAAAGGGGGGAGGCCCCGGGGTGGCAGCAGGCCGGGGCCGCCTGAGCGCGTCCTCACTTCACGCACGAGACGGCCTGGCGCCCCCGCTGCCTCCCTCCTCAGGCCCAAGCCACCATCTCCCTGAAGGCAGGGCGTGCGCAGAGACACCTCTTCCATTCCGCAGGCGTCTGGAAGGGTGTGGGGACGTCCCATCCACGGGACGAGCTGTGTCCATGCGCGGCCGGCCTTTCTGTGACGCCAACCAACAAGACACACCCCACGGACAGGCTCGGTCCCCCAGGAAGCCCGGCAGAAAAACATCCATACGTCCAGCGGTTTTCTTTTTGAAAAAGAGTTGTTTTCATAAAGCACTGCTCTGTCAACGTGAAATAGGTTTGTTTTTCAGTGAGTCAGTAGTCTTTTGAGCTTTTCCACTCAAACACTTTGAGCATCTCAAACACGGTGAGCTCAACAGATGTCACTGTGGCGGGGGGGGGGTGGTCTCGGTGACTTTTCAGAGTGTAAGGCGTCCCCGGGCCCAGGGGGTGGCAGGCCACCGCCGAGGTCGGGTTCACCCCGCTCCCGGGGTGGGGTCGTTTACTTGAAATGCAGGTTAGATTGTCTGTTTTTGTTTGTGTTCTATCCTTGTTGATTCTGTTTATTTTTCTCTCGCTTTTTTTGGAGTATGTAAAACCTTACCGTGGTTTTAAAAATCAGAATGCTTTCTTCTGAGCTTTGAAGCTTGCTGGGCGGTTCCTAAGAGCGAGACCTCCCCGCCGCCCTCCGGTTCGGCCCTGTGATGAGGGCTCTGGAAATGTCTTCCTGACGCGGAGCAGAGACAAACTCCAGGACCCGCTGGCGATTCCCTCCTGCCGGGAGTCTTAGCCCCTGGGGGAAAGTAGGGGGCCCCGGGGTCACCTCCCGGCCCCTAGGGAAGGGCAGTCACGTGGCTCGCAGTGCCCCGGGAGGGATGGCGTCCAGAGGCCTGGCCACTCGGTGCACAGGAAGGAGCGGTGTCCACTGAGCCCCGAGCCCCCCCACCCCCGCCCCGGGAGTGTCCCAGCACTGGGCCTGACATCCTGACTCGGAGCTGCTGGCTGGGCCCAGTGGGTGGCAGGACCCAGGGCCAGCCTGCTGCGAGGGAGGCAGGAGTGGCCAGAATGGCCCCTGCTGGGGCCGGGGGTCCTGGGGCAGCAAGCAGGTGGCGCGGGTGGGGGGCACTGGGGGCGGACTCTGAGAGGTGAGGGAGGGGGCCTCCTTCCGAGCCGACGGCTGAACACGTCGGGCTCTCCTCCCAGCGAAACTCCACTGAAGCCACAGGAAAGGATGTTTAGGAGATGTGTATAAGAGACAGGCACTGGGCCTGACGTCAGGCCTGACCCCGGCCCCCCACGCCCCGCCCTGTCCCGAGGGCAGCACACGCCCGTGGCCCTGGCCCAGCCCTCCTCAGCGCTGGCTTTGGCAGGCCGCCCCCACCCCCCCGCGGGGACGCACCAGGGAAGGCCTGATGGGAACGGGGTGGAGGGTGGGGGGGCGGGAAGACAAAGGAAGGGGTGCGGCACGGCGGGCGCCAGGGGAGGAGTGAGTTCAGCTCTGGAGAAGCATCTGCTCCGCGTCAGAGCCGGCGGGCAGCCAGGCCAGCACGGAGGTCCGGCTCGCTCCCCGCGTCCCGTCTGCCGCGGTGCAGGGCCTGGGGCCTCGTTGGCCGGCCGGGGGCCGTCTGTGGCATAAATTGGAGCCCTGGGCTCTTGCTGGGACTTCAGCTGCCCACAGCCCAGCACCAGCCCTTCCCTTCCTGCTGGGTGAGTATGCACACCCTCCTGGCCCCCGGCCCCCAGGGCCGCTTGGCGCTGCCCCCCAGAAACTGGCAGTACCGCCCCCAGGGAGGCCCCTCCATCGAGGCCGGGCCAGCAACCCCCCGTTCCCGGGGTTCCCTGGGACGGCAGTGCCAGAGGCGCGGCGCTGGGGAAAGCCCCAGGGCACTGAGCCGGCGCGAGCCCCGTGCCAGGCGTGACCTGCCAGCACCCTGGGCTCCTGTAACCCGACACGGCCTGGGGCTCCAGCCGTGGGGTCTGGCCCGGCCCAAGGCAGAGAAGAAACTCAGAGGGAGGTGCCTGGCGTCCCGGGGGCCCCGTGCCGCGGGCTGGGGGTGACACGTGCCCCCTTCTCATAGGCGATGGGAGCCCTGCGTCCGGCGTTCCCCCGGGCGGCCGCCCTCTGGGCCTTCCTCCTGGCCTCGCTGGGCGGCGTGGCCAGCCAGCCGCTGGGGGCAGAGCCCATGTGCACGGCCCAGCCCCTGGCCAGGTACAGCATCACCTTCACGGGCAAGTGGAGCCAGGCGTCCTTCCCCAAGCAGTACCCGCTGTTCCGCCCGCCCGCACAGTGGTCCTCCCTGCTGGGTGAGTGCGGGCCCGCCCCGTCCCCAGGGCGCCCTGGGGGACCGTAGGGCTGGTTACTCAGCAGGACCCCGCACTTCACAGTTCGGGGGATACCCTCACCCCTCACTTCAGTGCAAGAGACATTTGCTAAGGTCTTCCGTGCGCCAGCAGCTGTGCCCAGCTTCAGGGACGTGGTGGGCAGGACCACAGCAAGGTGCCGGGGTGGAGGGCGGGACGGTGTCCCTGGGGTGGTGCTCACTCGCTCGGGCAGGTGGTGCCTCCCACGGTGCTGGTTTAGGGTCCTGACAGCGTCCCCGGGGTGCTGCTCACTGGTGTGGGTGAGAGGCACCCCCTGGGAGCCGGGGTTGGGGGGCAGACGGCGTCCATGAGGTGCTCCTCACTCAGGGAGGTGGTGCTCCCCCCCCAACCCCCACCCCCGCCCGGGTGCTGGGTTGAGGGTCCAGGAGGCATCCCTGGGGTGGCACTCACTTAGGCTGGTGGGTGGCACCCCCCGGGATGCTGGGGTGAGGGGCCGGATGGCGTCCCCAGGGTGGTGCTCACTCACTCGGGCCGGTGGTGCCCCCCGGGGTGCAGGATTGAGGGTCCAGGCGGCGTCCCCGGGGTGGCGCTCACCCAGGCTGATGGCAACCCCCCCAGGGGCAGCGCACAGCTCAGACTACAGCCTGTGGCGGAAGGACCAGTACGTGAGCAACGGGCTGCGGGAGTTCGCGGAGCGGGGTGAGGCCTGGGCGCTGATGCGGGAGATGGAGGCAGCAGGGGAGCGGCTGCAGAGCGTGCACGGCGTGTTCTCCGCCCCCGCCGTGCCCAGCGGCACCGGGCAGACGTCCGCGGAGCTCGAGGCCCACTCCAGGCACTCGCTGGTGAGGGGGCGGCGTGGCAGGCGGGCGGGGGCCTCGGGGGCCCCTGCTGAGCACTTGCTGGTGAGGGGCCGGCGGGGGCCTCGGGGCCCCTGCTGAGCACTCGGCCCCTAGGTGTCCTTCGTGGTCCGCATCGTGCCCAGCCCCGACTGGTTTGTGGGCGTCGACAGCCTGGACCTGTGTGACAGCGGCAGCTGGCGGGAGCAGGTGGCCGTGGACCTGTACCCCTACGATGCCGGGACCGACAGCGGCTTCACTTTCTCGTCCCCCAATTTCGCCACTGTCCCGCAGGACACGGTGACCGAGGTGAGGGCCGGCGGCTCTCTGGGACCCAGGAGGCTCCCAGGAGGCCCGTGGAAGCCCGCAGCGGGGCCGGCCCCTCGGCGCCCAGGTTCCGACTCGCCCCTCCCCTGCAGATCACGGCCTCCTCTCCCAGCCACCCTGCCAACTCCTTCTACTACCCGAGGCTGAAGGCCCTGCCCCCCATCGCCAGAGTGCTGCTGGTGCGGCTCCGGCAGAGCCCCAGGGCCTTCGCCCCGCCCGCCCTGGGCCTGGGGGTCGGGGGCAACGAGATCGTGGACAGCCTTCCAGGTGAGCGTGGTGCCCACCCCTCCCTTCACACGCGTGATCCTGCTGCCAGGCGCTGGCGCTCCGAGAGGACAGGAGCAGCTCTCGGGTGTGGGCGTCAGGCTCTCGGGTGTGGGCGTCATTCGAGCAGATGCTTGGACACCCCCCGGTCCTGGGCCCCCAGCTCTGACCTCCCACCCTTAGAGACCCTTGAAAGGAAGTGTCCGCCCCGCATACTGACCCCAGGGGGAGTGCCTGAGACCTGACTGCTGCCACGGTGCGCACCCCAGGGGCAAACCCCCTTCCAGGGCCCGCCGGGCTCAGCTCCACCGCCAGACCTGAGTACCGATCACCAGGCCACACAGCCTGGAGGGGCGATCCGTCCATTCTGAGCCAGGCTTCCTGGGGGCCACGTGGGGCGGGAGGACAGGTCACACCGGGAGAGGCTGCTCGGGGCTCAGACGCCCAGGCCCTGGAGGTACCTGACTTCAGAGGCGGTTTGGAGGGGAGCGCTGGGAGCAGGAAGCAGGTTCTGAGAGGTTTGGGCGCTGGTGCCCTCAGCTCCAAGCTGGGGAGCAAACCGCTGAGCGCTTCCAGCTGAAAGCCCTTCAGGCTCCTACTGCCCAGAAGCCAGTGCCCGCCCCGTGCCCCCGCCAACCGGGAGGACGCGCCCAGGGGGCCCCTCTAGGTCTTCCCGGCGCCGGACTCTGGGGGCGGCGCCGCCCGCGGAGAAGGGGCGAGTGCTGTCTCTTATACACATCTCCTGAATACTCAGCCTCAAAAGCCCTTCAGGCTCCTACTGCCCAGAAGCCAGTGCCCGCCCCGTGCCCCCGCCAACCGGGAGGACGCGCCCAGGGGGCCCCTCTAGGTCTTCCCGGCGCCGGACTCTGGGGGCGGCGCCGCCCGCGGAGAAGGGGCGAGTGTGGGGTCGCCGCGCGCCCGGCGGGTCAGCTCCCCCAAGGGTGGGCGCCCGAAGAGCAGAGCGGGCGGCGGAGAACCCGCGGGTCTGCGATGGTCAGTGCGCGGCTCCCCGCCCCTCGTCCCGCCCCCAGCGCGGATGGGGGGTCTCAGGAAGCGCCGCCAGTTGCCCCGCAGCTTTTAGGGGGGCGCGCGTCTGGAGGCGGGTCTGGGGCGGGACCCCTCCCGCCCGCGGCCCCGCCCCGCTCACCGCCCCTGTCGCCCCCAGGCCCCGAGACGCCGCTGGACTGCGAGGTCTCGCTGTGGTCGTCCTGGGGGCTGTGCGCCGGCCCCTGCGGGCGGCCGGGGGCCAAGAGCAGGACGCGCTACGTGCGCGTGCGGCCGGCCAACCACGGGGCGCCCTGCCCGCCCCTGGAGGAGGAGGCGCCCTGCGACCCGGACAACTGCGTCTGACACCGGCGCCCGCGCGGCCGCGCAGGGACTGGCCCCCCGCCCGGCGGCGAAATACCTCAGACCCGGGGACCCGGGCCACCAGCCTCGTCAGGGTCCCGTCCCAGCTCCAGAGTAAAGACCGGTGTCTCCCACATCACAGCCGTGCTCTCGTGTGTCCCCGGCGGAGCGGGGCGGGCAGGCAGGGCGCACGCGCCACCGGACTTTCCCCAGGAGCAGGTGTCACCCCGCAGGGATGACCCGGGACCACCGCGCACACAGGTGCACACACACAGGACACATGCTGCACACACACCACACACACACGCAGGGTACACACACATACATCCACACAGGACACACACACACATCCACACGGTACACACAGGTTACACACACATACATGGCACACACACAGGACACATGGCGTGCACACACAGGACACACGCTGCACACACACCACACACAGGGCACACACATCACACATACACGCAGGGTACACACACATACATGGCACACACACAGGACACATGGTGCACACACACAGGACACACGGCGTACACATCACACATACACGCGGGTCGCATGCACATACATGGCACACACGGCACACACACAGAGGACACAGGCTGCACACATACCATGCAAAGGGCACACAGTTTGCACACATACAGCACATACAGGACACACACATCTACACAGGACACACATGGCACACACATACACACAGGTTGCACACACATACATGCCACACACACAGGACACACATACATCCACACAGGGCACATACACCACGCAAAGGGCACACACACAGCACACATATGGCACACACATATAGGACACACACGGGACATACACATGGGTTACACACACTTACGTGCAACACATGGCACACACACACGGGGAGCTTGAAGGACCAGCAGCCTGAGGCCTGCTGCACCCCCAGGCCTCTGACCACTGAGGCCCCTGCATTCGTGGTGTTGGGGGGGACGGGCTGTGGCCCTGAGGCCTTACCATTGACCTGTCCCAGCCCTTGTCTGAGGTCAGGCCCTGCCCTGACACCCTCTGACCTGTGACCCCCCAGGCCCCACCCTCACATCCTCTGACCTGTGACCCTCAGGCCCTGCCCTCACACCCTCTGATCTGTGACTCCCACGCCCTGAGCTCACACCCTCTGACCTGTGACCCCCCAGGCCCCACCCTCACATCCTCTGACCTGTGACCCCCAGGCCCCCCCCCCACACCCTCTGACCTGTGACCCCCAGGCCCCACCCTCACATCCTCTGACCTGTGACCCCCAGGCCCTCCCCTCACACCCTCTGATCTGTGACTCCCACGCCCTGAGCTCACACCCTCTGACCTGTGACCCCCCAGGCCCCACCCTCACATCCTCTGACCTGTGACCCCCAGGCCCTCCCCTCACACCCTCTGACCTGTGACCCCCAGGCCCCACCCTCACATCCTCTGACCTGTGACCCTCAGGCCCTGCCCTCACACCCTCTGATCTGTGACTCCCACGCCCTGAGCTCACACCCTCTGACCTGTGACCCCCCAGGCCCCACCCTCACATCCTCTGACCTGTGACCCCCAGGCCCTCCCCTCACACCCTCTGACCTGTGACCCCCAGGCCCCACCCTCACATCCTCTGACCTGTGACCCTCAGGCCCTGCCCTCACACCCTCTGATCTGTGACTCCCACGCCCTGAGCTCACACCCTCTGACCTGTGACCCCCCAGGCCCCACCCTCACATCCTCTGACCTGTGACCCCCAGGCCCTCCCCTCACACCCTCTGACCTGTGACCCCCAGGCCCCACCCTCACATCCTCTGACCTGTGACCCTCAGGCCCTGCCCTCACACCCTCTGATCTGTGACTCCCACGCCCTGAGCTCACACCCTCTGACCTGTGACCCCCCAGGCCCCACCCTCACATCCTCTGACCTGTGACCCCCAGGCCCTCCCCTCACACCCTCTGACCTGTGACCCCCAGGCCCCACCCTCACATCCTCTGACCTGTGACCCTCAGGCCCTGCCCTCACACCCTCTGATCTGTGACTCCCACGCCCTGAGCTCACACCCTCTGACCTGTGACCCCCCAGGCCCCACCCTCACATCCTCTGACCTGTGACCCCCAGGCCCTCCCCTCACACCCTCTGACCTGTGACCCCCAGGCCCCACCCTCACATCCTCTGACCTGTGACCCTCAGGCCCTGCCCTCACACCCTCTGATCTGTGACTCCCACGCCCTGAGCTCACACCCTCTGACCTGTGACCCCCCAGGCCCCACCCTCACATCCTCTGACCTGTGACCCCCAGGCCCTCCCCTCACACCCTCTGACCTGTGACCCCCAGGCCCCACCCTCACATCCTCTGACCTGTGACCCTCAGGCCCTGCCCTCACACCCTCTGATCTGTGACTCCCACGCCCTGAGCTCACACCCTCTGACCTGTGACCCCCCAGGCCCCACCCTCACATCCTCTGACCTGTGACCCCCAGGCCCTCCCCTCACACCCTCTGACCTGTGACCCCCAGGCCCCACCCTCACATCCTCTGACCTGTGACCCTCAGGCCCTGCCCTCACACCCTCTGATCTGTGACTCCCACGCCCTGAGCTCACACCCTCTGACCTGTGACCCCCCAGGCCCCACCCTCACATCCTCTGACCTGTGACCCCCAGGCCCTCCCCTCACACCCTCTGACCTGTGACCCCCAGGCCCCACCCTCACATCCTCTGACCTGTGACCCTCAGGCCCTGCCCTCACACCCTCTGATCTGTGACTCCCACGCCCTGAGCTCACACCCTCTGACCTGTGACCCCCCAGGCCCCACCCTCACATCCTCTGACCTGTGACCCCCAGGCCCTCCCCTCACACCCTCTGACCTGTGACCCCCAGGCCCCACCCTCACATCCTCTGACCTGTGACCCTCAGGCCCTGCCCTCACACCCTCTGATCTGTGACTCCCACGCCCTGAGCTCACACCCTCTGACCTGTGACCCCCCAGGCCCCACCCTCACATCCTCTGACCTGTGACCCCCAGGCCCTCCCCTCACACCCTCTGACCTGTGACCCCCAGGCCCCACCCTCACATCCTCTGACCTGTGACCCTCAGGCCCTGCCCTCACACCCTCTGATCTGTGACTCCCACGCCCTGAGCTCACACCCTCTGACCTGTGACCCCCCAGGCCCCACCCTCACATCCTCTGACCTGTGACCCCCAGGCCCTCCCCTCACACCCTCTGACCTGTGACCCCCAGGCCCCACCCTCACATCCTCTGACCTGTGACCCTCAGGCCCTGCCCTCACACCCTCTGATCTGTGACTCCCACGCCCTGAGCTCACACCCTCTGACCTGTGACCCCCCAGGCCCCACCCTCACATCCTCTGACCTGTGACCCCCCAGGCCCCGCCCTCACATCCCCTGACCTGTGACCCCAGGCCCCGCCCTCACACCGTCTGACGCGTCTCCTCCAGTGGCAGCACCTCTCCTCGCCGACACCTCTTCCCATGAATGAGCTTGCCCTCAGACCCCCTCACCATCCTCTCCGCAACAGATTTCTGTCCCCAGCAGTCACCCCTGATCTCAGGGACGGAGTTAAAGCAGCCGCCTGTGACCCGTTCCTCCCGGCCCACCCGGCTCGGGGAAGGAAGCCCTCGCGAGCCAGCGCCTGGACGGCCTGCCGACAGGCCGCGAGTTCCAGGAGGAGACTCGTGTGCCCAGGGCAGAGGCGCTCCCGGGGGGTGGGTGCCGCCACAGCCCCAGGGGCTCAGGAAGGGCCCCGCCAGGCGCCGCCGCCCCGCAGGCCTGCCTCCCTGCACACCGTGCCGCGCCCGCCGGGCCGGGCTCTCAGGAGGCGGGAGCCCAGACGCCCCTCCCGCGGGCAGCCGGCTCCCGGCCAGCGCTCTGAGGCACAGGGCAGGCGCGGGGTCACCTTGCAGTGGACAGGGAGCTTGGCTCGCCGCCTCTGCTCTGTCCTGACTCGGAGCTGCTGGCTGGGCCCAATGGGTGGCAGGACCCAGGGCCAGCCTACTGCGAGGGAGGCAGGAGTGGCCAGAATGGCCCCTGCTGGGGCCGGGGGTCCTGGGGCAGCAAGCAGGTGGCGCGGGTGGGGGGCACTGGGGGCGGACTCTGAGAGGTGAGGGAGGGGGCCTCCTTCCGAGCCGACGGCTGAACACGTCGGGCTCTCCTCCCAGCGAAACTCCACTGAAGCCACAGGAAAGGATGTTTAGGCGGGAAAACCCAGACGCCCGCCTTGGGCACCGGGCCTGCCCCTCAGCCTGGGGAGGCGTCTTCCATTCCCACTGTGCAGCCAGACCCCAGCTCTGGAGGGACACACCACTGAGACACTGCCTTTTCCATAAGAGGTGGGGCCACTCTCACCTCCTTCCCTACTTCCAAAACTAAGCACACAAAAAAGGGACTTGGGCCTGGAGCAGAGAGGGCTGTGGTTAGGCCGGATGGAGTGAGCGTGAGTCCCACAGGGCTGCGGCTCAGCTCCGGTCAGCAGCAGGGCGGGGAAGACCCTCCTGCACTGAGCTGAACTCGCAAGGTCGGCAGCGACCCTTGAATAAGGGAGGAGGAGAGACTAAGCTCTCCGTAGAGAGCTTTCCTAATCAAAACGAAGCTGTGAGTGCAACTCAAAACCACCAATGAAACAGGAAAGCAAGTGATTACAATGGCCGGTGAGCAGGGATAATGAGAAACAAGCAGATAAACCTGGAAAGGAGGAGTCGAGCGGGATGACAGGCCTCAGCGGGTGGACAGCTGAGCCGGGCCCAGCTGGAGAAAGACCTGGTGAATGGGAAGATGTATCACCCAGAAAGCAGCACAGAGCCGGAAATATTCAGAAAGATGGGGGTGTAAACGACGTGCTACAAAAGGCTTTAAATCAAACTCTGACAGATGTAATAGGTACCATGGGGAAGAGATGATATTCAGAGAAAAAGCAGTGAAAGTTGTAGAACCGGCTGAAATAACAGAAAGCACAATGTGCCTCAGAGAGGACAAAGGAGTGAAAGCGACCCACGTCCAACCGGGGTAAGAAGCAAAAGGCGGAGGGGTGGGGAGGCTGCCGCCCTTTTAAATCCCCGGAAGTCACCTCAGTGGGAGGGGGGGGGCGTCCCAACAATGAGGCGCGCAGCAACTTGGCCGCCCGCTGCTCGTCTGCTCGTTATTAGAAGCAGCGGCGATGAGCGCACAGTCCCCAGCATCTGCTCAGCTCAGCTCAGCCGCTCAGCCGTGTCCGACTCTTTCAAACCCCATGGACTGCAGCCCGCCAGGCCTCTCTGTCCATCACCAACTCCCAGGGTTCACTCCAACTCATGTCCGTCGAGTCGGTGATGCCATCCAACCATCTCATCCTCTGTCATCCCCCTTTCCTCCCGCCTTCAATCTTTCCCAACATTAGGGTCTTCTCAAATGAGTCAGTTCTTCGCATCAGGTGGCCAAAGTATTGCAGCTTCAGCTTCAGCATCAGTCCTTCCAATGAATATTCAGGGCTGGTCTCCTTTAGGATGGGCTGGTTGGATCTCCTTGCAGCCCAGGGGCTCTCCAGAGTCTTCTCCACACCACAGTTCAGAGGCATCAATTCTCCGGCGCTCAGCCTTCTCAATGCTGCAGCTCCTACATCCATACCTGACCACTGGAAAAGCCACAGCCTTGACTAGACAGACATTTGTCGGCAAAGTAACGTCTCTGCTTTTTAATATGCTGACCAGGTTGGTCATAGCTTTCCTTCCAAGGAGCAAGCATCTTTTACTTTCATGGCCGCAGTCACCATCTGCAGTGATTCTGGAGCCCAAGAAAAGAAAGTCTGCCACTGTTTCTATTGTTTCCCCATCTATTTGCCATGAAGTGATGGGAGCAGATGCCACGATCTTGGTTTTTCGAATGTTGAGTTTTAAGCCAGCTTTTTAACTCTCCTCTTTGACTTTCATCAAGAGGCTCTTTAGTTGTTCTTCGTTTTCTGCCGTAAGGGTGGTGCCATCTGAGTATCTGAGGTTATTGAGATTCCTCCCGGCAGTCTTGATTCCAGTTTGTGCTTCATCCAGCCCAGCGTTTTGCTTGATGTGCTCTGCATATGTTATTAAGCAGGGTGATAGTATACAGCCTTGACATACTCCTTTCCCAATTTGGAACCAGTCTATCATTCCACGTCGGGTTTTAGCTGTTGCTTCTTGACCTGCATACAGATTTCACAGGAAGCAGGTCAGGTGGTCTGGTATTCCCATCTCCTGAAGAATTTTCCACAGTTGGCTGTGATCCACACAGTCAAAGGCTTTGGCATAGTCAATAAAGCAGAAATAGATGTTTTTCTGGAACTCTCTTGCTTTTTCGATGATCCAGCGGATGTTGGCAATTTGATTTCTGGTTCCTCTGCCTTTTTGAAATCCAGTTTGAACATCTGGAAGTTCACAGTTCATGTATTGCTGAAGCCTGGCTTGGATAATTTTGAGCATTACTTTGCTAGTGTGTGAGATGAGTGCAATTGTGCGGTTGTTTGAGCATTCTTTGGCGTTGCCTTTCTTCGGGATTGGAATGAAAACTGACCTTTTTTCTTTTCCAGTCCTGCGGCCACTGCAGCGTTTTCAGTCTGCTGGCATATTGAGTGCAGCACTTTCACAGCATCGTCTTTTAGCATGTGAAGTAGCTCAGCTGGAATTCCATCACCCCCACTAGCTTCCTAAGGCTCAACTTCACGCTCCAGGACGTCCAGCTGCGCTGTCTGTGCAGGGTCTTTTGTGCCAGCCCGGTCCCTGTGAGCTGTGTGCAGGGCGCCAAGGAGCAGGCTAGGGTGAGGCCCCATCTAGCGACTCAGGGTTGAGGGCTGGGTAGCTGCTGCCCACTGAGAGTTCAGACTGGCCAGAATTAAGTACACTCTGCCATTCAAGGCTTCCCCTGGAAGCTGCAAGCCACCAGAAGACTCCAGAGTTTCCAGACCATCGCATCGGGGATTCTGCCCCTGCAGAGGCCGTCCAGGCCTGCCAAGTGCTTGCTGCTGCGCCATCTGCCACCGTCTTGCAGCTCCCGTGTCTGTTGGGCAGAATAGCATTGGCTCCTTCACGTGAAAGCCTGGTGTGAAAAGTGTTTTCTACGGGGCTGCTGTTGCCTTTAAGCTTTCTCAGCGGACAGAGCTAGGAGAGACTTTTGTGCCGAAGCACGTCTTTTAAAGTCCCTTGGTGTTAAAGTCTCTCAGTTGTTGTTGATCTGAAAATGTATCTAAGCCCTCGTTCTTGAAAAATGGTATTGAGGTCACGACTCTGGGTGGCCAGCTCCTTGCTCTCGGCATGTCAGAAGCTCCTTGCTCTCAGTATGTTAGCCAGCTCCTTGCTCTCGGCATGTTAGCCAGCTCCTTGCTCTCGGCATGTTAGCCAGCTCCTTGCTCTCGGCATGTGAGCAGCTCCTTGCTCTCGGTACGTGAGCCAGCATCTTGCTCTCAGTTAGAAGCTCTGTTGGGCTCCCTCCTGGCTCCCTTGCTTCCTGCTGAGAAATCGCTGTCTTTCCCACAAACACTCCTGTATGGGCGATCTCTCCTCCTCCTCTGGGTCCTTGGAAAGTCTTTGCTCAGCACAATGACAGAAGTCCCTCTCTATCAGCCATTACTTTATGTGGAAATGGATTAAATGTTCCAATCAAAAGACAGACACTGGCAGAATGGATAAAAACACATGACCCAACTATATTTTGTCTGCAAGAGACTCACTTTAAATCCAAAGACTCAGAGAAATTGAAATTGAAAGGACAGAAAAAGACACTCCTGCAAATGGGAACCAAGAGAGAGCAAGGGTGGCTATGCCAGTATTATACAAAATAGGCCTTAAATCAAAAATAGGTACAAGAAACGAAGGACATTAAATACTAACAAAGCTTTCAATACAGCAAGGAAATAAGTCATAAATATTTACACGCCTAATGATAAAACATCAAGAATATACGAAACAAAAACAGAGAAAATTGAAGGAAGAAATAGCTTGACAATAATAGATGGAGACTTCAGTACCCCACTCACAATAATGGACAGAACAACCAGTCAGAAAGAAAGCAAGGAAACGGGACTTAACCAACACAGCAAGCTAGGTCTACCGGAGCTGCACAGAACACTCTCCCGATAGCACACACACAGTCTCCTCAAATGCACACGAGACGGTTCACAGACGAGACCACACATCAGGCCACGTGTGAGTGTGAGTGTGTGAGTGTGAGTGTGGGCGTTAGTCACTCAGGCGTGTGCAGCTCTTGCGATCTTATGGGCTGCAGCCTGCCAGGCTCCTCTGTCTGTGGGATTCTCTAGGCAAGAATATTGGAGTGGGATATTATGCCCTCCTCCAGGGGATCTTCCTGACCCCGGGATCGAGCCCACATCTCCTGCGCTGCAGGCGTGGGATATTATGCCCTCCTCCAGGGGATCTGCCTGACCCCGAGATCAAGCCCGCATCTCCTGCGCTGCAGCCGGATTCTTCACCACTGAGCCGGCAGGGAGGTTGAAAATGGAAATAGAGCATACCGGAGCACGCGGAGCGCGCTGAAAGTGGCGCCAATGGGGGAGGCTGCCGCTGTGAGCAGGGCTGCTCAAGCGGTGCAAGGGGCAAAGAGTCCGCCTGCCAATGCAGGAGACGCAAGAGACGCGGGTTCAGCCCCTGCATTGGGAAGATCCCTTGGAGAAGGAAATGGCAGCCCACTCCAGGATTTCTTATCTGGAGAATTCCATGAGCAGAGGAGCCTGGTGGGCCACAGCCACGGGGTCACAAGAGTCGGACATGACTGAGCGCGCGCACACACACAGCTAGAAACACGTGAAAAATGGGAAAGATGTCAGGTCAGCAATGTATCTTTAAAATCTAAGGAACTAGAAAGAGAAGAAAGAACTACACGCAAAGCTAGCAGAAGGAAGGAAATAATAAAGATTAGAGCAGAGATAAAACCGAGAACAGAAAAACAGTAAGGAAGATCAATGAAGCCAAAGCTTACTTTTTGAAAACATCAGCAAAACTGACAAACCTTCACCCAGATGGACTAAGAAAGGAGAGAGAAGACTGAACTTACCAAAGTCAGGAATGAAAGTAGGAGCCTTAAAATCCATACTGCAGAAAAAACAGGATTACAAGAGCACCATTGGCAACTGTACGCAAGTAGATAGATCAGATAATTCAGTCGAAATGGGCAAATTCCTGGAAATACAAAACCTACCAGGACTGGATCACGCAGAAACAGAAACTTAAGACTAGAAATATCACTAGTAAGGAAACTGAATCAGTACTAACAACAATAATAAATCTCTCAACAAAGAAACTGGACCTAAGAGCTTCACCTGTGAATTCCATGAAACACTTAATGAGGACCTAATATCAACCCTCCTCAAACTTTTCATAAAAACTTGAGAGGCAGGGACACTTTCTGACTCATTATTTGAGGCATTACCCTGAACCAAGACCAAACGACGACGCTACAGGAAAACTACAGACAAATATTTTTATGAGCACTGATGCAAAGATCATCAGCAAAATATTCGCGAACGGAGTCCAAGAGCATACGAAGAGGCTTGTACACCGTGACCGCAGCAGGACCACGAGTATCTTGGCCTGCGTTGCTAGGCGACAGGATGCCCGCGCCTGTTCCTCCCAACGTGATTCTCAGCCCACATCGGGTAGAGTATCTAGGAGGAGTCGACCCTTGCCCTCAAGCTGCCCCCCGGGGAGCAGCATCCCATTGGTCCAAGACGCACATTGAAAACGGATGCGGGAGACAACCTCTCGTCTAGAATTTGCTTTAAAATGCTCCAGAAAAAGTGTGAGTGTGCATGTGTTGGCTAAATGAAATAAGATTGGGGTTCGTTACACAGTTCCCTGGTTTTATGTGCTTGAAATTCCATAACGAAAGTTCGGTGGAAGTGCGAGGCGTTGGCGTCGAGATGCCTCGTTGGGACCAGTCTTTCAGGGGCCAGGCTGTGACACAGTGACAGCAGACATTCCAGAGCGTCCCCACGACCCAGGGGCCCTACTCTAACCATGTCACACGAGTATCACGTGGGCTTTACAAAGCCCCAGGAGGCCGGGACTATTATCACCCCAGTCCCACGGGTGAGGAGACTGAGCCGCCCTAGTCTCAGAGAAGGCACGTGTGGACAGAGCAGCCGAGACCGGCCCGTGTTCAGACTGTGGACACCCCTGCAGCGCTGTTCACGACCGTGTTCAGGCTGTGAGCACCCCCTGTAGAGCTGTTCACAGGCCCGTGTTCAGGCTGTGGACACCCCTGTAGCGCAGTTCACGGGCCCGTGTTCAGGCTGTGGACACCCCTGTAGCGTGGTTCACGGGCCCGTGTTCAGGCTGTGAGCACCCCCTGTAGCGTGGTTCACGGGCCCGTGTTCAGGCTGTGGACACCCCTGTAGCGTGGTTCATGGGCCCGTGTTCAGGCTGTGGACACCCCTGTAGCGTGGTTCACGGGCCCGTGTTCAGGCTGTGGACACCCCTGTAGCGCGGTTCACGGGCCCGTGTTCAGGCTGTGGACACCCCTGTAGCGCGGTTCACGGGCCCGTGTTCAGGCTGTGGACACCCCTGTAGCGCGGTTCACGGGCCCGTGTTCAGGCTGTGGACACCCCTGTAGCGCGGTTCACGGGCCCGTGTTCAGGCTGTGGACACCCCTGTAGCGCGGTTCACGGGCCCGTGTTCAGGCTGTGGACACCCCTGTAGCGCGGTTCACGGGCCCGTGTTCAGGCTGTGGACACCCCTGTAGCGCGGTTCACGGGCCCGTGTTCAGGCTGTGGACACCCCTGTAGCGCGGTTCACGGGCCCGTGTTCAGGCTGTGGACACCCCTGTAGCGCGGTTCACGGGCCCGTGTTCAGGCTGTGGACACCCCTGTAGCGCGGTTCACGGGCCCGTGTTCAGGCTGTGGACACCCCTGTAGCGCGGTTCACGGGCCCGTGTTCAGGCTGTGGACACCCCTGTAGCGCGGTTCACGGGCCCGTGTTCAGGCTGTGGACACCCCTGTAGCGCGGTTCACGGGCCCGTGTTCAGGCTGTGGACACCCCTGTAGCGCGGTTCACGGGCCCGTGTTCAGGCTGTGGACACCCCTGTAGCGCGGTTCACGGGCCCGTGTTCAGGCTGTGGACACCCCTGTAGCGCGGTTCACGGGCCCGTGTTCAGGCTGTGGACACCCCTGTAGCGCGGTTCACGGGCCCGTGTTCAGGCTGTGGACACCCCTGTAGCGCGGTTCACGGGCCCGTGTTCAGGCTGTGGACACCCCTGTAGCGCGGTTCACGGGCCCGTGTTCAGGCTGTGGACACCCCTGTAGCGCGGTTCACGGGCCCGTGTTCAGGCTGTGGACACCCCTGTAGCGCGGTTCACGGGCCCGTGTTCAGGCTGTGGACACCCCTGTAGCGCGGTTCACGGGCCCGTGTTCAGGCTGTGGACACCCCTGTAGCGCGGTTCACGGGCCCGTGTTCAGGCTGTGGACACCCCTGTAGCGCGGTTCACGGGCCCGTGTTCAGGCTGTGGACACCCCTGTAGCGCGGTTCACGGGCCCGTGTTCAGGCTGTGGACACCCCTGTAGCGCGGTTCACGGGCCCGTGTTCAGGCTGTGGACACCCCTGTAGCGCGGTTCACGGGCCCGTGTTCAGGCTGTGGACACCCCTGTAGCGCGGTTCACGGGCCCGTGTTCAGGCTGTGGACACCCCTGTAGTGCGGTTCACGGGCCCGTGTTCAGGCTGGGGACACCCCTGAGCGCTTCTCAGGGGCCAGCCTGCTGGCTGCTGCGTGCTGAGTCTGTGCGCTAGAATCCCGAGGCCCGCAGTGATGGTGTCCGGACAGGACCCTGGCAGGTCTCAGCTGGGACCGCTGCCCTCACAGGCTGCCCCTGAGCTCCCTTGCCCCTCCTGCCATGTGAAGACCCAGTGCGAGGGTGGCCATCTGTGGATGGAAGCAGGCCCTCACCAGACACCGTCGGCCTCCAGGACCGTGAGAAACCCGCGTCTGTGGTGTTCAGCTGTAATGGCCCAAACAGACCGAGACAAAGGCCCGGGAGGGGCCGGGGGCCGCGGGGGCCGGCAGGGAGGACCCAGCACGGTCCCTGAGCACAGGCGAGGACGGGCCCCAGGGCCGGGGGGGCCGCGGCAGGGCATGGTGGAGACGCTGTGCAGGACGTGTGCTCAGCGGCCGGGCCCGCACCGGGCCCGCGTGCAGCCCCGCCCAGCCGCGCGCACCTCGTCCTGGCTCCCTGCGTGCGAGGCGCGGAGCCAGGGCCTCACCTGCGCGCTGCGCTGTGGAGAGAGCTGCCCTGCCCCGCCCGACATAAGGGGGCCTGCTGCCGGCCCGCGTTCTCACGGCTCAAAGGCCCGTCAGTGAAACAACCCCGTCACAGGACCCGTCTCTTAATCCAAAAGCAATGCTGCATTTTCTCCCCTTTTTCTGATGGTTTCAAGTGCTCACAAGTACTTGATGTATTCTTTTGATGATATACTCGCATTTTTTAAAAAAACAATGCATGTGTGCAGAAGCGGGTGAGAGTTCAGCGCACTCTGCCAAGGCCAGAGTCCCGTCTCCTGGGGGCAGTGCCACCCCCTGGCCGTGGAAGAGGTCACCGCTGGGGGCTCGGGGGATGGGACTGTTTCTGCAACTTCTTGTGTCTATAAACCTTCAAAACCAAAGACAAAGAAAGAGAACGCTGGCGGGGTCTGGGGAAGGGCAGCAGGCGCGCCAGTCGCCGCAAAGGTGGCCAGAAGCAGCCCCTGAAGCAGCCCCAGAAGCAAGCCAGGGAGGCGGGTGGAAGGCGAGGAGGAAGGAGGCAAGCGCCGGAGACACTCAGGAGCTGACAGCGCGGGCGGCGGGAAAGGCCCCCGGCCCCAGGTGGAACTCAGAAATCTGGCAAAGAGTGAGCTGTCCTTTGAGGCTCATGACCCTTGGTTCCGTGCCTCTTTAAACATCTGGATTCCCTGCCGTAACATCTGTTGCCGCCTATAGCTACAATGAAGTGTCGTCTTGGAGCCTAGTGGGCATTTAAGAATGTGTTATGCTAAGTTGCTCGATTATGTCCAACTCTTTGCAATCCCATCGACTGTGGCCTGAGAGGCTCCTCTGTCCATGGGATTCTCCAGGCAAGAGGACTGGACTGGGTTGCCATTTCCTCCTCCAGGGGATCTTTCCAACTCCGGGATTGAACCCGCATCTCCTGCGTCTCTTTTCTCTTGCATTGGCAGGTGGGTTCTTTAGCACTAGAGCCACCTGGAAGTAAACTTTTGTAAAAAAAAAAAAAAAAATGGAAAGGAAAAACACTGGCGGCCAGAGCTGAAATGTAGGAAGTGACACCGGATGACTGTAGCTGTTTTTAATGAGGAAACGGATCCTTGGAGGTGAGGCCTGGGGTCCCAGGCGGGACGCTCTCCCTTCGGCACCTGCGTCTTCCTCCACCCAGCGCCTCCCCAGCCTCCCTCCCCGGCCTCCCGCCAAGCGGGAAGCCAAGCGGGAAGACACCGCTGCGCAGCTCAGGCCGCCACCGGGCACGCTGGCTGCGGCGCTCCGGAGTCCTCCTCGGCTCGTTCCTCGGCCTCGCTCTCTTTCACTCCCTCGGAGCACTTCAAAATCCTTAAAACTAACAGGTCCCGAGGAATTCTGAGGTCGCACTGAGCGCGGCCCCGGGGCTCCCTGGGACTTGCAGTCACCTGCCCAGGTGCAGCCACCACATGACACTTCTCACAAAAATCAATTTACAGAAAACGGGCCAGCGAAATACAGACACTCCGCAGGCAGTGGCGCCTGCAGCTGATCCGTTTCCAAGCAGTACCAGGGTGGCTAAAGCAACAGAAATGCACAAGTTAACGTTTCTTTTGAGTTTTTGTTTTTCGCTTTCAACTGCTTTTTACTTCCACGCCGGGGAACGAGAGGAGAAATGCATAATAGAAGACATTCCGAGCGACACCCTGATAACAGGTGAGTTAAATGAGTTGCTGAACATTGAACGCAGGATGCTGTCTTATGGCTATTAAGGTTACTATGTAACTCCTTGATGTATAAGTTATTTGGCAGAGAGAATCACCCTGTATGGTTTTCTCTTGAGACGTTGTTTGCATATCAAATTATGCAAAACTGACATGAAAACAGGCTTAAGACTGAATTGCGTAATTCATGAAACAGGAAAGCCAGACACAAGAGCACAGAACCCAGGCTTCATTTGTTTTTCCGGTTGTCAGGTCTCCTTCAGTTAAACAGTCTCTGACGCCATGGATCATGCTGATTGTGGTTGAATTCTTGCAAGACGACCTAGGCCTCTAGACACAAGGCGAAGCAGCAGAGGTCAGGGTGTCTTCTGAACTTCAGCCTCATAAAGCCAGGAGGCTGATCTTCTGACACAGCAGCATTTTTCACAAGTGCTGATCATGTATTTTCACATAAACTCAACCTTACATTGAACATTGTTGAATTCTCCTCTCAATTTATCTTGGCCATCACACCTGAGTGTTCTGTTGCAAAGTCTCATAACTCATCCTGCAAAAGCCCCAGGAGACGCAGCACGCGTGGATGCAAAGAGAGAGAGACTGCAGAGTGAGAGCCTGGCATGAGGGAGGGGGAGAAGGCAGGTGAAGACCTCTCCTGTGTCTGCGGCCGCAGTGGGCAGAAGCTGTGTCTGTGGCGAGTTAACAAAACCACCCGGGTCTAACCCCAGAGCTGCTGGGAATCGCCATCTGCCCTGGGCAACCTCCTAGCCTCTCTGCCGCTTTTGCAAAGTGGGATAAAAACTAACAACACCGATTCCTTTCATTGTGATGAGGACGGGACTGATACTTGTAAGGCTCCTGGAGCCCGGCAGACACAGGGAAGGCGCCGTGTTCGCGTCTGTTCCCTGACCGACTCTCTCGCCCCCGGGACGCTCTGAGCCCCCGGCTCTCCAGCAGCTGGCTGTTCCCCTAGTAACCTGGGGGGTTTCCAACCTGCACTCGCAGGCGCAGAGGAGGAGGAGAGGGACCGGGGCGGCCTGCCCACCTGCCGGCTGGCAGTCCACCGGCTCTACGGACTTGGCCTGGATGTGCCCATGACACAAGTCAAGAAACAGCCGGCCCAGGTGAGGGTCTGAGGCAGGAAGGCAGGTGTGGCAGGACGGCGTCTGGCAGCTGTGTGGGAGCAGGCCCCGAGCCAGGGACTCCCGAGAATCCCTGTGCCCACGGACACGGCTGCTCGCGCCCCTCTTGTCCTGACCTGCTCCCCCCCCACCTCGGTCTCTGTTCCCCACCCCGAGGTCCCCTCAGCCACCGCCCCCAGCAGCCACACAGAGTCAGCTGCTCGGCGTCTCCTGCAACTACAGGGAAAATGTGGAAACATGTCAGGACATATGTTTCAGTTTTTCTCTAAAAGAGAATATGGTCCTAGAGTCCTAGAATATATAATATGCTAAAGGAGAAAAATGGAAAAAACACTCAATTTTTTTTTAAAGGCAAAACAGAAGGGGAAAAGGAACAAGGAACAAATAGGACAAATGAAAAGCAAATAGCAATATGGTGGGCTTAAACGCCACCACACTTTAATTACATTAAAGATAGCTCAGCTGGTAAAGAATCTGCCTACAAGGCAGGAGACCCCGGGTTGACCCCTGGGTTGGGACGATCCCCTGGAGAAGGGAAAGGCTACCCACTCCAATATTCTGGCCTAGAGAATTCCACGGACTGCACAGTCCATGGGGTCACAAAGCGTCAGACAGGACTGAGCGTCTTGCACTTTCACTTTCAAGTGTAAATGGGCAAAATTCTCCAATGAAAAGACAAAGATTGTCACACTAAACTTAAAAAGGAAAAACCACGCGGGACGTCCCTGGTGGCGCAGTGAGTACGAAGCCGCCTGCCAATGCAGGGGAGACGGGTTTGATCCCTGGGCCGGGAAGATGCCACCTGCCAATGCAGGGGAGACGGGTTCGATCCCTGGGCTGGGAAGATCCCAGGGCCGCGGAGCAACTGAAGCCGCTGAGCCCCAGCCTAAGAGCTGTGCTCTGCAACCAGAGAAAGCCCCCGGCAGCGACAAAGGCCCGGCCCAGCCAAACACAAGCAGGGCAACTAATTTTCCTTAAAAAAAGCCAACATACGCCGTTTCCAAACAGACCACTTTAAATATAGGGAAAGGTTGAAAGTAAGCGAATGGGAAAAGACATACCTTGTAAATATAAACCAAACCAAAGTTGGTGTAATCAAAGGAGATTTTAAGAAAATAAATATTACCAGAGTTAAAGAGACACAAAGATCACTGAGGCCAGGTTTGGTAACAGATGCTTTGGAGGTGTTTCCTACTTTTATGAACTTCTTTTAAAAGAGTTTTGCACGTGATGGGCCATCACGTAAGCCTCTATTCTTGTCCTTAGTTTTCCTTCAATTATGATCAGATCTTTAATCATCAGCCCACTTCTTTGATGTGCTAAATAGTATAACAGCATTCCCCCAGATACAGTTCTTAAGACATCTCCCTTAAAAATCCCTTCTATAACAAACTTTGCTGCACTTTTACTGTGCTTTTGTGTTGCAAGCCCCTTCGTCTACACCTCAGCCGTCTGCTGGCCGCGGGCATCCATTCCCGACCGCAGCGGGCTCTGCGTGGTGAGGCTGCCTGCTCCACAGACGGCTGTCTCCACTCCCTGCCTCGCCGACCTAGCGCTAAACCTTTGCTGCTTGTCACATCCTGACTTTCGCTCAGCGACACTGGATTATAAGCGCACGGGTCATGTCCCACTTGGTTAAGAAGTGCCAATCAAGAACACGCTATAATTAATGCTTAGATCAACAAAGTGGGAAAACAAATGCTAAGATTTTCTGAGGACCTGAGAACATGGCAAGACACCCCATGTCCAAGAAGAGCCCGTGGCAGCTCTGCCTTCTCTCCTGCCAACTTGGAGTTCCAAAGGGTCCAGGGCAACACACCTTCCAGACGCTGAAGACAGGTGGCCTCGGGGCCGTTTGGTCAAATCTAGGCCTGAAAGTGTTTTTGCTCCTCGGGGCTAAAAATAGGCCGCAGGGCATCCGAGCAGTCAGCAGCCAGGTGCCCAGAGGAGGCCGCGAAGGGCACCGCAGGCGGGCAGCGGAGCGCAGGCGGTCTCTGTCGCCGACGTTTGTTGACTCTGAGCCCGTCTCCTCACCTGTGAGCTGGAGCAGCTGGCGGGCCCCTGACAGCCACAGGTGTGCGCGCCGGCTTCCTCCCACCCTCCTGGACTCTGTCGCCAACCTGGCCAGCTTGGCCTCCCAGGGTCTGTCGGAAGCTTCCTGGGAAGCAGGGGGGCCTCGACTCGGGCCCCAACCCCTCCCTGAAAGGGAGGAAATTTCTGAGAAGAGCCTGGAATTCCTGTGTTGAAGGTTGAAAGGGAAAGGGCTCAGACCACCCGGTGTGGGGTGCAGGGCCTGAGAGCCGCCCACACCCCCGTGTCCTCGCAGTGGTGGGGCCCCGGCTCAGGTTTCTGAGCTCCGAGCCGGGGCCTCACCTGGAGGCGCCCCTCACCTGGCCTCCCCCTCCCTCTCCTGGGCGGGCGCCCCTGTAATGACGCACCTGGGCTTGAATCCTTGGCTCGGGCGGGGGCGAGGCTTCAGAGGCTCCCAGGCCTCACGCTCCCGTGCGGTGATGTGCAGTGACGGTCCTCCTCCTCCTCGACTTCCTCCTCCTCCACCTCCTGGTCTCCCGGAAGCTTTGCACTTGGAGGAGAGAAGCTACAGAACCCCGGGAGCTGGCCCAGGGCCAGAGTCACGTCCCAGGGCCTTTTGAAGGGAGCGACCAGGAGCCAGACATCAGCGCTTCTGAATTCTAATTCTTTTCTTTTCTTGGCCGGGCCTCGGGGCACGCAGGGGCTTTGTTCCTCGACCAAGGACTGCCCCCGGCAGCAGAAGCGGAGGCCTAAGGGCTGGGCCTCCCCTGCTTTCCCGCCTTGCTTCCCTTTAATGAACAGTCTCCCGCACGTGGTCACTGCGCTGCCTGGCACCTCTTGCCTCGCTCGCGCCTGCCTTTGCAGAAACTCACAGCCCGGTTTAAAGTGTCCGCAGGGACCAGCAAGCAGGTGGCCACACCGCCCGACAGGCGGTCACTGAGCTGATGCTCCCTGGAGTCCCTGGTCCCTCTCCTCTCTCTCCCCCGAGAGACCTTGCTGCCTGAGTTCATCAAAAAACCCAGAGCTTGTTTTTAAAGAGCATCGCTAAGAACTAAGAGAAGCGGAGTAAAGGGAGATGACAGGTTTGACTGAAGTCTCCAAACAAGTCTCTGGGGCAAAGGTTTCGCCGTGTGAGCTGCAGTGCCCACCTGCCTCAGGCCCCTCCAGACGCCAGGGAGCCGAGGACCCAGGTCCCAGAGAAGCTCTCTGCTCTCCCGGCCTCTCCTGGCAATGCCATGATTCTGAGAGCAGAGCGAGTGTGCGAGGAAGCTCACGCCTCTGCGCCCAAGGGGCCAGCACAGAGGACTGTCCCGTGGTCGGGGAGGAGGCCTGGCCAGGGAGCAGCCACCGCCCCACAGGAGAGGAGAGGCGGGAACGGCCGGGGCGGGCAGAAAGGCTCTGACTCCACGCCCGGCAGGCGACTCAAAGCCCAGCCCTAGACGGGCTGCACCCCACGGGTCAGAAAACGGGAAGTAGCTGGGGTGCCAGCAGGTGTAGGCCCCCGGCTCCAGCCCTAGCCCTCACCCCGACACACGTGGCGCCCCCGGGAGATGAACACACGCCCAGCCTGGATCCGGGTACACGCAGGACTCGCCCAACAGAAACGCACAGGAGCTCAGGAGACCCTTAAGAGCAGCGCGACCCGAAAGGGCCCACACCAGGACCCTGGAGTGCCCAGGCCGGCGAGGGGGAGAGTCGGTCATCCGTTCACGGGACGGGACACCGCGTGGCAGTGACGGGGCGGTGGGCACCCGGACCGCACGGAAGGCCCCTGAACGCAGGCTGAGCCGCTCAGAGGGGGACACGCACGGTTGGGAGTACAGGCGCAACGCGCTGCGTCTTCACAGGCCGGAGGGCTGGAGGGCTGGGCGTGGTGCGGAGGGGCGCCGGCGTCTGGAGGCCGGCTGTGATCTGGCCGCAGACTCGGTGGGGCCTGCTGGTTGGCTGGGCCAGACGGGGTGGGCGCCCGGCCCGGGGCTCCCTCCCTCCCTCTGCACAGAAAGAACCTCAGCCAGCTTCACAGGCTGGGAGGAAGCCAGGGCGCCCGGGAGCCTGGGGCACCTGGAAGGGGCTGCTCTGCGACCTCGGTGACCTCAAAAGCACCTGCCTTCGGGCCAGGCTGCTCCCAGGTCGCGCGGACAGCTGGTCTGAGCGACCCGCACAGTGCCCATCCCGGCTCCCGCCCTGGCTCCCGACATGGCGGGGCCAGTCCGTGTCTGCCGAGCTCTGGGCTCAGCGCTGGACGTGACACGGTTCTCTCTTCAGCTCTCTGAACAGACCTCAGTCAAGTTACAGAAGAGCATTTAAGGACATACAAGGATGGCTGCAAAAAGCTGGTGGAAAAATCAAATCAGAGTTGTGCAGTATGACCTCATTTTTAATGAAATATATTGTGTGTCCCCGTGGGGAAAGGCTAGAAGGGTAAAACAGCACCAGAAGCCTGTGGTGGGGGCTTTCACTTTCTGAAACTCCCACCAGGGCAGCGTCTCACCTGCCCAGTTTCAGCTCAAATGGCCCTGGGCGCCAGCCTCCAGGACTTGAGTCTGGAGCAGAAGACACAGCTGCCTCGGGCAGGGAGGGAGAGCTGAGAGCTGATGATCGTCTGAACAGCGCCCCGAGGGGTGAGGGAAGAGCTGAGGGCCTCAGCAGGCGTACCGCGGGGGCGGGGGGCTCCCCGCCAGGGCCGCTGAGTAGAGCCCCAGGAGGAGGGGCGCCTGGAGGGCAAGGTCAGCCAGAAGGTCTGCAGGCGGGCTGGCACACGGGCCACGCCTCTGGGGCCAGGCGGCGCGACCAGGGCCGAGCCTGGGTCAGCCTGTGCGGGCTTCCCTGGCTCTCACCCCGCGTCATCTTACTTTAGGGCTTCCCTGGGGCTCAGTGCTAAAGAACCCGCGTGCCGGTGCAGGAGGGCCAAGTGTGACCCTTGGGTCAGGAAGAGCCCCTGGAGGAGGGCACTGCGGCCCGCTCCAGCATTCTTGCCGGGGCGTCCCACGGATGCAGGCGCCTGCTGGGCTGCGGTGATGGAGCCTCAGGGTCGGGCGGCGCAGGGCCTGAGCGCACACGCCCCGGGTGCGGTCTGGAGGCCGTTGCAAGCTCTCCAGCTCACGCTCTCCCCCGGGGTAACCGCGGTATTGTTACGCCGACTTTGCAGGGTTGTAGGACCTAACGGGGGCTGACAGGAAGCACCGCGTGTGAAAAGCCCAATAACTAAGGACGAGCTCCTCGAGGGCTTGCGTCAGGCTCAGCGTGCTGCGCTCCGCCTGAAGCCGTGTGCCGGGGTCACCCCGCAGGGGCTGGCGTCCTGCGGCGGCTCTGCGCGCCCCGCGCGGGGACCGCCCTGGCGGCGCCCCCTGGCCGCCAGCAGTGCGGCTCTCCTGCCCCCTGGCGGCGGCCGTGCGGCATGACGCCTCCCGGGGCCAGGAGCCCCGGGCCGGGGGCGCACGGCCGCTCAAAGCCCTTCCCTGAACACGTACCAGGGACACGTCCAGTCCAGTCCAGTTCAGTCGCTCAGTCGTGTCCGACTTTTTGAGACCCCACGGATTGCAGCGCGCCAGGCCTCCCTGTCCATCACCAACTCCCAGAGCTTGCTCAAACTCATGTCCTCGAGTTGGTGATGCCATCCAGCCATCTCCTCCTCTGTCGTCCCCTTCTCCTCCTGCCTTCAATCTTTCCCAGCATCAGGGTCTTTTCAAATGAGTCAGCTCTTCACATCAGGTGGCCAAAGTATTGGAGTTTCAGCTTCAGCGTCAGTCCTTCCAATGAATATTCAGAAAGCGGGAGACAGTGAGCGGGTGCGCGCGGGCGAGGTGGGAGGCACGGAAGGAGGCCCCCAGGAGACCCAGGTGTCCTGGTCTTCTGGGAGGACGGGAACCACGAGGCAGACGTTTCCAGGTGCCCGCGGGCCGGGAAAGCCCCCTGCCTGGCCGAGTGCTCCTCCAGGATCACTCAGCAGCTTCAGCAAAGGTGCCGGGCAGGCTCGGGGCTTTGTTGCCCAACTTGGTGAGACGCCCATGCACACTTGAAGAGCAATGAGTACCCTGCTGTCGGGGGCGATGCGTGGGAGCACCAAGCAGGCAGGGGGCGGTGCGAGTCAGCCCCTCCACGGCCAGCAGCCCCACCAGGCCGAGCGCGGGCAGCCCTCAGGGTGCGGTGGACTTGTCCACGCCGCTTTCAGCGGTTTTGTTCAGGTTACTTTGATGCGTTCAGAATGGTTGTCTTCTACTGAACTGACCCCTTTGTCATCACATGAGGCCCCTCTGTGTCCTGCCGACGCCCTTTGCTGTGGAGTCTTCTTTATCTGGCATTTGTGGAGCCACACGAGATTTCTTTTGATTGTTGCAATGATACATCTTTTTTATCCTTTTACTTTTAACCTACCTCCCTTCAACTGTCAAACAACTTTTTTTTTTTTAACGGAAGAGAAAATTCTATTGCGGTTTCCCTTCCCTGGGGTTGACCTTCCCATTTTCCCTCCTTCGTTCCTGCTGTTCCAAATTCTCTTGCCGTTTTCTGTTTTAAGAAGTTCCTTTGGCAATCTTTCTACAGCAGGTGTGCTAGTGAAAAGCCTTGCTAGTCTTCCTTGAGCTTAAGAATACTCTGCCTTCGTTCTGAGGGGTGCCTTTGGTGGGAATAGAATTGCTTGGCAATTTCTTCTCCTCTCAGCACTTGGAGACGTGCCCCTTCCTTCTGGCTTCCATGTTCTGGCGCGAGGCCCGCTGCTACTCAGATCATCTTCTCTCCTCAGCAATGAGGTTTCCCTCTGGCTATTTTCCATAGGTCTTTTTTTTTTTTTTTCCTTTGGTCCTAAGAAGTTTGGTCACGCCATCTCTGGTGGTGAATCTGGGAGGTCTGGCCTTGCAGGGTCTGTTTAGCCTCTGGGGACTGTGGGCGTCTCTCACCCAGTTTGGGGAGTCGCTCGCCCTCACTTTCACGTGTTCACTCGGCCCCTCACTCTCTCCTCTCCTCCAGACCCACAAAGCCTAGACCTTCGGTTCTTGGCCCATGGGCTCATGGGGTTGTTCGAGGTTCTTCTCTGTCCCCATCTCTTTTCTATCTATTGACCAGACTTGATTATTTCACTGATCTAGTTTCAAGCTCGCCAAGTCTTTCCTCTCATCTCACTCTTTTATTGAGTCCATTCACTTTCAGATACCGTATTTTCTCTGTTCTACTGTTTCCTTTTTCCCTTTTATGTCTGTCCTCTTTTTCCGAGACTTCCTACTTTTCCATTTAAGGATGTTCAAACTGACTGATGTGTTTTTATGGTGATTTTAAAATTCTTGTCAGATAATTTCAACTCTGTGTCGTTTCGATGCTGGGGTCTGTTAGCTGCCTTCTCTCAGGCAAGCTGAAGTTCTCTTAGCTCTTCGTGTGGTGTGTAATTTTGCAGTTCGCCCTAGACATCTTGAATATCATGCTATGACGTTGGTTCCTATTTAAACATTTTATTTTAGTAAGTCGTCAACCCATTTACGGCTTCCCAGGTGGCACCAGTGGTAAAGAACCTGGCTCCCGGTGAAGGAGCGAAGAGACAGGGGTTCAGGCCCTGGGTTGGGAAGATCCTCTGGAGAAGGAAATGGCAACCCACTCCACTCCTCGTGCCTGGAGAAGCCCACGGACAGAGGAGCCTGGAGGGCTACGGTCCATGGCGTCACGTGACCGAGTGGCTAAACGCGCACACTCCATTCCGACTCAGATGGCACCCCCCCATGCCATTCTCCTGGGGCTCGGCACCACCTTCCGGGCCTGCCCTGCTCGTGTGCTACCCAGAGGCCAACCTGAAACCCAGGTGCTTTCCACACCACGATTGGGTTTGCAAAGGTTTTGCTGTGTTTTTTCTGGTTTGTGGCAAGCACAGGCTGCTCAGAGGGGGTGCCCAGAACACCCCATGCACAGATTTAAAGATTGCTTCCTCCTGCTCCTGGCTCTCTGGAACCCTCCCCTTCAAAGAGGACATAGTGCGTCCCCGGACTCCAGCCCTTTACAGGACAGGCAGGGCGCTGGCCCTCCAAGCAGTTAGAAAGTGCCGTGTAACTTGCAGGGGGCCCTGCACGTCCGCGCGTCCACAGCCCCAGGTTCAGGAGCCGTGAGCTGGGCGGCAGGGTAGCGCTTACTGCGCTGAAGAAATCCCGCGGAGAACACAGGCTGACCTGCATGGCTCAACCCTGTGCTGCCAGGGGCCAGCTGTCCTTTAGAGCCAGTGGGTCGGCTGACAGGTGCGTGATGAGCAGCTCCCTTCACGGGGTGACAGCAGCTGGAGGAGCTGCGGGCGGACGAACAACACGGACAGCGTCTTCGTTCTCACAGAGAACAGACAGCAAGGAAGCATACAACGTCAGAGACGCTACACATGCCGCAAGAGGAAGCAAGTGACAGGGCAGGGGTGTGGGGGCGTGCACCGAGTCTGTGGGGAAGGCAGGCAAGCCTCCTCGGACACTGCGCCCGAGGCAGGCAGGCGAAGCTACAGCAGGAGGGCAGGGGCAGGAGGCCCGTCCACAAGGGGCGGTCCCGCCACAGGACGTTCCCCCTTCAGGGGCAAAGCTTCTGCGGGCTCATTTTTCTCAGCAGACCTCGGAGAGATGCAATGCTGAGGTCTGGAGTGGCGAAGTGACTGGTGAACAACGATGAGAACCGCACCCAAAACTCTACATTCCAGAATCTTCCGACACCTCTGCAAGAGCTGATCGCTGAGATAAGCTGCTGTTCAGTTGCTCTGTTGTGTCCGACCTTTGTGACCCCATGGACTTCAGCATGCCAGGCTTCCCAGTCCTTCACTATCTCCTGGGGCTTGCTCAAATGCATGTCCACTGAGTCGGTGATTCCAGCCAACCATCTTAGCCTCTGCCACCCCCTTCTATCCCCACCTGTCTTTCCCAGCATCAGGGTCTTTCCCAGTGAGTCAGCTCTTGGCATCAGGTGGCCAAAGTACTGGAGCTTCAGCTTCAGCATCAGTCCTTCCAATGAACATCCAGGACTGCTCTCCTTTAGGATGGACTGGTTGGATCTCCTTGCAGCCCAAGTGGCTCTCAAGAGTCTCCTGCAGGACCACAGTTCAAAGGCATCAATTCTTTGGCGCTCAGCCTTCTTTATGGTCCAACTCTCACATCTGTACATGACTAAGCTGTTCAAAATAGCAGCGTTTTTCTGATTTGGATAATTTGAAGACTTCGTTTCTCAGTAATCATGTATAACTATTAAGTCATTTTATAGTAAATGTCATATCTTTGCAACAGGGACTTTCAAGATACAACAGTGGGACTTAGGCAAACACGACTTCCTTGAATCTGCTCCTGGTCTAGGAATGTCTGTGACCGTTACAACTTACAGCCATGAGGTAAAACACACTTTTTGTCTTGTTACTGAAATTATTTTCTAAAAAGTCATGTGTCATGGAGCCGCACAGACTTTTCAAATCTCTACACAAGTGCTCAACACCCAGCATTTCATTTCTAATGAGTGTGATCCTCACAAAGCACCACACCAGAACGTGGGCAGTGCCTACAGTCGAGCTGAGTGGCAGGGACCCCTCAAAGTGAAAGCTCAAGGCAATAGAGAGGGCGGCCCCGCTCACTGCCCTGAGGCTCTGCCACTCTTGCCGGGCAGAAGGGACCCACAGGCCGCGCGCGCCTCTGGCCTTGCGGTGCTGCAGCCTCACCCAGACACAAGGACCACTCAGGCCACCCATCCCCCTCCCGTCCGGGGTCTCTGCAGGGACGTGGCAGCCTCTGCGTCTGTCTGGCCTCCTAGGGCGCTTCCTTGCTGGGAGTTGGCAGGGGAGAAAAGGCACCAAGGTTAAAAGGGAAGAACGTGGACCTTGGAGTCAGGGCCAAGTGTCATTGTGGACGGCCATCTACAGGCTGACTGCTTTAAGCCTCAGTTTTCTCCTGGTCCGATGTCGTAGCAGACATTGTTCCCCACCAGGCCGGCTCAAGGTACAGCACTGTGGCCTGCCCTTCCAATAATTCCAACAGGATTGTGGGAGCCACTTCCCCTTGGACTTGTCCTGAGAATGCGCTCACGGGGTGGCAGGTTAGTGGTGGAGCAGAGCCCCGCAGAACAGACGGGCAAGAAGAGGAGGGTACTTGACACGGAGGGGCCCAGGCTCCAGTCCTCAGGAGAGCTGTGCTCAAGCCAGACCTGTGATGCCCCCGTGCACGTGGAGACCAGGAGGTTCGAGCCAGCTGGACCGCTGGACCCCGACTCCTGTCGGCTGCAGCAGCCTTCCCCTGGTGCCCTGGGCACCCGGTGGCAAGAGTCCCCCTGGGTCCATTCTCCCAGTTCCAGCACAGCGGCCTTCTCCACCTGACACCCCCCCTTCACTTCCTGCCCAGTTAAACCAAAACACACATCTCTGCTGCCCTTTCCTGTCATTTTTCATGCTGCTCAGATGATCAGTCATATCCGACTCTTTGCAACCGCACAGACTATAGCCCACCAGGTTCATCTGCCCGTGGGGTTTCCTGCCAAGAGTACCGGAGTGGGTTGCCGTTCCCTTCACCCGAGCGTCTTCCCCACCCAGGGATCGAGCCGGAGTCTCCTGCCTGTCCTGCAACGGCAGGCGGGTTGTCTTCCACTAGCGCCACCAGCGTCTCCACATTTGGCCCAGGAGAGAAACGCCTGCAATGCGGGAGACCCGAGTCCGATCCCTGGGTCGGGAAGAGCCCCTGGAGAAGGAAAATGGCAACCCCCTCCAGTACTGTTGCCTGGAGAATCCCGTGGATAGAGGAGCCTGGTTGGCTACCGTCCATGGGGTCACAAAGAGTCTGACACGACTGAGCGATTTCACTTCACAGGAGAGGAAACCCTCACTGCAAAGCCCTGGTGGTCAGGAAGGCTCTCTCCATCGGGCAGTATGAGGACAAGACACAGCTCCGGCTTTAGTATTTCTCATGTGCTGCTGCTGCTGCTGCTAAGTTGCTTCAGTCATGTCCGACTCTGTGCGCCCCATAGACGGCAGCCCACCAGGCTCCCCCGTCCCTGGGATTCTCCAGGCAAGAACACTGGAGTGGGGTGCCATTTCCTTCTCCAATGCAGGAAAGTGAAAAGTGAAAGGGAAGTCACTCAGTTGTGTCCGACTCCTAGCGAACCCATGGACTGCAGCCTACCAGGCTCCTCCGCCCATGGGACTTGCCAGGCAAGAGTACTGGAGTCGGTGCCATTGCCTTCTCTGTGCTAGCACCCCCTAAAAGATGATGCTGTGAAAGTGCTGCACTCAATATGCCAGCAAATATGGAAAACTCAGCAGTGGCCACAGGACTGGAAAAGGTCAGTTTCCATTCCAATTCCAAAGAAAGGCAATGCCAAAGAATGTTCAAACTACCACACAATTGCACTCATCTCACATGCTAGTAAAGTAATGCTCAAAATTCTCCAAGCCAGGCTTCAGCAATACGTGAACTGTGAACTTCCAGGTGTTCAAGCTGGATTTAGAAAGGGCAGAGGAACCAGAGATCAAATCTCCAACATCTGTTGGATCATCGAAAAAGCAACAGAGTTCCAGAAAAACATCTATTTCTGCTTTATTGACTATGCCAAAGCCTTTGACTGTGTGGGTCACAACAAACTGGAAAATTCTTCAAGAGATGGGAATACCAGACCACCTTACCTGCCTTCTGAGAAATCTGTATGCAGGCCAGGAAGCAGCAGTTAGAACTGGACATGGAACAACAGACCGGTTCCAAATCAGGAAAGGAGTACGTCAAGGCTATATATTGTCACCCTGCTTATTTAACTTTTATGCAGAGTACATCATGTGAAATGTTGGGCTGAATGAAGCAAAAGCTGGAATCAAGATTGCTGGGAGAAATATCAATAACCTCAGATACACAGAAGACACCACCCTTACGGCAGAGAGCAAAGAACAACTAAAGAGCCTCTTGATGAAAGTGAAAGAGGAGAGCAAAAAAGTGGGTTTAAAACTCAACATTCAGAAAACTAAGATCATGGCATCTGGTTCCATCACTTCCTGGCAAATAGATGGGGAAACAATGGAAACAGTGACAGACTTTCTTTTCTTGGGCTCCAAAATCACTGCAGGTGGTAACTGCAGCCATGAAATTAAAAGACGCTTGCTCCTTAGAAGAAAAGCTATGACCAACCTAGACAGCATATTAAAAAGCAGAGACATTACTTGGCTGACAAAGGTCCATCTAGTCAAAGCTTTGGTTTTTCCAGTAGTCATGTATGGATGTGAGTTGGATCATAAAAAAAGCTGAGTGCCGAAGAACTGATGCTTTTGAACTGTGTTGGAGACAACTCTTGAGGGTCCCTTGAACAGCAAGGAAATCAAACCAGTCAATCCTAAAGAAAATCAGTCCTGATTTCATTGGAAGGACTGATGCTGAAGCTGAAACTCCAATACTTTGGCCACCTGATATGACGAACTAACTCACTGGAAAAGACCCTGATGCTGGGAAAGATTGAAGGCAGGAGGAGAAACAGAGGATGCAATGGTTGGATGGCATCACTGACTCAATGGATATGAGTTTGAGCCAGCTCTGTGAGATGGTGATGGACAGGGAAGCCTGGCGTGCTGCAGTCCATGGGGTTGCAAAGAGTCGGACACGTCTGAGTGACTGAACTGAACTGAGCACTCCCTTAGAAGACCTCAGTCGGCACCCCATAAGGACTCTGCTTGTTCCTACTTGGGAGGGTGTGCCGGGTGCAGGGTGCTCTCGGGTGCTCACCTGAACGCATGTCCACTCCTGTGGCACCGTGATTGTCAGGCTGGTAAGGTCGGGGCAGATGATGACAAGATACATGCATCACTCAGACTGCATTTTATATTCTGTTTCCCATTATTCTGTGTCCAGTATTTCTATTCCATTTTGTAGAAGGGAAACCTGAGGTCCTGAGAGGTGAAATGACCTATACCAGATCACATCATCAGCAAGCGGAAAAACAGAGGTGTAAACTCAAGCATGTCTCTCCTCAACACGCCAAACTAACAGGGACTCAAAACATGTTTGCTGTCTTGAATATTCATTGGAAGCAGAACCCTGACACGACACTGAGAATCAGAAATGGAAGTTAACAGCTGATGAATCATCCCTGAATATTTTTTCAGGAAAGAGTGCTGTTATTCATAAAAAATTAGAAATCAATTGGAAAATCTGACTTTTGAGTGCAGTTTTATTTAACAAAATTTCCTATCAACAATCTGTTAAGTGAAATGAAGTACATGGCAAGATGCTTTAATTTTCTTCAAGTCAAAATGGAAAGACTTAAAAAAGGAGGATCTTGGGTGCATTCTTCTATGTGCAACATACACCTGTTCTTGAAGTGATTTAACAGTCTTCTCAAGCAGCTTTGGGTTCACAGCAGAATTCTGCAGAAAGCACCGCACTCCCACGTGCCCTCCTCTCCCACCAGGAGCACCGCATGCTGCAGCGTCACAGCTGACGAGCTGCATGGAGGCATCCTCTGCACCAAAGCCCGGAGTTCGTGTGAGGTTTCATCCTTGGGGTCGTACATCTACAGGTGTGACGAATGTGTCCATCATCGCCGTATCAACACGGAGCATTTCACTCCCAGACAAATCCTCTGGAACCGTCTCTTCATCCCCCCACCCGCCCCCAAGCTTTGGTGATCACTATACTGTCAGACTTTATCTTTTGGGCTCCAAAATCACTGCAGATGGTGACTGTAGCCATGAAATCAAAAGATGCTTACTCCTTGGAAGAAAAGTTATGACCAACCTAGATAGTATATTCAAAAGCAGAGACATTACTTTGCCAACAAAGATCCATTTAGTCAAGGCTATGGTTTTTCCAGTGGTCATGTATGGATGTGAGAGTCGGACTGTGAGAAAGCTGAGTGCCGAAGAATTGATCCTTTTGAACTGTGGTGTTGGAGAAGACTCTTGAGAGTCTCTTGGACTGCAAGGAGATCCAACCAGTCCATTCTAAAGGAGATCAGCCCTGGGGTGTTCTTTGGAAGGACTGATGCTAAAGCTGAAACTCCAGTACTTTGGCCACCTCATGCGGAGAGTTGACTCATCGGAAAAGACTCTGATGCTGGGAGGGATTGGGGGCAGGAGGAGAAGGGGATGACAGAGGATGAGATGGCTGGATGGCATCACCGACTCGATGGATGTGAGTTTAAATAAACTCTGGGAGATGGTGATGGACAGGGAGGCCTGGCGTGCTGCGATTCATGGGGTCGCAAAGAACTGGACACGACTGAGCGACTGAACTGAACTGAACTGAGTCTTTTGATTGTCTCCATAGTTATGCCTTTCTCAAGTGTCATATAGCTGGAGCCATACGGTAGGCAGACTGCCCAAGTTGGCGCCCTTCACTCGGGATACGCACTTAAGCCGCCTCCATGTCTTCGTGACTTGAGAGCTCGTTCCTTTTTGGTGCTGAGTAATATTCCATTGTCAAGATGCAAACCACGGGTGCCTGGTGCGTTCGCATGCAGCAGGACATCTTGCTAGCTTCCCGATCTCGGCTATTATAAATAAAGCTGCCACAAACATTTGTGTGCAGGCTTTCATGTGGACATAAGTTTCCATCTTACTTTGGTAAATAGCACAGTGGCAGGTCTGTAGGGTAAATGTACGTCTAGTTTTCTAAGAAACCACCAGACTACGCCATTGTGCATTCCTACCTGCAAGGATGAGAGTCCCTGTTGCTCTACATTCTTGCCAGCATTTAGTGTTGTGGGCTGTGTCGTATTTTTGCCATTCCCATAGGTGTGAAGCGTCTCATTGTTGTTTTTAAACGGCAAGTCCCTAACGACATATGACGCTTGTTTGATGGCAAATATGGCTTATTTGCCATCTGCATGTCTTCTTTGGTGTGTTGTCTATTCAGATCTTTTGCCCATTTTTCAACTAATTGGTTCATTTTCTTGCTGCTTTCAGAAGTCTTTGTAGATTCTAGATAGCAGTACATTCTCAGGTATGTCTTTTACAAATAGCTTCTCCCAATCTGTGGCTCGTCTCTTCACTCTCTTGATAGACAGTGCTCTCTTGCAAAGCAGAGCTCTTTAATTTTAATGAAATTCAACGTTTAAGCATCAGTGTTAAATGTTTAATGAAGCTTCATTTTAATGAATTCCAGCTTCTCAATCTTTCATGTATCGTGCCTTTGGTGTTGTACCTAGAAAGTCATAACCAGACCCGAGGTCGTCTAGACTTGCTCCTATGTTGCCTTCTGAATAGTTTGCTCTTGCATTTTGCATTTAGATGTGTGCTCCACTTTTTGAGTTAATTTTTGTGAAAGGTGTAACGGCTGCACCTACATTCATTTCTCTGCCTGTGGACGTCCAATCGTTTCAGCACCATCTGTTGGAAAGACTGCCTTTTCCCACTGAACTGCCTCTGCTCCTTGTCAAAGATCAGCTACCACTTTTGAGTTGGTCTGTTTCTGGGCTCCCTGGTCTGGTTCATTGGTCTTTCTGTTTTTCACCAACAATACCCCACTTGGTTATTGTAGCTTTACAGTAAGTCTTGAAATCGGGAGTGTCGAGCCCCTGACTTTATTCTTCTTCTTCAATACCATGTTGGCTATTTTGGATCTTTGGCCTCTCCATAGAAACTTTAGAATCAGCTTGTAGATATTCACAAAATTACTTGCTGACATTTTAACTGGGATTGTTGATTCTATAGATTAAGTTGGAACAACTGAGATTTTCACAAGGTTAAGTCTTCCTGGCGTGAACACATAATATCTCTCCATATGTTTTGCCTTCTTTGATATCTTTCATCAGTTTTTAAAATTTTCCTCATATATCTTTCACATACTTTGTTTATATCCAAGTATTTCATTTGGGTGGATGCTAAAGTAAATGGTATTGTTTTTAATTTCACATTCTATTTGTTCATTGCAGATACATAGTAACTGATTCACTTAACATATTAACGTTGTATCCTATAACTTTGCTATAATCATTTATTAGTTCTGGTAAGTTTTTTATTATTTTGAATTTTCTACATAGACAATCCTGTCATCTGTGAACAAACACAGCTTCATTTCTTCCTTCCCAACTTATATATCATTTTTTCTCTTCTCTTAGTGAATTAGCTAGGAATTGAACCGTGATGTTGAAAAGGAAGAGCGAGTGGGGGATGCTAGTCTTCTTTCTGATCTTAGTGGGAAAGCCTCTAGTTGTTCACTATTAAGTATGTTAGTTGTAAGGTTTTTGTAGATTTTTAAATCAAATTGACAAAGTTCCCCTATTCTTAGTTTGCGGAGTTTTACCATGATGGATGTTGGATTTTGTCAAATGCCTTTTCTGCATCTATTGATATGATCACATCCTGTTCTTTAAGCTGCTGATGTGATGAATTACATTAATTGATTTAAAAATATCGAACTAGCCTTGCATATCTGGAATAAGTCTGACTTGGCCATGGTGTATAATTCTTTTTATACATTTCTGGGTTCAGTTTGCTGATATTTTGTTGAGTATATTTGTGTCTAGGTCCATGAGAGAGAATGGTCCATAGTTTTCTTGTGTCTTTCTCAGGCTTTGGTATTAGGCTAGTGTTGGCCTCAGAAAACAGTGCAAAAAGTATTCTCTCTACCTCTGTCTTCTGGAAGACTGCAGAGAATATGTCAGATTTCTTACTTAAATCTTTGGTGAAATTCACCAGGGAACCCATCCTGCCTTGGGGCTTCCTGCTTGGAAGTTATTATCAATTCAATTTCTTTACTAGGTGTAGGTTGCCTATCTCTTTTTGTGTGACTGGTGACAAATGGCATCTTTCAAGGAATTGGTCTATTTCATCTAGATTACCAAGTCTGTGGGCACAGCATGGTTCGTCGTATTCCTCTATGACCTCATTCCCTAGTAGTCCTCAACGGCCCTACTGATACCCATGAGGCCTGTAGTGACACTCTTCTTTCATTTCTGATATTATTAATTTGGGTCTCTTTTTTTCTTCGTTAGCTGAGCTAGAGGCTGATTGATTGTACTGATACTTTCAAATAACTAGCTTTTGTTTTCTTGATTTTCTCTACTTTATTTCCTGTTTTCACTGATTTCTGCATTAGCATGGATCTTATTTCTCCTCTTATGCTTAGGTTGGGTTTAGTTTGCTCTTCTTTTTTCTGATTTCCTAGACTCAGATGATAACACATTTTAGAACTTTCTTGTTAATACATGCATTCAATATTATAAATTCCCCTTTAATACTTCTATCACTGTGACTCCCAAATTTTGATGATGTTGTATTTTCATTTTAGTTCAAATATTTTTTGAGATTTTTAAAATACATAAAATTCACCTTAACAATTACTTAGTACATGGTTCAGTGATATTAAACATATTCATGTTGTATAATCACCCTCATAACTCTTCAGTCTTGGACGTTAAACTCCACACCCATTAAACAATAACTCCATGCTTCTAACTGCTCTAAGTTTCTCATAACGTTGACCCACATAGTGTCTGTCTTCTTGTGATTGGCTTATTTCATTTCTCACAATGTGCTCAAGATCCATCCATGTTGTAGCACATGTAGGAATTTCCTTCCTTTTTGAGGCTGAATATTTCATTGCATGCATATACCACATATACCATATACTTTGCTTATTCATTCATCTGTCAATGGACATTTGAGTTGCTTCCACATTTTAGCTGTTGTGAATAATGCTGCTGTGAACATGAGTGTGCAGACACCTCTTTGAGACCCTGTCTTGGATTCTTTTGAGTATATATCCGGAAGCGGACTCACTGGATCATGCGGAAATTCTACTTTCGTATTTTTGAGGAGCCACCACGCTGTCTTCCGCAGTGGCTGCACCATCTTCCCTTCCCGCCAGCAACGCACAGGCGGCGCCCTTTCCCCGCATTCTCGCCGCACTTGTCGTCTTTTATAGCGGCCATTCTAACGTGTACGCGGGAGGCTCATCGCAGTTCTGATTTGCATTCCCTTAAGGACCAGTGAAGTTGAGCTTTTTTTCTCATGTGTTTATTGGCTTTTTTTTTTTTTTTAACATTTTGAATGTATCTGCCTGCTGCTTCTGTTCTCCAAAGTTCTGACGAGAAATCTGCTAGTAATTTTATTGAGAATCCCTTCTATATAATGACCTCAAAAGTCCCTGACATTTGGAGGACAGGGTCTGTTATGCCTACCCTGGCTTCTAAAGGATGTGCGCAGGCTGCCCCAGGAAAACCTGCACAGCTGCCAGCCATGTGGCTGGGGCGGGGGTGGGGGGAGTGGGGAGTGGCTGCTACTGTCTGAGAACTGAAATCGACCAAAATCAACCACAGTTTACCGTCCAAGTCTTCCCCCTGGAAGTGGCAAGACTTCAACAGACTCCAGAGCTCCGACATAGCTTCATCAGACAGAGCCTCCCAGGATAGCTGTTGTCTCAACACAGATTCCTGTTGCCTCCTGGACCACCACCTTCCCAGAATCTTCGTGTTGATAATTCAAAATACTTTTTCTCTTGAGACGTCTTCCTTGACTCATGAGCTATTTAGAAGTGTGCTGTTTCATCTCTAAATGTCTGGGGACTTTCCGGCTATCTTTATTGATTTCTACTTTAATTCCATTATGGTCTAAGAGCACACATTGTATGGTTTCTATGATTTTGAATGTGTTAAGGTCTGTTTTGTATGGATGTGAGAGTTGGACTGTGAAGAAGGCTGAGCACCGAAGAATTGATGCTTTTGAACTGTGGTGTTGGAGAAGACTCTTGAGAGTCCCTTGGACTGCAAGGAGATCCAACCAGTCCATTCTGAAGGAGATCAGCCCTGGGATTTCTTTGGAAGGAATGATGCTAAAGCTGAAA
>SJYT01011053.1:186008-241581 GCA_006410635.1 Cephalophus harveyi
GGCAGGAGGAGAAGGGGACGACCGAGGATGAGATGGCTGGATGGCATCACGGACTCGATGGACGTGAGTCTGAGTGAACTGCAGGAGTTGGTGATGGACAGGGAGGCCTGGCGTGCTGCGATTCATGGGGTCGCAAAGAGTCGGACACAACTGAGAGACTGAACTGAACTGAACTGAAGGTGTGTTTTGTGGCCCAGGATGTGGTCTGTCTTGGTGAGTGTTCCATGTGAGCTTGAAAAGAATGTGTATTCTGCTTTGTTGGATGAAGTAGCCTATGGATACTGATCATCCAGTTGGTTGACCGTGCTGTTGAGCTCAACTGTGTCTGTATCCATCTCCTGCTGGACCTGTCCACCTCTGATGGGGGGATCAACGTCTCTGACTGTAACACCGAGCTCCTCCATTTATTCTTCTATCAGTTTTTGCTTCATGTATTTTGACAGTTATTAGACGCATACACATTAAGGTTTGTCTTCTTGGAGAGAGGACCTCTTTATTGTTACGCAATGCTTGGTTACATAATCATTCCTGGTAACTTTCCCTGAAGTCTAATCTGTCTGAAGTTAACACAATGACTCCAGCTGTCTCTCGATTAAACTTGGCTAAAAGTTAACATATATATTTTTCTCTGTCCCTTAACTTTTAATCTATATGTGTCTTTACATTTAAAGTGGAGGTTCTTATAGACAATACGTAGATGGTTGTTTTTGTTTTTTTAATCCACTCTGACAATCTGTTTTAAATGGTGCATTTAGACCACTGACTTTCAAAGTGACTATTGATATAGCTGGGTTAATGTCATCACATTTATCACTGTTTTCTGGGAACTGTGGTGTTGGAGAAGACTCTTGAGAGTCCCTTGGACTGCAAGGAGATCCAACCAGTCCATTCTGAAGGAGATCAGCCCTGGGATTTCTTTGGAAGGACTGATGTTAAAGCTGAAACTCCAGTACTTTGGCCACCTCATGCGAAGAGTTGACTCATTGGAAAAGACTCTGATGCTGGGAGGGATTGGGGGCAGGAGGAGAAGGGGACGACCGAGGATGAGATGGCTAGCTGTCTATTATACACATCTAGATGTGTATAAGAGACAGGTGTTGGAGAAGACTCTTGAGAGTCCCTTGGACTGCAAGGAGATCCAACCAGTCCATTCTGAAGGAGATCAGCCCTGTGATTTCTTTGGAAGGAATGATGCTAAAGCTGAAACTCCAGTACTTTGGCCACCTCATGCGAAGAGTTGACTCATTGGAAAAGACTCTGATGCTGGGAGGGATTGGGGGCAGGAGGAGAAGGGGATGACCGAGGATGAGATGGCTGGATGGCATCACGGACTCGATGGACGTGAGTCTGAGTGAACTCCGAGAGATGGTGATGGACAGGGAGGCCTGGCGTGCTGTGATTCATGGGGTCACAAAGAGTTGGACACGACTGAGCGACTGAACTGAAATGAACTGAACTGAACTGAATTTCCTTGACAAATGAAAATAACTTTTTCTGTATGTATCACAAATGCTTTTTAGCAGCTGAATATTTATAAACAGTAATTATGGGCCCATTGAATAGTGTTACCATTTGTATTGCAAACAATTTTATTTATACCTCAAACAATATATCCATATGACTCATTATGCTCATTTGATTTTTCACTTGCTTAACGTTTGCTTTCCCTGCTGAATATGAAGCAAAAGCAAACTAGCGATTGGCCACTTGTATCACTGTGATGCCAACTCTTCATCTAAATTATGTTTATAAAATTATTCCAGGTAGTACATTCTCAGAGCACTTTTCTGTTATTTCAAGGATTTCAGTTATGCCTCTGACTATATTTATAAGCAATCATTAATGTTCTTTTTTCCCACTTAATTAGGGTAAATTTTGGAAAATCTGTAGGGAATAAGAGGTTTCGTAGATTTCATAGTTAAGTCTGTCAGTGATGTGACAATTTAATTTCTGAGACAGCTTTAAAATACCTTGAGTAGATAGACCTTCACAATCATCATCAATGTCATTTTTTCATTCTTCTTGACAAATGGGGGTTTACCAAATAGGGTAGGAGGAAATAGTGGTTCCCAGATAATACACTATAACCTTGTCAAGCAATGAAAAAATTTATGAAAGCCCAGAGAATATTCTGTATTTATTTTATAAGCTTCTAAATAGTGACATCCACTGGTATAATCTATACTGCAGTGTACAGGACAGCACTGGGACTCAGTATTGTTTTCCATGTAATCCTGGGAAAAACTGTGGCTAATTGACCCGATTCTTTCAGGAGTCAAGCACTACAAAAGAGGATTTCTTTTAAATTCTTCATTGAATTACTTATTTGGGTGGGCAGTTCCAGTATAATGTTTTTCCTGCATACCATCTTTGCTGAGTTATAACTTTCTAAGTTATATGAGATAAACTGGGTTGTGGATTACAGTCCATAATAGTATTATATGGAGTACACTCAAAATTAGTATTTTACTGGGGAGTATATTGAATTAACAATATCAGCCAGACCATTTGCAAAAATAAATGGTGCAGTTAAAGAGTTCATTTTTTAAACAAAAATGTATTGACCTAGTGTGGATATGGACCTGAATTATTGCCTGGTGTATGGAATACGTTTACCAATGATGATCTTGTTTCTAACAGCTCACTTCCTCTCTTTGGTCTCTAACTTGGATTCTGCTTCCTCAAACATAAGCAGCAGAGTTTTTCTTCCAACGAATAACCAACATGCTTGTCAGGTATTTGAAAGCACATGGCATTTGAATTACTTTCCACATTGGGGAACTTCGTTATTATAATCGTGTGGACATTCATTATTTTTCACAGATTACATTTTATTACTTCTCCAGCCAAATGAATGGCAAATTAATGGCTGGCTTTCAAACTACCTGTGGTGGCCCTCTACAGCATTTATGGCAAAACACTGCTGGGCTCCAGAATCGCTGGGAGAGGAATGTCATCAAAATTCAGAGTCCCCAGAGGTTTCAGGTATGTATGTTGTGTTTTCTGTCTTTGAAGGAAAAATGATAAAGTACAGATGTTTAACACCAGGTGATTAATCATCCCAGTTGTCTGAGGACTGAGGAATTTGCCAGAACTGTCACGTGTTGAAACCAAATAGTTCCAGGAAGTTGGGGTGGCCAGTCATCCTAAAAGACAGTTTTAAGAAGTTTAAAACTTATGTATCAAAACTAAATTTGTTATATACTGACATATATTGATATAACAGTAAAATATGACCTTCTAATACTCTTCCTAATTTCTTGAATCTCCTCCACTTTCCTTTTTCTCTCATCATTCTAATCTTCTTTCATTTTATTTTGCATTCTTAAGAATTTGATTCACTTCTAGTGAGGTGGATGAATCTAGAGTGAGGTAAGTGAGAAAAAGAAAAACAAATATCATATATTAATGCGTATATATGGAGTTGAGAACAATGGTACTGATAAACCTATTTGTAAGGAGGAATGGAGACGCAGACACAGAGAACAGACCTGCAGACACAGTGGGCTTAGGAGAGGGCGAGATGCATTGAGAGAGTAGCATTGAAACATATATGTTATATTTGTAAAATAGATGGCTTTGGGGAAGTTGCAATATAACACAGGGAGCTCAACCTGGTGCTCTGTGACAATCTTAGAGGGGTGGGAGGAGGGGTTCGAGAGGGAGGGGACACATGTATACTTCTGGCTAATTCACAGTGCTATGTGGCAGAAACCAACACAACATTGGAAAGCAATTATCCTCCAATTAAAAAAAAATTGCTTCTGTTTCACAGTTTTCTTAAGCTTTTAAGAGAACAGGATTGTCTTGGGTAATGAGAACAGAGATTGTTTTCAATATTAATACCAAATGCTGCTGAAGTGGAATCATTGTCATATTCATTTCATGGTTAAACTCAAATTATTCAATGCTGCCTTCATCTTCTAAAATAATTCTGAGAATTAAAGTCAATGTAAGCCTATAAAAGACATTTATTTATGCAGCCTAATAAAGCTTATGTATGATGGAAATTATAATCTATTATAGGAGTTCTTAGAAAAATAGTGCATACTTTAACATTTTGGGCAGCCAAGCAAAATTTTTCAGTTAAAAAAGGGATCTTAAAACATTTTATTCTGAACAAATATGCTTTTTAAACCTGGTTTGTGACTCAATTTAGCCCAGGTAGGTTTCCTTTATCATCCATTATTAGAATATTATAATAATTTTATAATTTTGACATGGAATAGAAAATCATCTGATATGTGATAGATTTAGCACTTGCCTTAATATAGAGAGTAAATTGTATTGAATTTTGAATGGCTAAGAGGGAATATGGGAGAATGAACAAGACCTCTATTATTAAAATTGATAAGATATAAGAATGGCACATATTCTTAATTGATCTATCATAAAATCACTGAAGTTCAGAATTTTCAGCCTTTTGTAAAGCCAAATGGGGATCCAAAGAAGATGAAAGAAAATCATTTAGTAGATAGTTAGGTGACTCCTGGATGATGACTTGAGGAGAACTGTACAGTTGGAAGCATAATTCTGTCATTTGAGGCTTTGTATCCTCTTGAAATCCAGTATTATTGGGGTGTGTGTCTGAGTGAGTGAGTGAGTGAGGTGGGGGTGGTATTTTAAGCCATCAGGCATGCAAGTCTTCCTATAAAGGACTGCTCAGGCACAGGGACAAGACATCTTGAGTTCCCGCCTTGGTGGGGAGTGCTCTGCAGAGTGAGAACCCCAGACAACAAGAATGCATCCACTTTGTTGTGGATGTTCAGATGTCATTAACCGAAGGAGAAATTTCTAGTTTATTTGTTATATTACTACTTTATTTTCTTCCGTATGTCTGTCTCTTTTCTGTAACAATAGCAACAAGAGAGTCAAGAGTGCCTTTGAGGGGACACTGACTAGCTGCTGAAGGATGAGCCTGCTGAAGCATGCTTGTCTAAACCTTAAGGACTGCTATGAGACTCTTGTCTGTGTGTAAAATTTATCAGTATTTATACATCTTTTCCGACTTTGAAACAGAGTGGGTGATTAAAAAGAAAAAAGAGTCTTAAGCTGTTTTTGTCAAGCATTGTGCCTTCTTATTTTAGTGCAGAGTCTGCCTGTCAATGCAGGAGATGTGGGTTTGATCCCTGGGTCCAGGGAGATGCCCTGGAGAAGGAAATGACAACCTACTCCAGTGTTCTTGCCTAGAAAATCCCATGGACAGAGGAACCTGGTGGGCTATAGTCCACAGATCACAAAAGAGTCAGACACGACTTAGCAACTAAAACTACAACAAACAACAAAACATATTTTGGTCAAGGTCTTTATTAGTAGCACAACAAGAGATTTGATGTTGGATACAAGTAGCGGGAACCTGCTACTTGTAAGTTAAGCATTTTAGGATATATTCTTTGCTTTTCTCAGGTGTCCATTCCCAAATAGCCTATTGTGGGGGTTGATGATTAAATATGTGTAGTAGATAACTATAAAACTTTAAATTCCCAAATAGATTATCTCCAGGGCAATTCAGCTGTAGCAGAGGAAGTGAGATTATTCACTAGAGTGCTTTAAAATGCAGCAGTGTCTTCCACCAAAACAGATGGCCCATGGAGCATATTAATTTGATTCTCAAAATCCTTCATTGCTGATACAAAAACAGTGCTTCTACCTTAAAGGCATTGCTAAAAATTAGGAAACTGAACGACTCTCATGGGATCCTCTGGCTACACTGATCTTTAAGACGGCAGGTATGTTTTACTTCTATCCTGTCAGCAAGTGAACAGATACTCACTTGCTTTTGTTGAGCTGGGCCACAGAGATGTGCTGTGCTTGTAATACTGCCTGCCACTATGTAGTAGCTCTTTGCTGAAAAGCTTTAGAAAGAGGCTTATTTGAGGTCATTTTGTAATCAGCGTCTCCAGACAGTATCTGCTGCCTCATCAATTTACAAGTCTCCTAGAATTATTCTAGGTTTATTTTTTTGTTTGTTTTTCTTGGCAGTTTCCCATGCATGCTGCCTTGATAGTTTTAAGGTCATTCATGCTTGCTTTAGAAATACTTAGATTTTAGTCCCAGCTGGACTCTGGCTTAGCATGGGTTTCTGAGAAAGCCTCTGGATCTGGCTCCTGTGTGGGGACTTTGTCACCTTCACCTGTAAAGGACTAACTAGATCCATCCCTTGTTAACCTGAAGTGTATGTTAATTTCTGAGAGACTGCTGCTGTATAAACTAGGAATGATGTTTATGCATTTAGTCCACAGAGGTGGCAGTGTTTCAGAAAGTGTCTGAAGGTGTTTAAAGAATAACATCTAGTATTGATTGAGTGCTTACTGTATGTAAAGAATTGCATTTAGTCCTTCATGTATACTATCTTATTGGCCCTTCATGACAGTCCTCTCAACTATCATTTACCCCATTGTTCACATGAGGATTGTAAGGTTTATTTTTTAAAGATGTTTTGATGTGTTTAAATTCTTTATTGCATTTATTACAATACTGCTTCTGTTTCATGTTTTGGTTTTTTGGTCCTGAGGCAAATGGGATCTTAGTTCCCCAACCAGGGATTGAACCCAGGCCCCCTGCATTGGAAGGTGAAGTCTTAGCTACTGGAGCACCAGGAAGTCCAGAGGATTGTAAGCTTTAGAGAATGAAATAATATACCAAATCCCATACAAGATTAGAACATAGGATAGTTCGATTTCAGATCTCAGTCAGTCACTGAGCCACGATAATTTTTTATCTAATAAAGCCATGTAAGAATTTATGAAATATAGAAAAAACCAACCTGGTCAGATCTGATGTGACTTATTAAACAATCCTTTGTCTGCTGTGTTAGATGAAACATTATTATGCATTGCATGGGGCTAATGAACTGCGATCACATTTCTCAAAATTGCAGACAAAAGCAATTAATTTTACTATTGTCTTAAAATATTCATAGAAGCAAAGAATAAACCAGGGTAAACATATAGTAGAAATTTAGCCTCAAATTCAGATGAAATCTCCCCTCATCCCTGTTTTTTTCTGGTTCTTGAAGGGACTTTCCCTATTGGTTTTATGGGTAGGAAGGAATGAATAGTATGTTACTATCATTGACTGTGGTTTTCAAATTGAATGTCTGGATTCTTGAAATCAGTGCCTGAATTTTAAGACGATACTGAAGCATTTTTAATATGCTATTATCTACTTGTCATTTCTCTGATATTCCACTTAGAAATGCCAGAGACTTCTCATCACTCTCCCATTCAGAAACAATAGGCTTTATTAATACAAACAAAAGATGTGATTAATAATGATAAATATAAATTATTAACTTACTGCTACTCTCAAACTTTTCAAAATCATAATTTGAGACATTTCATCTTTTAACTGAAGAATACTTACTGTGTGAATACATGACGATGAAAAGACTACTGTCATCTTCTTGTGTTTTATATATTTTCTTGAAAAAGACCATTGAATGCATAACTAATTAGGAAAATTCTCATACAGAAGATACAAATGCAAGGGTTTCTGTTCATGTCATTACTGGTATAATCCAAGTGAGTTTATATTCATTATTCACCTGCCATAAAAGTTTCATCGAAGATTTAAATCGAGTATTTCAAGCACAAAGCCTCCCTTCCGAAGCCATCTTCTCTTAAAATGTTTGAGGTGAAAGAAATTTGTCTCATGTTTTCCACTGCATCAGTGTAGGCCATACCTGACTTATGTGATGGTGTCAAACTTCTAACTTCATTATCCGCGCTGTGATCTGCTTTTGTTTTGCTACTTTGCTGTTGTTTTCTTTCTTTTGGCTGTGCCCCTGAGACACGCAGGTTCTTAGTTGCTTGATCAGGAATCAAATACATGTCCCCTGCAGTGGAAGCACAGAGTCCTAACCAGTGGACTGCCAGGCAAGCCCCTATCTTTTTTTTTTTTAACTTCACCTAACAGAAAAAAATGAGGTGGGTATTTGGAAAAGGTTATTTGCCTAAGTTTTGGAGAAAAAAAAAATGTTAATCACTTATCTTAGAAACGCAATTACCATATCACAAACAGCCTCTGACTATAGGGCCTGGTTTTTAAAAAATTATCATGGGTTTCCATGTTTTGTAAGGGCTTCCCTGGTGGCTCAGACAGTAAAGAGCCAGCCTGCAGTGCGGGAGACCCAGGTTCGACCCCTGGGTCGGGAAGGTCCCTTGGAGAAAGAAATGGTAACCCACTCCAGTGTTCTTGTCTGGAAAATCCCATGGATGGAGGAGCCTGGCAGGCTACAGTCCCTGGGGGCCACAAAGAGTTGGACATGACTGAGCAACTTCACTCACTTTCCACATTCTTTAGATAATTCACCCATCCCCCTTTTCAGGATCCCAACCAAAATCCCTGGAAACTTTTTGTTTAAATATATTTAACTGGATTATCTCCTTGTACCTGATGGGTCTTTTGTTTCCTAGCTACGTAGATCCACAAGTAATTTCCCTACAATTAGAGAAGCAATTCTTTTCCCTAAGAAAACCTTTGCTCTTGCAGTGCCAGTGGGCTTAAATGACTGCCGATTTTCATACTAGCTTCTCTTCGGTTATTCCAAGTTAATCTATAATTTAACTGATTCAAATAAATACACATATTGCAAACTCTGAGGAGAGGCTTGAAGGTAAGAAGATAATTTAAAAGCTACTTCAGAACTTCCCTGGGTGGTCCAGTGGTTAAGATTCCATGCTTCCAATGCAGGGGGCCTGTGGTTTGATCCCTGGGAAGGGATCCTACACAGATCCTACATTTTGCACCTAAGAATTTGCATGCTGCAACTGAGGCCTGGCAGAGCCAAATAAATAACACAAAAGCTACTTCATTAGATCAGGTATGAAGATGTAGGAATGGAAATAGCAATGGAAAGGAAAGAGGGTTTAATAGGTCTTGATCGATTGGACATGACTGGGGGAGAAAGTGATTCCAAGGATCATTTTGGGGTTTTGAGCATTGCAGTTGGCAGTCTCCTGATACCATTTTCAGAGGATGAGCATCAGGGCAGAGGTCCAAGTTGAGAGGAAAGTACATCTTGAATTAGAAGTGTCTTCGTGTCACCTGACTGAAAATATTCAACAGATGGTAGAGATGGGGAAGGAGAGCTCAAGAAAAAGAGATTGACACTCCTGATGTAAACATGTATTCATGAGCCTGGGTGACAGTTAAAGTCCTGAAGTTGAATGGGTTTGTGGGGAGAGCATAGAGGAAAAGAGAGACTGGTAATTAGTCAACACTTATTTCCACTTTTCTCGTTAAATGTGGCTGCTGCAAGTACCTTATGACACCTTGAAATCCTAGTATCCAAATATTAATTTTTGGTTATCCTTGATCATTGTAATACTATAGAAATGTTTTCAATTATACTAAAGTAATTGCATTTCAACCAAAAATAATTTTTTTTTAAATGTGGCTGCTATAGGTAAGTGTTCAGTTCAGAGGAACTAGGGAATGTATCTAGAAGAATAAAGTTAATCTGTGCAGAGTAGATTTTTAATTAGTAAACACTATACAGTAGCTTAAATATTTTAATAACTCTATGCCATAATAGCTGACATTTAATGCCAATTATATAGGTCAAGTGCAGTTGTATAAGTGATGATTCATTTGTTATTTTGCATACATCTTATCATATCGGTAAATAACTATTCTTATCAGTACCTTTTTACAAAGAAATAAACTGAGGCACAGAAGTGTTAAGTAACTTCTCCAGGGTCTTCCTGCTGGGAAGTTGTGTATCTGGGATCTAAATTCAAGTAATCTAATTCCAAATATACACTTTAATCACTATGCTATGGGGGCTTCTCAGGTAGCGCAGTGGTAAGGGATCTGCTTTGCAATGCAGGAGACATAGGTTCAATCCCTGGGTCGGGAAGATCCCCTGGAGCAGGAACTGGCAACCCACTCCAGTATTCTTGCTTGAAGAATCCCATGGACTGTAGCCTGCCAGGCTTCTCTGTCCATGGGGTCACAAAGAGTCAGAGAGGACTTAGCATACCCACTATGCTATGCTACCTTCATATGAAGCCATCCCTACATCGCAATTTTTGATAGACTTTTTCCATCATGGTCCTGACTTGTAAGTAGTCCCATGGTTATTCTAATTTATGTGAAGAGAGGATGACTTTCTTAGGACTATATATCGACAGTTCACTGGACATTTTTCATCACATTTTTAATAGACTAGTAGACAATCCCTGGCTTAAAAGGAAATATATTAGGACATCACGTTGTACAGGAACAAAAGAAAATGCAGGACAGCAAAACGATCTCCTAGGTCTTGTGATACAGACCAACTATTTAGCTAAGAAGCAGTGTGATGTCTTGAAATAATGTTTACATTATGAATAAGGTTGAGTCATGCACACAGGTTTAATGCATCCATGAATTAAGCCTCACACATTATTGATATTCATTAGTGAGGACAGGAGAATACTCTCCACCAATATACCAATGTTTTATTGATTTAAGTAATTAGGATTACTTGATCTTTCCAAGTTTCTCAGATTCATTCTGCTAGAGTATTTCCTCTTGGTGGAGACTAGGGCTGGCCTCACATCACAGTACAACATGCGGTCATTTTAACAGTAAGTCACTGAACAATGATTTCCAATCAGTGTCTCGAGCTATGTTTAGATAATGGCAGAAAATGTGCAGGAAGATAGGACAAGGACATTCAAGATGGGGCTGCGAGTAAAATTCAGAGAACCAGAGGTAATGACTTTGATCTGCTCTTTATTTTTGCTTAATGATGCAAAATACTGAGAACCAGAGCTTAAGATGGAGTGAGGCTCCCAGAACTGGTAAATGCTAAGTAGTATGAATGCATAGGAACCAAAATGGAAGATGATATAGGGAAGAAATCAGGTGGCTGTTGATTCATTTCACAAATATGTTACCTAACCTATTCTAAACATGTGAGATACAGAGAAGACTGTACATTTTTTGGTTCAAGTGTTTTTTGTTTGTTTGGTTTTAAACTTTTTATTTTGCATTGGAGTATAGCCGATTAACAATGTTGTGATAGTTTCAGGTGGACAGCAAAGGGACTCAGCCATACATATACATGTATTTAATCTCCCTCCAACTCCCCTCCCATCCAGGCATTTTTTTGTTCTTCGAAGTATAGATCTCTCTTCACTTGGAATTGGCATGGTCACCCATGTGCTTCTAGGAAGTATCGTGTTTATTTTATTTGTAGACTCTGTTACAAGACTGTGAGACAATACTGTTCCTTGTTCTTTATTTTTGTTTATTTTTCTTGTCCAGGTTGTTTTTCAAGGCCAGATGATTTCAGCTCAGGATGAAGTCATAGCTATTGATGATCTATCTTTCAGCTCAGGCTGCTTGCCAGCAGATGGTAAGATATTTTTCTCATTCTGATCCTTATTGTATAAAAAAGTCAGTTCAGTTTAAACATTGTGTAATGATTTTGATCTGCTCTTTTATTTTTGCTTAATATTTTAGAGTGAACTATTTTCTATTGTCCTTATACACTGCGGTACGATGACTAGATTTGTGCTAGAGGTGAACACAGGCTACTATAAAGAACTGAAATGTGTAATTGAGTCTCAGATTTGGAACCCTGTAGCATATTTACACTGGCTAGTTAAATCTTACCCAGAGATTTCTATGCCTTCTAGGATATCAGGAGAAAACTGGCCCCCATTGATTTGAAACTGTCTTCTTAGAGAATCAATGTAACTAAGCCACTGAAAGACACAAATGGAGAAGTATATTAGTTATAATCTATTTTCTATTTAGACTGAAACAACTAGATCAATAAACCACACATCAGATCTAAAAAATTATCCGTATCAGTCCTGTGATTACATTAACTGTGTAATATTCAATTCACCATTGACATTGTTCTCAATAGGGAAGTTCAATGTTTAAAATATAAGTTGGTAAGGACGAAATTAACTTAGGCTAATGTGCAATAATCACATTTATTTGATATATTTGAGTATAGATATTTGATAGAATTTTTTTCCTTTTGAAATTTTATTATGATATGGTAGAATCAAGAAAGCTATTTTGTAGAAAGGGTTCCAAGTTCTAGTTGGATACAAAGAAATGGTAGCTGTGGTTAAAATAAAAATGTTCCAGTAACAGAAGAAATGTGGTTAAGAAAAAAATGTTCCAGTCTACCTAAGAGAGACCAAGGAAACTTGATAAAGGATGCTTGCATTGTGCTTTGATACTTAAAAAGCACTTCTGCTGTTATAAGAGCTTACAGGTTTGTGTCTCCTGTCACTCAAATCAAGGTAAATTTACAAGAGCTAATGACAGCCCCTCTAAACATGGAGCACATAGAGTTCTCTTTCATCTTTGTCTTGTCAGTTCTCAGTATATATTAGTAAGAAATCATGTTAGGATAAATTGAAATATAGATAAGTGAAATGTAGAACTTTAAAGGAACAGATTGTAACCTCCACCCATTCCTAGAAGTAAATAATTTAAGCATTATTATTATTATGTAAGCATTATTATTAAGCACATCAGTGACTTTTCACTAAAAGAAGATAATATTCCTTAGATTTATCAGAAGGGAAGCAATATGCCAGTAGAGAATACATTGTCAATTCCAGGCAGCGCATGATCTGCCATTCAAAACTCCCCTGATAATCTCTCTTCTGTTACCCTGCATGGTTGTTTATGAACCAGAGCACGCCCACTTACACTGGATTTTGAATGAAACATCTAGTCCCTGACCCTGATCACCTCAACAGGGACATTATATATCTCAGTTTAATAGTTTCTACGGAAATTGAGGTCTGCCAGACAAAATGATCCCTAATAGTTGTATTTATTGCTCAGTCTGGCTCATCACCCTCAAAGGAGAACAAAGCTATGAAATCAGCTATTGACTGGACTTCCTGGACCATCAGGGAGTTAGGAAATGGCTGTTGCCATTGAAACTGTTTACACAGCAAATTTATGCAGGAAAATGCTTGGGTTGTGCTTGGGACCTGAGATTGCTTGTAATAGGACTCTGCTATCATTTCAGACATGAACTTAACTCTCATCTTCAGCTCTGGGAACCAAAGCCATTTCTCTATGTACCCATGACCCACACACTAAGACAAAGGCCTGTGTAGATGGGCCATAATAATTACTCAGAAGACAAATGCCAGATTTTTCGTAAGCACTTGAACTCCTTAACATCACTATAGAAATAAAAAATGCAATAATAGTGGGAGTAAGAGCATCAGATACTTGAACATTCAAAGAAAAGTTGGGGTCACATAGAAAAATACTGGCATCTACAATTTCTAAGAATATTTCTAGATAAAGCATCACTACGAACAAAGCTAGTGGAGGTGATGGAATTCCAGTTAAGCTGTTTCAAATCCTGAAAGATGATGCTGTGAAAGTGCTGCACTCAATCTGCCAGCAAATTTGGAAAACTCAGCAGTGGCCACAGGACTGGAAAAGGTCAGTTTTCATTCCAGTTCCAAAGAAAGGCAATGCCAAAGAATGCTCCAATTACCGCACAATTGCACTCATCTCACATGCTAGTAAAGTAATGCTCAAAATCCTCCAAGCCAGGCTTCAGCAATACGTGAACCGTGAACTCCCTGATGTTCAAGCTGGCTTTAGAAAAGGCAGAGGAGCCAGAGATCAAATTGCCAACATCTGCTGGATCATGGAAAAAGCAAGAGAGTTCCAGAAAAACATCTACTTCTGCTTTATCGACTATGCCAAAGCCTTTGACTGTGTGGATCACAATAAACTGTGGAAAATTCTGAAAGAGATGGGAATACCAGACCACCTAACCTGCCTCTTGAGAAATCTGTATGCAGGTCAGGAAGCAACAGTTAGGACTGGACATGGAACAACAGACTGGTTCCAAATAGGAAAAGGAGTGCGTCAAGGCTGTATATTGTCACCCTGCTTATTTAACTTAACCACCTGACCTGCCTCTTGAGAAATCTGTATGCAGGTCAGGAAGCAACAGTTAGAAGTGGACATGGAACAACAGAATGATTCCAAATTGGGAAAGGACTACATCAAAGCTGTACTTTGTCACTGTGATTACTTAACTTATATACAGAGTACATCATGAGAAATGCTCATGGATGAAGCACAAGCTGTAATCAAGATTGCTGGGAGAAGTATCAATAGCCTCAGATATTTAGATGACACCACACTTAAGGCAAAAAGCAAGAAGAACTGAAGAACCTCTTGATGAAAGTGAAAGAGGAGAGTGAAAAAGTTGGCTTAAACTTCAACACTCAGAAAACTAAGACAATGGCATCTGGTCCCATCATTTCATGGAAAATAGATGGAGAAACAGTGGAAACAGTGGCAGACTTTATTTTTGGAGGCTGCAGCTATGAAAGTAAAAGACGCTTCCTCCTTGGAAGAAAAGTTATGACCAAGCTGGAAAGCATATTAAAAAGCAGAGGCATTACTTTGCCAACAAAGTTCTGTCTAGTTAAAGCTCTGGTTTTTCCAGTAGTCATGTATGGATGTGAGAGTTGGACTATAAAGAAAGCTGAACACTGAAGAATTGATGCTTTTGAACCTAGATAGCATTTTCAAAAGCAGAGACATTACTTTGCCGACTAAGGTCCGTCTAGTCAAGGCTATGGTTTTTCCTGTGGTCATGTATGGATGTGAGAGTTGGACTGTGAAGAAGGCTGATCGCCGAAGAATTGATGCTTTTGAAGTGTGGTGTTGGAGAAGACTCTTGAGAGTCCCTTGGACTGCAAGGAGATCCAACCAGTCCATTGTGAAGGAGATCAACCCTGGGATTTCTTTGGAAGGAATGATGCTAAAGCTGAAACTCCAGTACTTTGGCCACCTCATGCGAAGAGTTGACTCATTGGAAAAGACTCTGATGCTTGGAGGGATTGGGGGCAGGAGAAGAAGGGGACGACAGAGGATGAGATGGCTGGGTGGCATCACTGACTCAATGGATGTGAGTCTGAGTGAACTCCGAGAGATGGTGATGAACAGGGAGGCCTGGCGTGCTGCGATTCATGGGGTCGCAAAGAGTCGGACACGACTGAGCGACTGAACTGAACTGAGTGTTATCACCATATTGGTCTGAGGTGATGTGGAAATAAAGTTTGATGAAGATGAGACATGGATTTTAAAGCTCAATTATTGGGTAGGGCTTTTACATGATTGTTACATTTATACAAGATTACAAGATAAAGCTCTAGAGAAGACGACTTTGAAATCCATGACTGAAGTCTTCAATAAATATGGAAATCAGACCTCCTGCATGGATGACCCAGGGCTATAAGTTAAATGTCGTGAGCCAAGATGTTTTTACAACATGGAAGAATAAATCACTGTATGGAAGCAATGTTGGGGATTTAGAAGGATGATGACTTTAATTTTTGGCCTTGTGTTTTATGGGGCATTGGAAAAAGTTATCTCCCCTTGGGGAAAGCTGCAAAGTGAGTGGTTTCCTTTTAGAGAAATTCCATACTTAGGTCAAGGTCACAGAGTGTTCTTTGAATATTTGAACGTGAGGGTGCATGGGTTTTGGTTTTTGTTTTTCAAATAGAATTAAGATTGAAGGCATATTTAAACTTTTTGGAGGAAAGCACAGCAGCATGAGGACTAATAATGGAGACAAAGGATAAAGCATTATGGGATAAGATTGGCATTCAGATGGAGTTACATTTTATAAATGGTGGGACTGTGAGAGATGGTAAAATTAGGTGGCATTAAATTTTCAAATGAGACTCTCCAGTCAAATTCAGGCACTGACAGACTACATCTAGTTAATCATCAGAATCACGTGTAAGAGAGTGATTGATTCTGGGATTCATTCCAGCCCTGCTAGATGGGAATCACTGAGGATGGGGCCTATGTTTTAAATAATGTCCTTAGGAAATTTTTGTGAAGTCAGCCAATTCTAGGTTTAAGAACAGAGCTAGCCTTTGGGAACCATGAGACCTAGTCTAGTGTTGATGTTTTGCATTTGGCCGTGACTGCCCTGGAGTAGGGTTCTGGATGACTAGAGTCAATGGTTTCAGTCTCATGTGGTCCTGGTGCTGATGGCCAAGGCGGGAGAAGCAGGCAGATCCAACCCAACACCTTCTAGACATTTCCATGAGAAAATCCTACTGCAGTGGAAAATAGGGTTAGATATGCATTGGAATGCAGGAAAGCAGAATAGTCTGAGATTTTTGCTTTTGCTTTTGACTTAATAGGCTTCCCTGATAGCTCAGTTGGTAAAGAATACTCCTGCAATGCAGGAGACCCCAGTTCGATTCCTGGGCTGGGTAGAGAAGGGATAGGCTACCCACTCCAGTATTTTAGGGCTTCCCTTGTGGCTCAGCTGGTAAAGAATCTACCTGCAATGTGGGAGAGCTGGGTTCCATCCCTGGGTTGGGAAGATCACCTAGAAAAGGGAAAGGTTACCCCCTCCAGGATTCTGGCCTAGAGAATTCCATGGAATGTGTAGTCCATGGGGTTGCAAAGAGTCAGACATGACTGAGTGACTTTCACTTGTCAGATGACTTAATAGAGGAGATAGATAGTCATGGCATAGATTCTTCAACTCTGATACTGTTAAATTCAAGGACTAAGGGGTTTTCTTGCTACTGGCCTCATGCTTGCCATCTTATGCTTCTGGAATAACCTCTCTCAGGATAGGAAGAAGGAAGGAATGGCATAGGAAATAGTTTTGGACATGTCGTTCATCAGCTAGATAATCTTCACGCAGATAACCTTGGTTGCTAGGGAGGCTAAGAAAACTGTGTTTAAATTTGGCTTCTGTAATAAAAGAAGGTAAGGAGAACAGGTTTATAAGTTGAGTGAGCATCTATTTGCTACAGATACTCAACATTAACATATTTAAAATTAAATTCTAATCTTCTTTCAAACTCTATTTCTTTTCCTATGTTCCCTATCTTAGTCATTGATGTCTGTTTGGTCTCATATAGAAGCCAAGGAGTCATTATTCAATCCTTCTTCCCCTTTCTCACCTCCACATTAACTTGGTGCAAAACATTATTGAGAGTATGTTCTTATATTTCTCCAATTGTCTCCACTTATTTATCATTATCATTCATGCAACTCTGATTTTGTTTGTCCCACATTTCTTTTTTTTCTTGGATTTTGAAAATTCCAGTTTCAGTCTATTCCACGCCACTAATCACTACTACCTGCTATCCACCAGTTTGTACTTTCTAACATCCAATCATGACCAATCTCTACTTTATTTAAATCCCTCAGTAACTATTTTAGGTTTTGTTTCAGTATCAAAAATAAAGATATGTCTTCAAAATAATGAGATTTTTATCAGGATGAATTAAGCTGAGGCAAACATTTGCCATGGTTTAGTGGAAACACTGTGTTTTCTGTCATTTTACAGCAGATATATAGCATTTGGAAATGAGTCCTCTTGAAAGTGAATGCTGTAATAAGTCTTTTGGTGGTCATTTTGATTTATAGAAATGGTTCTGTTTAAGATATATAGGTTTCCTGACAAGACTTCTCTATTTTCTTCTTCAAACTAGTGTGCTTTCAAAAATTTGTTCTGCTTTTTTTTTTTTTTTTTGAGACAAGGGAACAATTCTATTACTGTGTTTTTATTTTCTCTGTTTTGATGCTTTGATACCTGGTGTCTTGCTGATCACAGAGGGTCTGTCTCTTCCAGAGTGAACCAATTCCTAGAGACAGTAAACCAGCTCGCCTTACAGTGTACTTTTCAAATCCACAGCCATTTATTTAGGCTTTCATACTTTGGGTCACTAGATACCTGCCTTAATTACCCCAGGGGCAGTGCATGTTTTCTAAGGCAGTAGTTTAAAAAAAAGTTATCACAGACTGGATGGCTTAAGGTGGTGCCAGTGGTAAAGAACCTGCCCGCCAGTGCAGGAGACATAGGAGACACAGGTTTGATCACTGGGTCAGGAAAATCCCCTGGAGGAAGGTATGACAACCCACTCCAGTATTCTTGCCTGGAGAATCCAATGGACGGAAGAACCTGGCAGTTACAGTCCATAGGGTCACACAGAGTCAAACGCGACTGAAGAGACTAAGAATGCACAAACAGATGGCTTAAAGCAACAGAAATTTCATTTCTCATGATTCAGAAGGCTGGAAATCCAACATCGAGGGGTCACCAAGTTTTTTTTTTCTTGCATTTTTTCCCCCCTTGCTTGTGGATGACTGTCTTCTCCTTGGTCTTCATATAGTCTTCTTTCTCTGTGTGTCCATGTCTTAAATGCCTCTTCTTATAAGGACACCAATCATATTGGACCGCTGCTGCTGCTGCTAAGTCACTTCAGTCGTGTCTCACTCTGTGGGACCCCATAGACGGCAGCCCACCAGGCTCCGCTGTCCCTGGGATTCTCAAGGCAAGAACACTGGAGTGGGTTACCATTTCCTTCTCCAACGCATGAAAGTGAAAAGTGAAAGGGAAGTCGCTCAGTCATGTCTGACTCTTAGCGACCCCATGCACTGCAGCCTCCCAGGCTCCTCCGTCCATGGGATTTGCCAGGCAAGAGTACTGGAGTGGGGTAGTAGAGCCCACCAATATGACCACACTTTACCTTAATTACCTCTTTATAGACCCTATCTCCAAATATGGTCACATTCTGGCCTACTAAGTGTTTGGACTTGAGCATATGAATTGGTGGTGGTGGATACAGTTCAACCCATCAGAACAACTAGGGACAGCCCTGACTGACTAAATGAAACATTGATGGATTTTCAGACCATGTCTCTATGTTTGTCAAAACATACAGAAATAAATAACAGAAATGTATAATTTTATTGTTTAATTTTTTTAAATTAAAAAGAAATAGTAGCTTTTTACATTTGGGAAAATTCTGATCATGAGAAATCCCCTGGATAGATTTTTTCTTGTTCTTATATTTTATTTCACCACATAGATTATTATGTGTACTATTATCTTTAGGGGAAAAAGAAACTTTCTATTTTTTATTATAGAAGTATAAACAACTCTAGAAAAGTGATAGCTGTCTCTTATACACATCTGAAGAATAAATCACTGTATGGAAGCAATGTTGGGGATTTAGAAGGATGATGACTTTAATTTTTGGCCTTGTGTTTTATGGGGCATTGGAAAAAGTTATCTCCCCTTGGGGAAAGCTGCAAAGTGAGTGGTTTCCTTTTAGAGAAATTCCATACTCAGGTCAAGGTCACAGAGTGTTCTTTGAATATTTGAACGTGAGGGTGCATGGGTTTTGGTTTTTGTTTTTCAAATAGAATTAAGATTGAAGGCATATTTAAACTTTTTGGAGGAAAGCACAGCAGCATGAGGACTAATAATGGAGACAAAGGATAAAGCATTATGGGATAAGATTGGCATTCAGATGGAGTTACATTTTATAAATGGTGGGACTGTGAGAGATGGTAAAATTAGGAAGATCAGTGTTTGTGACTAAAAAAATCAGTGTTTATGACTAAATAAGAATATGCTTAATCACTGATTCTTAAATAACATTGATTCTTGAACAAATTACTCACTATGTATTTTTATAAAGATTGCATGATATAGCTCACAATCAGAATATTGTGAATATTCTGTGAATATTTTTAGGTTGGCTTGCCAGGATTTTGCCTTATTCTTCTTTATAAACATTCCAAGTACACAAGTTATCTCTTGATGAAAACCTGAATAATGCTTATATATTATCCAGTTAAATAAGCATTATTTAACTAGTTACGTTTTTATCTTATTAATTTCTAGCTACCTTTTAAGATCTAATGACTATTCATTGAAATTCATTGCTGATTTAAGAAAACTGATAAAGAAATTGTCAAAAACCCCTGAAGTCAAAAGTAGATGTCAATTATAACTTTTGCAGCAGTAGCTTTGAGGCTTGTACTTCATTCTCTACCATCTGAGGGAATCTGGTCAATTTCATGTAACCTGTTTGTACAAGATAAGATTTGAAGGATGGCAGGCTGTGCACATGTGGCTTCATTGGTATAGAGACTTTGAAATTGTTGACAAAGCTTCATCCTGCTGATTATACATCATTGATGGAGAATTTTTAAATGTCAAAGATAATTTTCTACAGCTGGATTGTGTTGCAATATAAGAATTAAAGGGAGAGAGGATGGAGAGGGAGAAAATTGAATATGAATATAAATATAGATGACATCTTTAAATAGCTTTGAGCTCTGAAATAGAATACACTAAAACAAAAAGCTGTTCAGGAGATTAATTGATTGACAATTTATTGTACCCCTCCCCCATGTCATTGTTTTTGTGATTGCGAATTCCATTTGGGGGACTAAAGGTAGTAAAAGTGGCTAACACTGGTGAAAGATATTTAATACCAACTGATACAAGCTGCATTTTAAATTCCATGCATGAGAATTCTCTGGTGGTCCAGTGGTTGAGACTTTGCCTTCTCCTGTAGGGGGTGCATGTTTGATCCCTGGTCGGGAGCTAAGATCCCACCTTCCTCGTGGCCAAAAAACCAAAATATAAATAACAGAAGCAATGTTGTAACAAATTCAACAAAGACTTTAAAAATGATCCACATCAAAAAAAATTTTTTTTAATTCCATGAAATTTGTACTTGACTGTTTTGCTATTTTTGTTTATAGCACTTTTGTGGGTATTGTTTTGTACAAATAGTGAAAAATTAGAGATAATATACAACATCTAACTGAATTATGGCAAATATTTAATTATGGAGTTCTAGGGGTAGAAGATTTGTAGCTCTTATATGAATCTACAAAAACTACTGCTTTAATTGTTTCACGGTAATTGTTATTGTGCAATCTTCGCTTCATTTATTGCCCACACTCCCTTAATTGCATATACAGTTTTATTTTTCTTGAATCTTATGTTCAAGAAGCTTTGCATATTCATCATTTGTTAGCTTCCATTATGAGAAACCAGATTAAGGATGTTATGCATAAATCATTTTCATAACCAATTGGTTCAATTTTATTTCCAATAAAAATACAAACAATTTATATAGAGTTTGCATTATTTTAAAAGATTTCATTGAATAGGTCTTAGGTCATTTACTTATCCATTCATTAAACAAGTACATATTGAATATCTATGTTATATCAAGAATTTTTCTAGACGCACGTGAGAAGCAGTAAAAAAAAAAAAAAAAAAAAAATTATCCCTGAGTTCATGGAATTTATATTTTCATCAGACAGTGAATGAAATTAAACAAGTGAATAGAAAAATGTATTTTATGTCAAGTGATGACATGTGCTATGTATGGATACAATAAAACAGCAGAAAATTGAGATGAGAGTGCCCAGGTAAGGGGGAAATGAAGTTTTAAGTAGAGTTTTAAAGTTTTAAATAGATCACGCATGGTCACATGGAGAATGTGTATATATATTTTTTTCTTTTTCTTTTTTTTGCTCAGAAAATAAGTTGAAGGAAACAGCCATGTGTATATTGGAAGGAAGCAATGTATAAATTTAGAAGTCCTGAGGCAAAAGTAAGCCTGGTTTGTGTGAGGATCGTGCAAAGGAATTTTTTATCTACTTTTTGTAGGACAGAAGCCCATGTGATGATCTTGAGCAGAGGAACCAAGATCTGACTCACTACTTGATTTAGCTTTAACATGTTCTGGTGGTGCACCAGTGTCCATAGATGATGGTGACAAGCTGGTACAGGCAGAGAGGGATATCATTTGATGTCAAAAGATTCAAAAGTCAAATATTTAGGAAGGTGAGAAGTCTCCATACTGCTTTACACAGTGGCTGCATCAGTTTCCATTCCCACCAAAAATGTACAAGTGTTCCCTTCTCACCACATCCTTGCCAACATCTGTTATCCGTGTTCTTTCTGATGGCAGTCATTCTGACTAGTGTATGGTGATATCTAATTGTGGTTTTGATATGCATTTCCCTGACGATTAGTGACGTTGAGCATCTTTTCATGACCTATTGGTCATCTGCATTTCCCCTTTAAAAAGGTGTCTGTTCATTTCCTTTGCCTGTTTTTTAACCTGGTCATTTGTTTGTTCGGTTGGTTTTTTGATGTTGAGTTGTGTTGCCATTTATATATTTTGGAAATTAATCCCTTATCAGTAATCATTTGCAAATTTTTTTCCCATTCCCATGGCCTCTTTTGCAGAAAAGGTTAATTAATTAAGTTTAATTAGGTCCCGTTTGTTTATTTTTGCTTTTATTTCCTTGGCTTTAGGAGATGGATCATTTCTGTTATATATGTCAAAGAGTGTTCTGCCTATGTTTCCTCTAGGAGTTTTATTGTATCTGGTCTTACATTCAGGTCTTTAATCTATTTTGAGTTTATTTTTGTCTATGATATTAGAGAATGTTCTAATTTCATTCTTTTACATGTAGCTATCTAGCTTTCCCAGCACTACTTGTTGAAAAGTCTGTATTTTCTTCACTGTATATTCTTGCCTCTTTTTGTGCTGAGTGAGAATTATCTATGGAAGCAGGGGATAAAAAGACAATTGCACCATCTTCAAGTTCTGTGTTGGGAGGACTATGGCGGTGGGGTTAGTGGGAGGAAATAGGCTCCATTTGAAAGATCTACAGGGAAAGTAAATCCAGGGCAGACCCAGGTAAAGAGGGTACCATATGTTGTATTTGATATATGTACACTTATCAGCCTAATGATAGGCTCTTCGTTTCCACATTAAAGCATGTAACCTACTTCACTGGAGACCTAGCTGATTTGGCTTGGAATATTAGAAATCACCACAGAGATCTGATTAAAATCTAGAAGTACTGGCATGGTTGTTTTATTCTCTCTTCTCTTCCTGAATCTGTTTCTCTGTCTATATAATAGTGTGATGCTACCATAGAAAAGAGTTGGGTTCAGCACTCTCTCTATAACAAAGGTTAACCTTTTGAGAATTCCATGATCCTTTCTAGTGATACCGCATCTCACTTTTTGCCAATCTTTACATTTAACAGATGACATTTTGCCATGTCAAGAGGCATCAAATACTGAGAAGGAACTATGCCATCCAGATAGAAGTCTCTGCAGATTTGATTCTACAGATGAAGGATTGAGGTGTAAGTGCAGAAATGAGATGCCTGCCTGCCATCCATGAGACTCGGACCCCCACAGAAATATGAAACCACTAGTAGGGGTACTCACTCGACAGGCTCTGCTGTCATCTGTGTCCTCGTTTTACCGGGAGTATCACTGGGGTTTTAGCTGGATTGTAATTGGAAGTGTGTGGTTTCTTAAAAAAGTGAAAGATAGTGAATATATCAAGTTAAGGGAATGTTTTGAAAAACAGTTGCTCTAAAAATCATGGAATTAAATACAATGTATCTTCTTTAAAATTTTAATGTGATTATGAATAGTAAATGATTTAAGCTAACTAAATTCCATAAAGTAGGTAAAGTCTGGTATTTCTTATGAAAAAAACCACAATGGAAGTGTGGTAATGGTTCTCATTTGGGAGGATGCCTGTCTGGATCAAATTAAGAACTTTTAAAAAGAAGAGTTCACTCTAAGGCTTATTGGTATGAATTAGTATATTTGTGTGTATATATGCTTAGCCTTGATTGCAACTATAACCATTGGTAAGTAGCCAGTCCAGTAGACTGTGATAGTCTGCCCACAGCTTTTTCTCCTCTCCTCAGTGTGTCAAGCCTGTGGATTTGCATTTGACATGTGTGACTGGGTATCAGAAGCAACTGCTGGGCAAACTTCCTGGATGCGCACAAAAGCAAGAGAAATTCCTATGTTAGAATATACACCTCAACAAGATCAGAGCAGTGATGATGAAGGTAGAAAATAAAAACCATATCAATTATACTTCCATTTTTACTTTTTTTAGTGTTTGCTCTAGAATCATAGAAATGCATTTACAACTGAGCTAAGATTTTTTCAAATAACTATACTTTTCATGGGTAGTGAAAGGAACTTCTTATAATAAAATACTCCTAATTCTTCCCTCAATTCCCTCATATTATTGATGTCATTCATTTCACTTAATTAGCAAATACATTAAGACTATTCCTGTTGTGAACAAACTTATTTTTTGATCAACTAAGCAAGCTGAAAATAAGATGTTTTGTTTTACATTCATTTATTCCTTCTCTAATACTATTCCTTTCTTTATGTAGATCAGAGTTTCTGACCTGAGTCATTTTTCTTCTGCCTTTTAGCATTTCTTACAAAGCAAGTCTGGAGTATTTCAAAATTTTTGCTTGTCCTTGTCTGCAGTTTTTAATATGATAATTTGCTTAGGTGTCATTTCTTGGAGATTTATCCTACTTGGTGTTTCCTGAGCTTCTAGGATCTGCACTTTGGTGTCTGTCTGACATTGATTTGGGGGAAAATTCTCAGTCATTATTACTTCAAATATTGGTTTTCTTCCTGTCTCTCTTCTTCTCATACTCCCATTATGCATATGTTGCATCTTTTTAGTTTTCCCAGAGTTCCTAGATAGAATTATAGAATTGCTCCTTTATTTTCCACTGTTTGCTTTTCAGTTTTGGAAGTTCCTATTGATGTATTCTTAAGCTCAGATTCATTCCTCAGTTGAGTCAGTCTATTAATGAGTTCTTTGAAGGCATTCTTCATTTCTGTTCTAGTGTTTTTTATTCCTAACATTCTAAGCTCTCTGCCTATATTATCCTTTTTGCATGTTTTCTATTTTTTCTATTAGAACTCTTAACTTATTAATCCTAATTTTAAAACATTTATAGTCTTATTATAACATCTCTGCCATTTATGGGCCTAGTTATGATGCTTTTTCATTCTCTTCAAACTATATATTTTTCACCTTTTAGTATGCCTTGTAATTTTTTTGTGAAAGCCAAGCATATTGGAATTAAGATAAATAGGTGTTTAATATGAGTTTTTATATTTTTCCAGCTATAGATTAGGCTCTGTTTACTGATGGCCATAGTTTTTAATGTCCGAGATGAAAATTGTATCTGATGTTTTTGTTTTCATCCCACTGTTGTCTTTGGGTTTCCCTAGAGATGTCTTCTGAAATAAGGTCTGAGGCCTGCTGTTCCTTTGATAACATGCCCTTGTTATTTTACAAGACCACTTTTGATGTGGTGATAACTTGTGAGAGGAAGGGAAGCATCCTATAGTCCCATGAGTCAATCTCAGTCTTTGAGAGAAATGATACCTTTGCTCTAAAACCTTCACAAATCCTTCTCCCTTACACCAGGTGAGACAGGAGTGCCAGAGGGGTCTGGGTCTGGATATTTGCCTTACTTCATGTGGAAGGTTAGAACCTGATGGATTTGATATTTCACTTCTCCCTGATCTCAACTGCAGTCAGTTACGTGGTGGTGGTGGTAAATAGTTTGTTTTGAGTGAAAGCCTTGTTAAGAATAACAGGAGAGGCCAGGTATATTTCAGAATGACTCCTTTCCTTTTCCTCTGTGCTGTGCTCAGCTGCTTCAGTCCTGTCTGACTCTTTGCGACCTATGGACTGTAGCCCACCAAGCTCCTTTGTCCACGGGATTTTCTATGCAAGAATACTGGAGTGCATTGCCGTGCCCTCTTTCGGGGGATCTTCCCAACCCAGGAAGTGAACCTGTATCTCCAGGGTCTTCCACGTTTGCAGGCAGGTTCTTTACCCACTGAGCCAGCTGGGAAGCCCTCTTTTCCCCTTCTTGTTGTTGTTGTTCAGTTGCTCAGTCATGTCTGACTGTTTGCAACCCCATGGACTGCAGCATGCCAGGCTTCACCATCTCCTGGAGTTTGCTCAAACCCAAGTCCATTGAGTCAGTGGTGCCATGCAACCATCTATTGCCCTGCTGCTGCTGCTAAGTCGCTTCAGTCGTGTCCAACTCTGTGCGACCCCATAGACGGCAGCCCACCAGGCTTCCCTGTCCCTGGGGTTCTCCAGGCAAGAACACTGGAATGGGTTGCCATTTCCTTCTCCAGTGCATAAAAGTGAAAAGTGAAAGGGAAGTCGCTCAGTAGTGTCTGACTCCCATGGACTGCAGCCCACCAGGCTCCTCCGTTCATGGAATTTTCCAGGCAAGTGTACTAGAGTGGGTTGCTGTTGCCTTCTCTTCTTCTCCCTAGCTGTAGGCAAAAAGGGATTTTGCTCTAACTCTTACTGTGAGAATCTGGTAGGGCTCCTGGAGGTAAAACAGAATGGGGTCCTCCCTAAGATGGGACTGTCTGGAGTTTTCAGCTCTCAAGTGTGTTCACACTGAGCCTCTAGCAGTTCATCCATTACAGTCTAGATTTCTCCACCCCAGTACTGATTCCCATAGAAGTTTGTGTTCTTGGGATTCTGGTCTTGAAAGTTGTGATTCTCTATATCTGCTTGTCTCACCAATTCCTGCCCAGTGATTTGTTCCCTGACCTCAATTTTCTTAGGGGTATAAGAGGAGTTGTTGATTTTCAGTTCATATATTTTCTTGCTGAGTGGACGGGAGTAGCAACTCCCAAGCTCCTTACATAGTGGTCCAGAAACAGGAAAATTTGCAGGCTCTTTTTAAATGAGATTTGTTCTCTTTCTCCACTACCTTTATTCTTTACAGCTCTTTTTATTTGTTCTTGCCTTCTTGTTCAGCTGTTTTATTGTGGTATTACTCAGCAACCCAGAACCTTATGTGAGTAACAGTCCTGTTTTAGGGTCTCATATGTTTTCCACATTCTGTCATTTAGCCCTAGCCACAGCAATGAGGGTAAGCATATTTCCCATCTCAGTTTATAAGCAAGGTTCCCAGCCCCAGTCTCTAACTTCATTGAGAGAATTAGGCTCTGTTCATCCAGGACTGTGCAGCATTTGAAGTAGTTGAAATTCTCGCCACTACAACCTATGTCTGGTCTCAAGTCTGAGAGTTCTAGGGTTTCAGCTCTCTTTATCACTCTGTTCATCGTATCTGTTCTTATTTATCTTTTGAGATGTTTTCTCTTGTGCTTATTCTGTCTCTGCTTTTATAAAACTGTATTTTTATGTCATTTATCATTTTCTTGTGTATAGGTCAGAGGCAAAGTATTAATTTATTGTACTATTTTGATTAAAGTCAATCAGAGCTTCACTAAATTCATAGTTTTTTTTTTTTTTTTGAAGCTATAGGAATATTTGCTATCTTACAAGGAAATAGAACATTTGAAAAACCTTATTTTTGGAATTAAAGTTATAAAAATATAGAAATAGCTTTGTATTTCTGTATTATATGTATTACTGAATTAAAATAAATCCAAATTAGTTTTAAGAATCAGATGGGAAAAATTGACTGACAGTATTTTTATGTACTACAAAACCCATCCATGTAATTTGTGGGATTGTAAGTATCTGGTACTTCAACATAGTTTGGTCAGAAAGAGGCAGTTTAAGTTACATTCCCTTAAATGATGAAGGTTTTCCTGTGAAGAATAGAAAAAATAACCAAAAGGGAAAGTAATTCTGGGAAGAAAGATGAGGAATTTTTTATTAAAGAAAGATTGCATTGTGACATTTAAATGATCATTTGGTGGCACAGAGATTTTTATATCAATAGATTTTTTTTTATAAGAACATTCATATTGAGGGTAGTATAAAACTTTGATTTCAAGAATTAGGATGAGATTACAATGCCTTTTAGAAATCAAATATGGCAAGACTTCCCTGGTGGTCCAGTGGTTAAGACTTTATCTTCCAATGCAGGGGGTGAGGGTTCTACCCCTGGTCAGGCAGCTAAGATCCCATATGTCTCATGACTGAAAAAACCAAAGCAGAAAACAATATTGGAACAAATTAAATAAAGACTTTAAAAATGGTCCACATCAAAAAAAAGTAAGAAAATATGAAAATAAAAATCTATAATTTGTAGTTGATGTCATTTAAAAAAAATCCTATTCTTTTAAATAAATACTTGTGTTTCAAACTTGATTTTGAAAATTCCAGAAACATAATTTTGTTCAAACAGAAACAGCTGAGTTTTTTTCTAAGTTGCTTTCCCCCTCTTTATTTTTCAGGTTACTGTCTATGGGTAGGGGCTAAGCAAGCTTCTACTCTTAACCATTTAGACAGCAGGGCTTATCTGAATAGCTCCGTGTGTCACTGCCTGGGCAGGAGCTGCCATCTTCAATTCTATTACTCTATGGAAAATAGTGTTCTCAGAGTAGGACTGTCTAATGATAAGGTGAGAAGAAACTTGTATTACTTTCAAATTCATTAATAAATGAAATTTCTATTCTTGGCAATTTGTATTTCTATTTCTTAGTTATGTGTAGACTGCAGGTATTTTTTAACTTGCCTTTATTTGATATACTTTTTTTTCTCTGAGGGGGAGTTTATGTTTTTCTTTTCCATTATGGTTTAGTAAAAGATATTGAATGTAGTTTCCTGTGCTATACAAGACCTTGTTTATTCGGTATACCTTTGAAAAATGTACTAAGAAATTAGTTTAAGAGGTGAGAGAGGTGAAGTCGCTCAGTCGTGTCCGACTCTTTGCGACCCTGTGGACTGTAACCTACTAGGCTTCTCCGCCCATGGGATTCTCCAGGCAAGAATACTGGGGTGGATTGCCATTTCCTTCTCCAGGGGATCTTCCCGACCCAGGGATCGAACCCAGGTCTCCCGCATCAGAGGCAGACGCTTTAACCTCTGAGCCACTAGTTTAAGAGATATTGTCAAGTACAAAAGTCATGGTGGTAGTTCGTAAAATCTTCATAAGATTTTTAAAATTCATGAAAATATGTTAAAAGAAACTATGGTGTCATAATGTATTGGGGATTCTATATTGTTAACTCTACACTGAAGTGTTGATGTGATCTGCTCTGGACTATTAGTCTCTGTAACCTTAAAGCTATAAATATGATGGAAGTAAATTACTTGTTCTGTTACAGTAAATATAGTTTTAAAAGATTGGTGATTGCTGATTAAATAAGCCAAATGAGTCATATAACTGGAAAAAAATAGTGCATTGGGCAGAGTGAAAATTGTAGTGGTAATGCTAGTGAGTAAAAAAAAAAAAACTAACTGAAAACAATTTTTTACACGTGCAAACAATACTTGAGACTCTGAGAATTTCTATTGTGAAAAATTTATTTACAGGTAGGAATAAAGAAATTATAGGGGTAAAGAGCAGTCACTGTAGAAATGGGAGACATTTGACAATAACTGCAGGAATTCTGACATTGGAAAAGGACAGTAAAAGCCTCCCATCAAGTTTCCTTTTGCTCAAATGGCTTTGGGTAAATCGAGTTGAAACTTCTGACATCAGTCAGATTCATTCTTTAACAAAAGTCTGTCAGTCGTACTTATCAGGTGCCACTAACCATCTTTCAGAAACATTTTCTTTTGTTCTATTTTTAAAATTCATTATTTTTAATTGGAGAATAATTGCTTTACAATATTGCATTGGTTTCTGCCATATATCAACATGAGTCTGCCATAGGTATACATATGTCCTCTTGCTCCTGAACCTCCCTCCTACCCTCCACTCCATCCCACCCCTCTAGGTTGTCACAGAGCACCAGATCTGAGCTCCACGTGTTATACAGCAAATTTCCACCGGCCATCTAATTTTACACATATAATGTATGTGTTTCAGGGCTACTCTCTCCATTTGGCCCACCCTCTTCTTCCCTCTGTGTCCACAAGCCTGTTTTCTATGACTGCCTCTCCATTGCTGCCCCACAGATAGGTTCATCAGTACCATCTTTCTAGATTCCAATATATACACATCAATATATGATATTTATCTTTCTCTTTCTGTACTCCATGCTGTATAATAGGCTGAAGTGTGAAGTGACTTCATAGTTGATCCTCAAGTATCAAACTTCTTATTACCAAGATACTTGAACATTGAAAAGGCATTCTTTTTCTCCTGAGTTCTATCATTTCACCTGTCCCTTTTTCTTTTTGTGTCATTCTCATCATATCCAGTTGTTTTTTTTTTTTCTTCTTCTCTTTTCCAGGACCTTCAAAGACTTCTAAAGCTGAATACTCTCATTAGATGGCCTAATACATTTTCCTTTGTTACATGGATGAGACACAATTTGTAGCATTTTGTAACTATATTTTCATTACTTTTTTTTTTCAGTAGTATTTGGCAGTACACTGCCCTAGAATCTATTTGATATATTTCATTCAATTTGACGTGGTATGGGATTTCTTTGGAAGGAACGATGCTCTGTTCTCTCAGTACCCTGTACAATGCTCAGTACTCTGGCCACCTCATGCGAGGAGTTGACTCATTGGAAAAGACTCTGACGCTGAGAGGGACTGGGGGCAGGAGAGAAGGGGACGACAGAGGATGAGATGGCTGGATGGCATCACTGACTCGATGGCGTGAGTCAGAGTGAACTCCGGGAGTTGGTGATGGACAGGGAGGCCTGGCGTGCTGCAATTCAGGGGATTGCAAAGAGTCGGACACGACTGAACAACTGAACTGAACTGAACTGAGGTGGATGGAGGGGCTGAAACATCTCCCTGGCCATTCTGTAGGACTCCAAACTTTTCAGATAATTGGAAAATTTTTACAAACAAAAATAGGTTTAACTTTATATGTTGTAGCATTCAAGCTTCAAGCATCGTTTAGTTACTATCAGCTGTGCCATGTAAACCAAAGTACATGAACTTTCATGTACTTTGAAACTTTCTGTAATTTCCAAATCCTTCTTCAACAAAGGCATAGTAAAAAGAAAATTCTGAAATTTTATTGAGCTTATATTATAGTTAAAGATGCGTTTTGAAAAGTATGATGTTACAATACTGCTTTTCAAAAGGTGTGTAATTAATATTCATTAAATGTTGAATGAATTATTATCCTAAGTTTAAGTAGGATGTGTTTTTTATCTTCTAATACTAAGGATGTGTTTTTTATCTTCTAATACTAAGGATGTGTTTTTTATCTTCTAATACTAAGGGTTCTTTTAATATCCTGAACATCAGTGGTAGATTATGTTTCAGAATGTGTATATGGAGATATGAATTATTGGAAGTGAGCAGTATCATTCCTCTGGCTTTGGGACCGTACAAGAAAAAAGTGCAAATAAATTGGTTTCAGATACTATGTCATATAATAATAATAGACTTATCAAGATTCTGTCTCCCACATTATAAGAAGAAGTTAACCGTGGAGAACTGATCCAGTGTATTAATCAGAATCAATTGGTGGCACATCTCAGGCAGTGTGGACTGACCCTTGATCCATGGGTTCACCAGGATTCTGCAAGGCCCTGTCCAGTCTTTCCTGACACTATTCACTGTGCTCGCTACATGTAGCACATCGATAACTAGTGCAAAATCTGCGTCACAGTACATTTAAATTACCAACTTGATGTTTTGTCACAAAGTTAAAAAGGACTTCAAACCTATCATTCAAAAAATTAGCTCTTGATGAAAATGATCATTCACATTATCTGTGGGTAGAATAACAAGAACAACCCTTATGAAAACGTGTGCAGGTGAACGAAAGAAATATCTAGGGAGACTGCTTAGCACAATTTTATTTTTGGAGTACTTTAGAACTTGAGAGATAAAAAATAGGTGAAAGGAAAGTTGTTATATAAAAAGTTGAAACTTTGAAGGTCAGCTTCAGTGTATGTACCATCTAACTGTTCTTAGGATTAAGTCTCTGCCCATCATCTATAAGATAATAATCATAGCAACAGCCTATCTTTTATCCTCAGGAAAGTTGCCATGTCAGTGGGCCAAGGATAGTAAGGGTTCCCAGCTTGTGGTGACTTTTATATATTTTTAAAATTCCCACTGGCAAATAAATAAGGAGGAACTTGTAGTTGAGAAAGGAAAGAAAACGCCTTAGAAAAATATCTTTTCATGTATAATACAAGTTTTAAAGCTATAATAAGCTCTCCTTTAAGGAGAGCTTTTGCTAAAGTACATGGACCTATCACCACATGCAATCAAAAGTAGCTTTTTTAAAAAAACTTGAATTTGATATCTGATTTTTCCCCGCACTGGAAGAGTGGGGGAGAAGCAGAGAGCTCTAAGAGATCCGATCATAAATATTTTTCTTGAGAGGTAAAATGGCATTATTAAACCTGGTCTTGGGAGTTTTGTTGTTGTTTTTGTCCAGTTGCTAAGTCCTAGGTGTGTGCTCAGTTACTCAGCCATGTCTGACTCTTTGCGACCCCATGAACCCCACCAGTCTCCTCTGTCCATGGGGATTCTCCAGGCAAGAATACTGGAGTGGGTTGCCATTCCCTTCTCCAGGAGATCTTCCTGACCCAGGGATGGAACCCACATCACTTGTATCTCCTTCATTGGCAGGCGTATTCTTTACCACTCTGCCATGTTTATGTAATTTTGATTGATTGATTTTAAGATAATAGAAAATTGGAACATCACTTGAAGGCTTTTCTGACCTGAGGGTTTGTGTTTTACACTGACACCTGTTGAAAGTAACTAGCTAAGTCTGAGAGTATGGACAAATATAAAAGCTGATATTATGTAGTTGGAGTAAATTTTTTTCATTTGCATTACTTGTATTGTCAGATAGGAAAATGTGGTAGAAAAGTCTGGATTTCATACACAATATACCATTAAATGATTTTTCAAATGCTAAGTTTAGAAAGAACTATGTTCAGCCTCCTGAACAAAATGTAAATGCATTCTTCTTCAGGTAGAATGGGGAAAATCAATTAGTCATTGTGAAGAAAGAGCAAAACAACTGTACATTACCCACATAAAGTGAAAGTGAAGGGACGTGGTGAATGCAGCTTGCCTGGTAGTGTCAATAAAAGCATCAGCGGAGGACATAGTGTCTCAGTGCTAAATAACTAAAGTTGCTTAAGAAATTATTGAAAGAAAAATTTGGTGTATTTCTCAACCCTTTATAACTTCATTGTGATGTGACCTGGAAACTATCAGCTGAAAATGTGTGCCCACCATGTATGTTTCATTGTTTTATGGAAGTCTTAACTGTTCATATAAATAAGTAATAGAACGAAGTATATTTTAATGGGTTTAGACTATCTTCTCTGAAATATTTAAGACCTAGAAATTGGAGTAGATAACAGAGGGCAAAGAACAAAGCTAAAAAGAAATTCATATTTAGAAAATCTTGCATATGAATGAAATAAGTGAAACCAAGTAAGGAGATAAAGGCTCTTAAGAGTCTGAAAATGATGGATGTCATGTGTCATCTGGATTACAATTAGATGTCACCTTCCAGTGCTGTTTCCTATCTCACAGATGGGAGTGCACAGAGATGGCCTCAGAGTTTAACCTGAGACATTTATGCTACTCTCTGCATTTTCACTGTATTTCACTATATATCTATATCTGTCTATATCTGTCTGTATCTATCTATATCTATCTACATTGTTCAGTCGCTCAGTCGTGTCCGACTCTTTGCAACCCCCTGAATTGCAGCATGCCAGGCCTCCCTGTCCATCACCATCTCCCGGAGTTCACTCAAACTCATGTCCATCGAGTCGGTGATGCCATCCAGCCATCTCATCCTCGGTCGTCCCCTTCTCCTGCCCCCAATCCCTCCCAGCATCAGAGTCTTTTCCAATGAGTCAACTCTTCGCATGAGGTGGCCAAAGTACTGGAGTTTCAGCTTTAGCATCATTCCTTGCAAAGAAATCCCAGGGTTGATCTCCTTCAGAATGGACTGGTTGGATCTCCTTGCAGTCCAAGGGACTCTCAAGAGTCTTCTCCAACACCACAGTTCAAAAGCATCAGTTCTACGGCAAACTCTCTTTTTTCATCCCTCTCTATTTCCATTTCTTTATTTTTCTCTTAAAATATATCATTTTAAACAATACTTTAGTTTTTTGGTACTTAATACCATACAGGTACGACCAACTCTACTGAAATGTAATTAAGAGGGCACGTATATAAATATGAGAGTAGAATTTTGGGAATGAGTGATGTTTTTTTCTTTGACTCAAAGGAAGAAGAAACATTTTGGATATACAACACATCAACTCACAGAAAATGGGTGAAAGTGGATGTGGTAATACCAGAAGAACTGAAGACATTTAAGGTATAAAAGGGAAAAACAAGTATTTTTTATCATAGGTTTAATTTTTAGCCTTGTAGTGAATTTATCATTCGTTGTTAATTTAAATTAGCATTTAAATTAGAAATACAGACTCATATGTTTAGGGAGAGCAATTACTTGTTTTCATTGTACCTACCTGTACTCAAGTCAAATTTGCTTGAGTGGAGAAGCAAGAAAGTAACTACTATATATATATTTTTAAACAGAATTAATGTATTGATCAAATCTAGGAAAGAATATTATAGTTCTTAGACTGAAGCTACAGGTCACTCACAAACAAAAGATTGACACATTCAAATTTTATATAATTCAGTATTCAACAAAAGTAGCAAGAAAGTAACTACTATATATATATTTTTAAACAGAATTAATGTATTGATCAAATCTAGGAAAGAATATTATAGTTCTTAGACTGAAGCTACAGGTGACTCACAAACAAAAGATTGACACATTCAAATTTTATATAATTCAGTATTCAACAAAAGTTTTTGAAATGATGAGAATATTAACTACTCTTGTTTAAAGCATCCTCGTTCTCCATGGGCTCCCTCCCTAGCATCCCCAAACACTGTTCAGTACAACCAAGGAAGCCAGTTGCATTTGAAGCAGATAAACAATAAACCGGTATTGAAAAATCAGGAGAGTATATGCAAATATTTTAAATGCAGGAATTCACATCTTTATAACGCATGGGTAACTCTATCTGTCCAAAGATGCATCTGAAATATACATATGCTCAGTGGGAATGCTATCTCTTAAAATTATTAACTTGGGTTTTGTGTTGTATATAGAGTTGAGATTGTGCAGAAAAATATCTGGTAACATTTTAAACCTTTCATATTGAGTGTTTGTCATTTCTTTTCTAATATCATGGCAATATTGCAATGTGTAGTAATGTCAGATCGACGTTGAAATTCTGGTATTATTAACTGCTGTTTAGATTTTTATTTTTAAAGTACAGTTCTTTAAGGTTCCATTTATTTTGTGTTGTATAAAGAATACATAAATACATTTATACTGGACTGTAAGTGTAAAATAATGAGGCTGATTGTATGTGTGGCTTATGAAACCAATTTCATTCCTTTAAGGTAATATCACACACATACATTTTTCTAGATATTAAAAGGAGGACCCAAATGATATGAACTGTGACTATGCAGATTTTTTAAATCCAATTTGCAGCTGAATTTGGAACTTAAGAATCACAGCATTTTTGTAGCAATCTCAGAAGTTGAGGTTTATATCATAGCCCATTGAGTTAACATTTTGATACTGTTTTATAAATTGTTAAATATTTATGCAAACTTGACCTTAAGTAATTCTTAAATATATATTGCTCACGTTTTTGAAAAGAAAATTTCTCAGACATTTGAAGCTGGAAGAGACTAAAAGGAGTCAGTCTTTGTTCCTAGAATCTTATTTACATGTTAACAATATCGATGCAAAAAAAAAAAAAAATACCCCCTGAATTACTAAGCTGTACATCTGAAACACAATATTATAAATTAACTATACTTCAAAAAAATAGAAATACTTTTGTTGTATTCCATGAAAACCAAACCAAACACAATATCTAGTTCAGTGCTAATCAACAGAACTTTCTGTGTTAATGGCAATTTTATCTGTTTTCTCCAGTATGGTAGCCAGTAGCCACATGTGGTTATTGAATTTTTGAAATGTAACTATTAAAATGTGGAACTGAATTTTAACTTAATTTTAGTTCATGTAAATTGATATAGCCGTATGTAGCTAGTGACTGGAGAAGGCAATGGCAACCCACTCCAGTACTCTTGCCTGGAAAATCCCATGGACAGAGGAGCCTAGCAGGCTGCAGTCCATGGAGTTGCACAGAATCAGACATGACTGAAGCAACTTAGCAGCAATAGCAGCTAGTGACTACCATACTGGATGGCAGAGAATAAGGCATCTGCTATACAGTTTTTAATTTCTCTTGCACTCTTGGTGTTACCTAATAATTGCTCTTGTTAAAACTTCAAGGTATATTAATACTTTCATATTATCTTACACTAGAATAGCAACGTATGGTTGTTTCAACTTGCTAGTAGTTTATACCTTTAGAAAGCCTGCAATTCAGTTAGAGAAAATGAATTCATTTCCTTTAATTAGCACTTATTTGATTGCTGGAGCAATTCTTTTATAAGGATTAATAGATTTTAAAATTTATTATTTTAAATGTTTTCCTATTCTATTGCATCCCTTTTTATCTGCCTGACATTTCACTTCCTACCTTCTAGTGTGTGTGTGTGTTAGTTGCTTAGTCGTGTCCGACTCTTTGCAACCCCATAGACTGCAGCCCACTAGGCCCCTCCATCCATGGGATTCTCCAGGCAAGAACACCGGAGTGGTTTGCCATTTCCTTCTCCACTACCTTCTAGTAACTAATTTCAATAGTTAAAAAACCAAGTGCGTCTATAACTCTTGTTATACAAATAGCAACAACACTTATTCTTTTCCTTGAATATTAAAGTCAGTGGGCTGTGAACATGATGACCAAGTAAGTTTGCAGTCAGGGACATTGTTGGTGACTAAATGGGATCATGATCATGGGTGATTTCTCAGATCAGATCATCAGATCATGGGTGGTTTCTTAGACACCTCAGTGGCTCTAATGTGCCCAACAATCTGATGTGTGTGAGTCAAGCTTATCAAATGGGAACTTTATTCTTAGTTGTATTTGCTGCTTAATTGTATTTGCTTTATCTTTAAAAAGGAATTTTTCTTAATAATTCTTGAATCTCCAGTATTATTTTTGGAATCTCTTTGAAGAGATTTTTAAGGTCACAAATTGTTCTCTGTGCTTCCTTGAAGATTATTTTTGAAGGGACTATTTTGAGCCACAAAGGTTTTATTGGGCTTGATGACCTGTGGGTCTACGCCTGTGCCCAGGCCCGGTCCAGACAACTTTGCTCTGCAGATGAATTCACCTGTGCCAGCGGCCAGTGCATCGCTCGAGAATCGGTCTGTGACTCTTGGCAGGACTGTTCTGATAAAAGTGATGAGGACCCGACAACTTGCTGTAAGTAAATTAATGGTTAACTCACTCCTATGCTCACATTCATGATAGTGGTTGAATTTAAGTCTTTATCTTGAGCAAGGTGAAGTTAGTATGTATGAAGTCAGATGAATGTATGTTCTCACTTTGAAGCCATTAGCAGTATTCCTTGTGGACATCTCTATGCTAACAATGTTTTGGTGCTTTTTGCTCACTCTCAGAATCTATTTGTTCAACAAATGAATAGTGATGTTGAGTGAGATGTATGTATTTTGAGTAAGAGGAAAATGGATGGGAGAAGGAACCTATTTGTATTCTTCTCTTAAATACAAATTTACTGTGGGTTAATAACCTTTTTAAATGTAAGATTGTTTTCCATTCTGACCAATTATGTAGAAAGCTGTGGGGCAAGGAGAAAGAGAAGGAGGGCTGTCATTACCTTCCAGATAGCCATGATGATGTAGAAATCAGCCATGGTTGGTATTCATGACGAGGCAAAAAGGCCCAACTCCTTTATTTCAGACCTTTTATGAAGTCTTTGATAAGAGCAATGATAAGAAATTCTATTACTATTCAAACCTATTTATATCAGAAAGGAAACATAATTTAATTTACAACTTACATCATGGTTTTCATTCATATGAGGTAACTTAGCAACTAAAATACTTGTCTTTTTAGAAGCAATGAGTACAACTAAATGCATCCAATTTCTATATCACAAACAGGAGGGTTTCTTAATTATTAAAACCTTTACATTTATTTTCACTGCAGTGCTTTATTTTAGTGATATATTTTATTGAGCAACAGGAAAATATTATAACAAGATGAATATCACCTTTTTAATGAAAAGCTTTTACAATATGCTTCTGCTGATTGATAAGTAAGGATTTTACTGAGAGTAATGGACAAAGATGTAGAAAAGAGAAGAGAAAGCAAGGAAGAAACTCTCTGCCTCTTTGTAAATAGCAATTCAGTCTATTCCCAAGACACTTGTTTTTAACCATAAATTTAAGTAAAATAATCTCCTTACCAATAATATGATCTCCATGGATTTTGGGGGGGCCCTTTTTTTTCATTAGAAATGAGGCATTTCATTTTCTCTAATGCGACTGTCACTTTCCTCTTTTTGCTTCATTAAAAAGCTTTTTTTTTTTTTACAGACAATTTGGTTCACTTCTTGTGACAAATTCACCTTTCTAATGGTTTGTATTATTCTCAGTTTCAATAATTGAGAGTAAATATATTTCTTATCTTTTCAATTCCACATATTGAAACTTAATAGCTTTTCTTCTTTCTTTCCCCGCAATTCAAGGAGTCTTCATACTATCCTTTTAAGTGGTTTTCTTCATCGAATTTCATCTAGAATATTAGTAGATACTTTAGCATTTGATTGTGGACATACTTTCCCATATCTCTTTATTGGAAGTTTTATTGACTACTTATCTGGTGTTTTCTGCATAGATTATATCTTGATACCATTTTGCTGTTTCCTTTGTGTGACTTCAGGGACAGATCTCTGTCCTTATCAAAAAGTAGTTTTACTTCATAGCTAAAATTTCCAAATAATGTAAGCTCATTTAGTCAAATAGTCAAAGAACACCTGGCATGCTTGCTTGATTTAGATCAATTTTATATAGGAGATATGACATAAAAAGGTAGCCATGTTACATATTACAAAACATCCATATAGTTTGGTGTCAGCATGAGTATTTCATGTACATATTTATATAATCATTTTTGCTTGGAGGAAATTATTGTATAGTAATGGAATTACTAGAATCTATATAAATGTTATAATGTTATACTGTTTTCTGCACTGAAGTATTTAACATGTGCAGCCCATGTTTAATATGCAAAACATGTCAAATACTATAGTGCATAAAATAGTGTAGCACTGTATCAATTCTAACAATTCCATTACTATATAAATAAGTTTCTCTAAGCAAAAATGATTATACAAATAAGTACATGAAATAATCATGTTGACATCAAAGTGTATATATATATATGTTTAGTAGTATGTAACAAGACTACATTCTTATGTCGTATTCCCTATATAAAGTATATAAACACATGTATATATATGTTATTGCAAAACAAGAGGCTTTCCTTTGACATTTTAAGCCAGTTTCAAACATTGTACAACATACTTTGAGTTTGTATTTTATACATTTGAATTCATTATACAAATTTTTTTTTATAAATATAATTTTCAGGTCCATAAAACTCAAAAATGTTTTTATATCTTTTTAAAAAATGTCAGCATAGGATGAATCTCTAGATTAGTATAGCTCATATTGCCAGGAGAAATATCAACAAGCTCAGATATGCAGATGACACCACCCTTATGGCAGAAAGCAAAAAAGAACTAAAGAGCCTCTTGATGAAAGTAAAAGAGGAAAGTGAAAAAGTTGGCTTAAAGCTCAACATTCAGAAAACTAAGATCAAGGCATCTGGTCTCATCACTTCATGGCAAATAGATGGGGAAACAATGTAAACAGTGAGAGACTTTATTTTGGGGGGCTCCAAAATCACTGCAGATGGTGAGTGCAGCCATGAAATTAAAAGACGCTTGCTCCTTGGAAGAAAAGTTATGACCAACCTAGACAACATATTAAAAAGCAGAGACATTACTTTGCTGACAAAGGTCCATCTATTCAAAGATATGGTTTTTCCAGTAGTCATGTATGGATGTGAGAGTTGGACCATGAAGAAAGCTGAGTGCCAAAGAATTGATGCTTTTGAACTGTGGTGTTGGAGCCACTCTTGAGAGTCCCTTGGACTACAAGGAGATCAAACCAGTCAATTGTAAAGGAAATTAGTCCTGAGTATTCATTGGAAGGACTGATGCTGAAGCTGAAGTTCCAAGACTTTGGCCACCTGATGTGAAGAACTGACTCATTGGAAAAGACCCTGATGCTGGGAAAGATTGAAGGTTGGAGGAGAAGGGGACGACTGAGGATGAAATGGTTGGATGACATCACTGACTTGATGGACATGAGTTGGAGCACACTCTGAGTGTTGGTGATGGACAGGGAAGTGTGGCATGCTGCAGTCCATGCGGTTACAGGCTCAGACACTGCTGAGCAGCTGAACTGATAGTTATAGCTATGAACTGAACTGATATATACAGCTTGAATACATCAGATTTTTCCACTGTATTCCAGAGGCTAAGTAAATATTAACTCATGAGTATTATCAGTTGGTATCTGTGGTCAGCGTGATTTTTGCAAAATGCATGTTTACTCAGGTAAACATTCTTTACCAGGTTTACCAAGAAAGTTTACCAAACTTTCTTTACCAAGTTCCTCTTACTTTTATACCATTTGTTAAAATGGTATAATTTGTTATACCATTTGTTAGTTGATTGAGCCTCCAGCCCAATACCTTTCCAAAAGTAGCTAATGGTCAAGGAAAAACAGGTTCTGCTGTTCCTACTGTTGGTGTTACTTGGTTGACTAGTAGTCTCGGCAGCAGCATCTGCGAGTTCCTTGGAAACGTAGAACTTTGGGATACAACCCAGTCTTACAGAACCCAAACTTGCATTTTAATTCCTGTAGAAGTCTCAGTCGTGTCTGTCTCCTTGCGACCCCATGGACTGTAGCCTCTGAAGTTCCTCTATACAGGCAAGGGTACTGGAGTGGGTTGTCATTTCCTTCTCCATTGCATTTTAATAGTGCCCCAGATGGTTCACCTGCATGTTTTAAAATCTGAGAACCACCATGCCTGAAAGGCTTCCAAAATGGAGGCTGAAAACACTTTCTGAAAAGAGAAAACAGGTGGAGAGAAAACTGTAAGAGAAAACAGTCTTAAAAGGCAAACTGGAGGCCTTTCATAATAGAAAACAAAACTCCCAGTACTTCACTAATACCTAAGGGGCATCATTATAATTCCTAACAACATAGTTTTAAAATAGTGCTATTAAGATGTATTGATGTACAAGAACTGCACAAAACAAATGTATACAGTTGGGTTACTCTGGACATATGCATACACTTGTGAAACCTGTGCCACATCCTTCACCTTCCAAGTTTTCCTTGTCCTTCTCTGCCCTCCTCCCCCGCCGCCCCCAACTTTTTTGTAGCCAAAACACTTGACCCAAGATTTATCTTCCTAACCGGGAAGGGCCGCACATACAGGTACCCTGGAGGCCTAGGTGCTGGAGGGTACCTGCCACTATCAGCAGAGGCGAAGGGCGTGGTTGGGGAGGGGCAGCTGGCAGTACCTGAGGCTGCGCCCCCCCTTCCCACTTCCTCCTCCGCTGCCTCCTGGTTTTTCTCTGGCTCAGGTCAGTTGAGGGCCGCCGAGTGTCTCAACATTTCCCAGCAGCGGAACGGTTCAGGGCCCACCTGCTGCAGGTGAACCCCTGCCTGGGTCTAGCAGCCTCCTCGACCGGCCCTTGCAGGTGAACCCGCGCCGCAGTGTCTTGGTGCAGCGTTCAGTCGGATGGCGAAAGGGGCACCGCAGGACCCACGACCCGCTGCCCTAGCGATCTTGGTCCTGCGGGCAAAGGCACTGGCCTCTTGGCCATCGCTGCAAGCGTATTTTAACTTTCAGCTTAAAATACGTCTTTTAAATGGACACGAAAGACGGTTCAGAGAACGGGTGCTCATGGAGCAGACAAGTGAGGTTTTTTTTCATGCTCCTCCTTTCTGCCTCTCCCATTTCAAAATACTACACAAAACGTTGTATTTTTTTTTTTTTACAAGTGTTAAGTATTGCAAAGCAATTAGCAAAAACAGTATCGTTGACTATAGACAGTACTTTGCATAACCAAAATTTGTATCAACTGAACAGCATATACTTTCCAGTGTTTTCAATACCTCATGCAAGTGGAATCATTATTCTAAGTGAAATAAGCCAGTCACAGAAAGGCAAATACTGCACAGTTCCAAACTATAGATTTTTGATGGTTATTAATATGATCCTGTATAAAACAGGGACATTTAAGAATAAAATACTCATGCCATATATTTTCTACAACATTTCTAATAAGATGTAACATATACCAGGTATACACTGGTATATGCATACATGGTCTAAAGGTATACATTGGCTAGCAGAACAACTAACATATAAAATATACCTAATTTTCCAACACATGCTACAATGTGGCTAAATCTTGAAGACATTATGCTAAGTGAAATATGCAGGTCACAGCAGGACAAACATTGTATAATTCTACTCACCTAGAAGACTCAAAACAGGAAGCAGAATGGTGGTTGCCAGAGGTTGAAGGGAAGGGAAAAATAAGAATGTTCAATGGGTATGGAGTTTGGCTTTGGGATTATGGGAAAGTTCTGGAGACACATGATGGTGACGATTTTACAACTGTGTAAAGGTGCTTAGTGCCACTCAACTGGACACTTGAAAATGGTCAAAAATGTAAACTTTATAATAAGTGTGGTGGTGGTTTAGTCACTAAGTCGTGTCTGACTCTTGCAATCCCATGGACTATAGCCCACCAGGCTCCTCTGTCCATGGGGTTCTCCAGGCAAGAATAACAGAGTGGGTTGCCATTTCCTTCTCCAGGGGAATCTTCCTGACCCAGGAATCAAACCTGGGTTTCCTGCATTGCAGGCAGATTATTTACCAACTGAACTACAAAGGAAGCCCATATAAGTAAATTTTACCACAATAAAATGTTGAAAAATATATATAGTTCATGCAGAAAGACTGTGTGTCAATAAGGACGGAAGGATGGACAGATCAGTGTTTAAATTAAAGCAGTTTGGAAAATTCCATGGGATAACTCTTTTAATTGAATGAAAAAATAGGAATGTTTTAGAGCATTTAAAATGCGAATAGAAACTGTGACACTTCAAAGAAGAAGGTACAATATTCAAGTGAAAGAGACTTAAACCAAGAATCTGGTGCAAGATGTTTAATTTTCAATGTGATACTGTGCCTGAATGCTTTCCATATTTTGAAAAAAAAAATGTTGAATACTAAAATACCTCCTGAGGGTAAGGGACATATATGTACACTTAGTGGAGAAAAGATCTTGTGGGTTCTCAATAAATAAAATATTTTTGTTAGTATAATCATATTAAAACCTAGTGTCTGCTTAATGAATGTATAATTCCCACACAGACTTCTTTTCTTATACAATAGAGAAATGACTGACTTCTAAACTGGGGAGTTCATAAATATTTTAGTTTTCATGATCCAGAATTTTCCTCAGCTGCCACAATGAAATTCTTTTTCTCTTGCCAGTATGCTTCAGTGGTTAAATATGCAAGAGAAAGCTTTGTCATAATTTAAAAATATTACTCTAACTGATGAACTCAGTGAAATTTCACTGAAATTATGAACTGTGGCATATCTCATCCTCTGATTAGAGATGGCTATATGTATTCTGCAGACACAGAAATTTAAGTAAAAGCAACCAGATAATCCAAATCACTACTTGTATGAATACAGTTTGTGTATAATATGAATAGTTAAATTTTTAGATTTTATAAATATTTAACAGTTAACACATGGTGGTAACATAAGGCATTTATTAACTGCCTGCCTGTGTTTGGCCCTCCCGGTTTTACTTCAGATAATAACTTTACCTTAAATGTTTGGAATTACGTAGGGGAAATAATAATGGAAGAACTTCAGCTTTGGTCACTGGAATTTGACTTATTTTATAGTGCAGTTAAGTTCTAGAATATTTAGCTTTAAGAAAGTCCTTTGACATGTACTGGAGTGAATGTCATTGGTTTGAAAAAAAAAAAGCTGAGCAGTTCACTAAGATCTTTATAGAGATGATTGCATCATTTTATAGAAGTGATTGCTTCCCTGGTAGCTCAGCTGGTAAAGAATCCGCCTGTGATGCAAGAGACTCCCATTCGATTCCTGGGTCGGGAAGATCCCCTGAAGAAAGGATAGGCTACCCATTCCAGTATTCTTGGGCTTTTCCAGTGCTTCCGCTGATAAAGAATCCGCCTGCAATGCGGGAGACCTGGGTTCATTCCCTCGGTTGGGAAGATCCCCTGGAGAAGGGAAAGGCTGCCCACTCCAGTATTCTGGCCTGGAGAATAGTCCATGGCAAGGAGTCAGACATGACTGAGCGACTTTCACTTTGCATCATTTTGCTTTCATATATCTTTATGGTGATGGAGTTTAAAAATTAATTTTCATTTTTCAAAAGACAGTGTTTTGGGTTCTGTGGAAAGTGCAATGATTGACATTTTAACTGATAAAACATCCAGATAATGAAAGAAATGGTTAAAACTTTTCTTCTAAAGCTGAATTTCAACATGAATACAATCTATTTTGTCTTGAAATCTTCCTTACAGTTTTTGCGGTTGGGTGACACAGGCACAGATGTGAAACATCTGTGGAAGAGCTGCTGATGTTTGGATCATTTTGTACTTTCCATTTCCACAGTCAGTGGTATAATAGCCATTTCATACCATTGCGTATAACAATGATTGTTCTCTGCGTGGTCTTGCTTGCTTCCTTTGTGTATTATAATTTGTTGTTCCAATAGGGCTATATTGAATATATTGCCCAAACAGGGCACTTGAGAAGAAAGAGGAGAGAGATTAATTATTATCCTTGGACAATGGGTATATACTGGGGCATTTCTGGGCCAACCCAGATGGGGGTGCCTGTGGTTGGGGGAGGAGGGATTCCTTGACCAAGTTCACAATCAAGAATTGGGAACTTGTTAACACATTTCGGAGATCAAGTATGTATTTAAACCTGTCTATTTGTATATTCTTCTGACTGAGAAGAGCTGGGAGGTGGCTTAGCAGGTGGTGAAGTTCACAGAAGACCAAAGAACCAGATCAGAAGGTTTTCTGGATGCTGGGGGAGACAGTCACAGTTAGGTCATAAGTTCTTAACACTGTCAAAAAACCGAAGAAGCTCTGCTTGGAGCAATAACTGACTATCAATAGCAGTATTCCAGCAACACTGTAACCAGAGCTGAGAAAAGAAAGACATCCAGAAGCAATCGATTTCCAGTTAAGTACTATGTGGGTGAACAGCATTTCCTCACCATTAGCTTATGAGCAACATTTTCCCATTATTATATGATAGTTAATTTGCTTGTTTTTATTTTTGGAGAATACATTTAAGGGGAGATAATATTTGCTTGTAGAGAAAAATCTTTCGTTATATACCCATTATATGACTATCTAAACAAGCATAGCTCTAAGAACTAAACATTGAATTTACATGGAGAGAAAATTTGTGGCCTTATTTGCAGAGTATCCTTTAGTGTTCTAAGAGTTGACATATTAGTAATAAAATATCTGGTCATGACCCAGGCATCCATTTTTATAGAAATTTGAATATCCTTTGATTATTAATATATAGTGAGCCTATTCAATATACTGGTAAAATTGATCACATTTTTTAAAATTGAACATAACAGTTAAGAGCAAGCAGTGATGCAGTCTTTTAAATTTTGAGGCAAAGTCCCTGGTGTAGGGAGGCTTCAAAGTATAACCTTTGGTATCAGACAACTCAGTCTGGATATTCCATTAACTACATTTGCTTTGTAGGATGTTTGTGAACACAGATGGTAATATATGCAAAATACTTGGCACATACTTGGAGCTCAGTGGGAATACATCTATTCTTATTTTATTAAAGATCATAGAATTGTGATCTGGGGGAGTTGTTAAAACTTTAGGTGTTTTCTGACCAAGACCAAGAATTATTTTATCCTTCTTGCTGTTATGAAAATGCCTCTGCATAAAGAGGAATACTTGCAAATATGTTTTAAATTAATTGCATAGATTTTCCCCCCAAACCACTATCTAATATAGGCTGATACTATAATTCTTATTTTAGGATAAGGAAACTTTATAATTTCGTGAAAGCACAAATCAAGGTGTTAGAATTTCTAGTGTACTACCCAGTCCACTGAAACTTGCTGTTTTTTCCCCTCACAAATTTGGTGACAAAGCTATGTATAGTGTTTAGGAAGCTTACTCTAAATCCTGACTTTCCCTAGAACTCATTATCTTGTGATAAATGTAGGAATTTAAGTATTTTTCAACTTTGTAGTTGTGTCTTAAGAGGAAGGAAAAAAGCAAAGTTCAAAAATATCTAATTTACCTGCAATCCAAAGTGGCTGGGGAATTTTTTCTTTTCTTTTTTTCAGAGAAACTGCTAAACTAACATAATAGATTGAATTCTAAGGTGTTGACCTCAGGCTCTTCAGGTGTCCAGAATTAATTTAAATTCCATCCTTTTAACCATCCCAGCGGGTGAATCTTTTTCATCTTGGCAGTTGAATCGGTTACTCTGAAAATCTGCAGAGTTTTACTTTGTGTTATTAAATACAATAGAGATGGCCAACCAGGAAGAAACGTGCCAGGTGTAGACAGACAAGTGTAGAAGGATGCTGCTTCATGCAGCACGTGGAGAACTTTGTGAGGCTGGAAAAACTCAAAACGACTCAGATGATCAGAAGACATTCTTTACAAAGTAGAGTGATGGTTCTGACCACCTCAGTTGATTGGCTATGCTAGACTCAATGTTTCCCTGCTCGCTCCCTCTTTCTTCTTCTCACTTGTTTTCCTTTCTCTCCATAACAGCCAGTCATCTCAGGTGTGACTTTGAGTCTGGTTTCTGCGGCTGGGAGCCATTTCTCACAGAAGATTCACACTGGGAATTTGTGAAAGGGTTGCCCAGTGCAGACCACCATCTTCCTGATGCTGAGCACCCAACAAACACAAATCATGGTAGGATATTTTCCTCTTTTCTTAAAAAAAAATTTTTTTTTTCTTCCTGTTGTGGAATGATGATTCTGTGCATTTTCACTTCCCGCTGTAGACTGTATAAGTGGAACTCTGGTTTGTCTTGCTTTCATTTCTTCTAATCAACTTCATAATTTATGGTTGAGTTTCCTGAAAGGAGCATTAATTTAATAACAAAACGTTTTGTTACACCTTTTAAAAGGTGAGATTGAAGGCATGAAGAGGGGAAAAGTCTTCTGATAATTTTCTCTCGTTGTCATAAATCATGTACAGTAGGCTTGCCTTCTTTTTGGAGCAATCCAAGTTTTGCAAAACAGAATAGTTTAATCCTTTTTCTAGGAAAAGAGAACAGAGATTTAGCACTAGCTCGAAAATAAATTGCAGATACTCTAATACAACTTAATCACTCTTAAACTTCTTTGTAACAGTCTTACTTCTTCCCTGTATATCCTTTTATTTTAACCAGCAGTACAGTTTTTACATATCCCCTTAAAATAGAGCAACCATAACCATATATAGCATTCCACTGAAGGGTTGTAAAACTCCAAGGAAAATAGAAGGGTTTTGTTCTGTTTTTGTTTTGTTTGATGAATTGCAAAGGTGCATTAGTTTCATACTAACTTTATAATAACACAACTGTGTCATAGATCCTCTTTAAGCTTGCATAACCTCCACTAGACATTATATCTCTTTCTCCTTTGAGATTTCCAAAGAAGTACACCAAAACTAATAGTGTTGACTGTGTTTTTAGCCATTGGAAATTGGGGTTAGTGGGGGAGGATGTTAGGGGACAGAGAGGGAGACTTTAGCTATTCATCCCATCTGTTGTCTAAAACGATAAACTCAGCTTATTATTTAGCAGTAGATTAAGATCTTAATTTCTGCTCTTGTGCCAATGGGTCTTATTTTTCCCTTCAGATTCTGTGGCAGATTGGATTAAATTTAAAATTTAAAATAGGAAGGAGACTATTAATTATTGAAACTATATTTATTACTAGTACATTTCCTCCAAGCTTATATAATGTTTTCTTAAACCAATTGAGTACATACCATATATTAGACCTGGGTGTATACCAGTGGAAAGATGTTTGAATTGTTCCTACAATTGTTTGGTGATTATGAGCATATAATTTGCCTACGGGTTTTGTCTGGACATAAATTTTCATTAGAGTTGAGCACTCTGTCCACTTCCTTTGTATAATTAATGTTTCCACTCTGGTTAGTAAAAAGACCCTACTGTTTCTGGCCCTTTATGACCTTGGGGCAGTGTTTCAGCTGCTCCTTTTAGAAGGTTTTCCTCCAGCCTCAGGTGGTTACCTTATGCCCCTGCCCTGCTCAGTACTCAGGTGGAGATTTGGAGGGAACTCCCTGGAGATCTCTGGAGTTCACTCTCTTTGCAGCTCTCCTTTTCCTGGAACTCTGCTTCATGAACTATGGCCACTTGTATTTCCCCTAACTGCAGTCTTTTCATCTTGGGAAGACCACCACACTGCTGGCTTCCCCCTCCCTGATTGACAGTTGGAAACTGGGTTTAGGTAGCAAGCTGGGAAAATTGTGTAGCTTCGTTCATTTGTTTCCTCTCTCAGAGAGCATTGTGATTCTATATTCCCATTGTCCTACATTTGAAGCCCATTATATAATATATATTGTTTTGATTTCTTTGCTAGTGTAAGATAGAAGACTAAATCTGATGCCTGATATTCAACCTTGCCTTAAAACAGAAAAAAGCCTAATTCTTTTTGTTAATTTGCTTAATTTCTTTGGTCTGGGTATGCTGTAATATATCTAGCCATCCTCTTATTGGATAAAAATATTATGACAATGCTGCAAAATCTATACTGGTATGCATTTTCTTATATGGGGATCTTTAATTCTACGCAGTAAATAACTAACAGTGATACTTCTGTTTTTTACAGAAATGTACTTTCTTTCAAAATTTTAATACTTAAAATTCCAGCAGCAAAAGGAGTACTGTTTTCTATTTGTCTACCATCAATAGACATGCTATTCTCTTAATTTTTTAAAAAAAGTTATGTGTAAAAAGTGATTTCTCATATGTAACATTGATTTGTATTTCATGGAAAGATGATCTTTTTCAAATGTTTCTAATTTTTTTCCATTTATTTAGATCTTTAATTTCTCTATATTTGAAGCTATTAGGCTTTTAATGTTTTTGCAGCTATTGTAAATGTTACATTTTAAAAACTTAATTTTTGGAGTTGTTGCTGTATATATAAATGTATTTATATTTTAAAATATTGACCTTGTATTCAATGACCTTGCTTATTTTAAAATTATAGTTAAGAATTTATAAATTATGGGCTCATAATTATTTTGTCTTCAAAGACTGACAATTTTATTTCCTTCTTTCTAAATCTTAAACTCTGTATTTTCAGTTTTATTGCTCTGACAAGGACCTCTGGAAAAATGTTGACTAGAGCTGGTGATAGCTTCTGTACTTGTCTTATTCCTGTTGAGGGGAAAAACTGTCAATAATTCACCCTTGAATGCTATAGTTACTAAAAGTTTGTTTTGTATTGGATAAAGATGTTTCTATTTGTAGTGTTAAAGTTTATGTGTATATGTGTGTGTGTGCGTATGTATATATATATATATATAAATTGTTAAAACTGGGTGCATGCTTTTCAGAACATATTGTGATAATCATCATTGTGATATTATCTTTTTTGTTTATAATAAAATGAATGATTTTTTTCAAATATTAAACCACCCTTGTATTCCTGACGCAAACTTCTTTTGACTGGTTTTATTTATGATTTCTTCCTGCATAATGGTATATTTGTGATATTTTTACCTAAATTCATTATAAGGTCTATTTTCTAATGTTCTCACAACATCTAAGGAATCCTTTCTGGGCCATATTGCATTAAAAGGGGTGCATCCTTTGGAAAAGGTGAGGTTGAGGCTGGCCTGGACAGTGTAGCCTGGGGAGGCTGACCCCTCCATTCTTTATTTTTATACTGTGCTGGTCAGCTAGCCCCTCTGGGGTTACAAGAGTTTTACAAGAACAGTTTTACGATGGACAGTTAAGATGAACAGGAACAGTCTCTTTGGTATGCTATAATTCCATACGTCTCTTAACTCAGACTATTCTGTGGTGCAGGCTTGTAAGAAAATAAATCCAGAGATATATTTCTGGAAGTACATGGGCCTGGGGTCAGAGTTCATTCTCTTTAGGCTCTACCTGCATATATAAATTTTAAGTCAATACTGTCTGTTTTTCAAGCATTTGGTTAAAATGTTCTCTAGATGGCATTTAGCTTCCACATCAGTTTTCATTAATGTAATATTTTCATAATATTATCTTTTCATCTAAAAAATGTTATCTTTTTTCACTTAATCAGAAGTCTTATAGTTTTTCATGGAGTTTTATGATGTTCTTTATACAAGTCCTGTCCTTTTCTTGTTAAATTTATTCCTACATATCTTGTATTATCATTGTTAACTGTGAGTAGAATATTTCTTATCATTCTATATTCAGGGTCTTATTGCTAAAATAAATAAAATAACTTAGAAGTATTTCTCTGTTTGAATTTACCTTGCTGCTGCTGCTGCTAAGTCACTTCAGTCGTGTCCGACTCTGTGCGACCCCATAGACGGCAGCCCACCAGGCTCCCCCATCCCTGGGATTCTCCAGGCAAAAACACTGGAGTGGGTTACCATTTCCTTCTCCAATGCATGAAAGTGAAAAGTGAAAGTGAAGTCGTTCAGTCGTGTCCAACTCCTTGCGACCCCATGGACTGCAGCCCACCAGGCTCCTCCATCCATGGGATTTGCCAGGCAAGAGTACAGGAGTAAATTCTCTTATTGATACCTGTCTTTACTAAAAGAGAATCTGTTGGGGTTTCTGATTTTACAATTACATTATTGGCAATACACATGGAATGCTATCTCTACTTTTCTGTTGTATTTACTAGAAATTTTATTTTTTTGACTTCCACATTTGCTAGACCTATGAGATAATATTAGTCTAGGATAAGTAATGTTATCTTACTAATATTTCCTCTAATTAGCAATGGTGACAGAATTTTCTAGGTAGTTTCTCATTATAACTAATTTTGTAGTTGGCCATTGAAGACATTTATTTTGAGGTAGATCTTTAATCTTTATTGTTTCTTTTTAACATTTTATTGAGGTTATTGAGAATGAATGACTATTTTTCACAGTCTTTTCAATATTTGTTTATAAGGGATTCCCTGGTGGCTCAGATGGTAAAGAGTCTGCCTGTAATGCAGGAGACCCAGGTTTGATCCCTGAGTCAGGAAGATCCTCTGGAGAAGGAAATGGCAACTCAGTTCAGTATTCTTGCCTGGAAAATCCCATGGATGGAGGAGCCTGGCCAGTTACAGTCATGGGTCGAAGAGCTGGACATGACTGAGCGACTTCACTTTCACTTTGACTCTATTATTTTACTCTTTAATTGGTCTTATTGACTATGTTGATAAGACTGTTAAACCAAACTTCTATTCTTGGAAAGCTCATTGGTCGGGGCACAGCATTTTTTTTTAAGAATTGCAAATGCAATTGAGACATTTTAATTAGAGTTTTGTGTCTATGATCATGAGTGATATTGATCTATAGTTTAATTCTCTTTTCATCATTCTTAACATTAGAGATATCTGGCATCATAAAATGAGTCAAGGGACTGTTCATATTTTTCTAAAACCTGTGATATATGCAAGTAATGTGCAAATATTTATTCTTCAAAAATTAAATAAACGGTGGGGCCATACACCCTGGTAGATTATTTTCCTATCACTTTTCCAGTTAATTTTGTGGGATAATCAACTTGTTCAAACCTTTTGCTTCTTTTAGATTTTGGAGTTTTAGTGTTTATGTGTTTCATCCTTCATTAACTGCTTGTTTAAAATTGTCCATATTGTTTTAAATGACCAGAGGAGTAAGATCTTTGAATATTGTTAATGTTTAGAATTTTTATTAGTCTTTTGGCAATATTCAGTTGATTTTTACTTGAACCTGAGGACTTTTAAGCTGGAATAATTTTTCAAAGTCATCTTTTCCTACTCTTTTATAGGTGAAATAGAGAATTTAATGAACTCATATACTCTTTCTATTACTCGTAGTCTGGAGTTGGGAACAGAAGGCATTATCCTTCCCAATTGGATTTGGATTTAAAGCCCAAGGAAACTGGGTTCTGTTTTTCTCACTCAGAGACTGAACTGCTGACTTGCAGCCATGGTAGTTTGGTTAAACATGTGGTGGTACCTGTAACACATTTAATTATGAAATCCTTTTCATTCTGTGCAGTCAGTGCTGATCTGGCTAAGAAAATTCCCTTCTGAATGTGTTTTATTTCATCAAAATAGTTGTCTTTACAGGTTGCCCATTACCTTGCTGCTGCTGCTGCTAAGTCACTTCAGTCGTGTCCGACTCTGTGCGACCCCATAGACGGCAGCCCACCAGGCTCCCCCATCCCTGGGATTCTCCAGGCAAAAACACTGGAGTGGGTTACCATTTCCTTCTCCAATGCATGAAAGTGAAAAGTGAAAGTGAAGTCGTTCAGTCGTGTCCAACTCCTTGCGACCCCATGGACTGCAGCCCACCAGGCTCCTCCATCCATGGGATTTGCCAGGCAAGAGTACAGGAGTAAATTCTCTTATTGATACCTGTCTTTACTAAAAGAGAATCTGTTGGGGTTTCTGATTTTACAATTACATTATTGGCAATACACATGGAATGCTATCTCTACTTTTCTGTTGTATTTACTAGAAATTTTATTTTTTTGACTTCCACATTTGCTAGACCTATGAGATAATATTAGTCTAGGATAAGTAATGTTATCTTACTAATATTTCCTCTAATTAGCAATGGTGACAGAATTTTCTAGGTAGTTTCTCATTATAACTAATTTTGTAGTTGGCCATTGAAGACATTTATTTTGAGGTAGATCTTTAATCTTTATTGTTTCTTTTTAACATTTTATTGAGGTTATTGAGAATGAATGACTATTTTTCACAGTCTTTTCAATATTTGTTTATAAGGGATTCCCTGGTGGCTCAGATGGTAAAGAGTCTGCCTGTAATGCAGGAGACCCAGGTTTGATCCCTGAGTCAGGAAGATCCTCTGGAGAAGGAAATGGCAACTCAGTTCAGTATTCTTGCCTGGAAAATCCCATGGATGGAGGAGCCTGGCCAGTTACAGTCATGGGTCGAAGAGCTGGACATGACTGAGCGACTTCACTTTCACTTTGACTCTATTATTTTACTCTTTAATTGGTCTTATTGACTATGTTGATAAGACTGTTAAACCAAACTTCTATTCTTGGAAAGCTCATTGGTCGGGGCACAGCATTTTTTTTTAAGAATTGCAAATGCAATTGAGACATTTTAATTAGAGTTTTGTGTCTATGATCATGAGTGATATTGATCTATAGTTTAATTCTCTTTTCATCATTCTTAACATTAGAGATATCTGGCATCATAAAATGAGTCAAGGGACTGTTCATATTTTTCTAAAACCTGTGATATATGCAAGTAATGTGCAAATATTTATTCTTCAAAAATTAAATAAACGGTGGGGCCATACACCCTGGTAGATTATTTTCCTATCACTTTTCCAGTTAATTTTGTGGGATAATCAACTTGTTCAAACCTTTTGCTTCTTTTAGATTTTGGAGTTTTAGTGTTTATGTGTTTCATCCTTCATTAACTGCTTGTTTAAAATTGTCCATATTGTTTTAAATGACCAGAGGAGTAAGATCTTTGAATATTGTTAATGTTTAGAATTTTTATTAGTCTTTTGGCAATATTCAGTTGATTTTTACTTGAACCTGAGGACTTTTAAGCTGGAATAATTTTTCAAAGTCATCTTTTCCTACTCTTTTATAGGTGAAATAGAGAATTTAATGAACTCATATACTCTTTCTATTACTCGTAGTCTGGAGTTGGGAACAGAAGGCATTATCCTTCCCAATTGGATTTGGATTTAAAGCCCAAGGAAACTGGGTTCTGTTTTTCTCACTCAGAGACTGAACTGCTGACTTGCAGCCATGGTAGTTTGGTTAAACATGTGGTGGTACCTGTAACACATTTAATTATGAAATCCTTTTCATTCTGTGCAGTCAGTGCTGATCTGGCTAAGAAAATTCCCTTCTGAATGTGTTTTATTTCATCAAAATAGTTGTCTTTACAGGTTGCCCATCACTTTGTGATTATCAAAGGGCAGGATCAGACCTTGACATTGTGCAGCATAGACTACCTTGTAAATTTTCATTATTCAGGGAAGCTACCCTAACTACTCTTCTGAATGTGTGATCTTTTGAGCTGCTAAGAGATGTTATCCCCCCTGTACATTTGCCATTAGCACTTCCATTGTAGTTAAAATCTAAAAGCAGTTATTTTGTGAACACTCAGATTGCATCTTTAATTAAGCTTTCATTCCCACTAGCACAGACAACAATGACAAACATGTAAGCCCCAGAAGAAACCAAGCTCATTCTATAGGCTCTCATCCTTCAGTACATCCAGAAGAAACTTACAAGTAAAGATCTCCTAGGAATTTTCTAAGGGCATGCTGAATATCTAATTGTAAACTTAGAAGCTTCGTTTAATTTGATTTCAAACTGTGACTTGAGTTAAGCCAATAAAACATGTTCATTGAGAGGATTTAGATCAAGAACTTATTTTTCATCAATGAGATTTTATTTCAAATAGTGTTATCCATATGAAAGCAATTCATGGTTATCTATGGAACTTAATGGTAAAGAAGTAAAAACGTAATTTTCTTTATCTGATTGACAGTTGAATGTGTGCACGGTTGAGCTATTAGAGCAAAGAACTGCCAAATGTACAAGAGAAGAACTTTCATCCACATGACTTTATGTTTGTTTTTGCAGGATCATTTATTTATTTTGCGGCACATCAACCACCTGCAGTGGCCAAGCTTGGAAGTCCTGTTCTTACAAAATCAGTCACTGCCTCTACCCCATGTCAGGTAACAAATTACTGGAATATTCATTGGCTAATCTGTGGTTATAAACTGTTAGGCTTGGGTTACTCTAGCTAGTAAATGCCTCCTATGTTTTACTACTATTTTCATGATGTATTGAGAGATTTGTGTGAGCTATTTCAACAGGAAATGTCATGTCATTCCAAAAGACATTTATAGTGTATAACTTGCACCCTTTGTTTGGGGGGCCTATTCAGAAATATTTCTATCATTTTGTATTCATTCCATGTAGTTCTTTCAATAATTTAAAGCTGTGGATACACGTTGCCCCAACTGCTTGTTATTTTGGCCAGAAATGTTGCTAATAATTGAGGAAAATAAAAACAGTTTAACAAACTCTGTTGAAAAAAAGATGAAAGGGTGAATAAATAAAGACAAATATGTGCAGGAAAAATAAATATATTTCCAGAATTTTATTTTTTCAGTTAGTCCTTCTGGTGCCACTAAACACAGACCAAGGGGTAAAACACTCAGTTCATTCCCACAGCATAACAGAGAAGAAGGCAAGGGAACTTTGGAGTCCGATGAATCTGGTTCCAGTTTCACTTCTGCCACAGATGATATGCTTTGAGACTCAGTGTCCACACTGGAAGCGTAGTGTCAGTAAACCTTCTTCACATGGTTGTGAGAATTCAATTGTGATTAAATAAAGGATCTGGGAAAGTATTTGGGACATAGTAGGTGTTCAGTAAACATAATCCTTCCATTTTTCCATAACACTAATGTTTCCATTAGAAGTTTATATCCTTTTAAGAGTTCTAACATGTCTTTGAGCCTGTAGATTTCAGCTTTCTTCTTCTCCCTTTGCTTATCAGAAAATAATGAAGGGATCAGTAGCCCCACACACTAAATTCATTGCCTGGAAATGCAGGGTTACAGAATTAATTCAGGCATTCCTGGTGATAAATTACAGATCATTCAGAGGTGTAAATTTAATTATACTTTCAGCTTGATATAAACCTGACTGAGAGTGACTGCAACTCTTAATAGATTGTCCTACTCTGTTTTTTTTTTT
>SJYT01011053.1:241677-266571 GCA_006410635.1 Cephalophus harveyi
ACCTGACTGAGAGTGACTGCAACTCTTAATAGATTGTCCTACTCTGTTTTTTTTTTTCCTTTGTTTTTGTCCATATCTTTGTGAGAATTTGGATTAAAACAATGGCCTGAACTCCACCTCCATCTTACCCACTTGGACTCTAGACTCTCCCACCTCTGGTTTATTTTAATTAAATCTGATGTGATAGATATAGATTTTTTTGGAGAACTTGTGAAACACTTACTTGCTCTTTAAAAGCACTTTACAGACTTACTGAACTTTAATTCAAGATCACATACCCAAGTAATGCAACTGCTGTTGTTAAATTCATTAAAGACACTGGATAAAAAGGAATGGAATGTATTAATTCTGCCTCTTTTACAGAAGTATGAAAACTAACATTAAGAACTTAATTAGAAATTCTGATACTCATGAAGAAATCATACAGCTCTCTTCTTTTTCAAGATGATTTTGCATTTCCCATTGTTGTGTGTGGGTAGCCATTAATTTGTGGTCATTGGGATTAACCCACAATTTATGATTGTTTCCACTTGAGGACATTTTTCTTTATTGTGGCTTAAATTTGGAGTTTACCTTTGGGAACTATTGGGGTGGAGCCTTAGTAAAAGCAATGAGAAATTTAGATGCTTCGTTGTTTGTCTCTCAGAACACAGTCCTCCACCTTTGTTCTCAGATACTGATTTAGGGACTTGCCTTGATTTGTGGAAAAATAAGAAGTTGCAGACTGCCAGCGGAAATCTTTGCTCCCTTTTAACTACATCTGCTTGAATGTTAGGAATCCTTGAGTTAGAAGGATGGATATTTTGATTACTTCATAGAACTTTCCAGCTTAGAATTATTATTCGATTGTTATAGGTTATTCATAGTCAGATGCACATAGCCAAAGTTCTCTCCCATAGGAGTATTCTAAGAATATACTATTACTTTTTTAGAAGTCTGTGGTTATGTGTGTTTCTTTCTTTCATGAAAGTTACAAAATAAGCTAACAGAACAAATTCTCGCCTTCTTCAGCAACCAGAAAATGCTGCTGATCTTCCTAATTGGAACCTATTGATCATAGCTGTATTCATGGAATAGCAAATGTTCTTTGTAATAAAATAATAAAGAGGGGCAAAGTGGGGAACTTTGATATGATTAAAGCTTTCATTTGATGAAATTACATGATTTTTTCTCTACATAATCATATCAGGCTAATACAGCTAAGAATATTTTTCTGAAAGGACTTTAAAGAAATATGAAGCTTTCTTTTGAAACTTTTTCTAACAGACTTTTAGGGTCATTTTGCATGAATTACATTGTACTTTATGTGTAGACCACACATGGCATCGACATACAGAATTGGTCCTGCAACTATGCAGCATTCAAGGTGTGGACTTTTATTAAAAGCTTCAAAAGCTCCTTTAGTCACTGGTGGAAATTTGGCATTTTTCCTTAAAATAGCCAGGAGATAGGACACACAGAACATGTGGAAGCCAGAAGCTAGTATTTCTTATTGCTGTTGAAATACTGTTATTGTTTTTAATAAATCAGGAAATATAGAATATGAAAGAGGTTTGTGAGAATATTAAGATTATCTGAGCTCTCATATTTGAGTTACTGTTTGAAAGACCAAATATCTCACTTCACAATTAAATACAGCAGGACTGATAACATGAAGCTTTTGCTTTCAATGCTATTAACAGTTTATATGTTTGTCTTTTGTTTGTTCTAAATTCCCGAACACATATTTGCTATTCTAATAGCCTTTAATTTAAAAATTCTTAAAATTAAAAAAAAAAAAGTGAGTGGGTATATCAGGAAAAGGCTTGATGAAACAAAAGATAGACTGGTTCCAAAAATAAAGCTTGAGGGCCAGGCTACATGTTTGAATCGAAGTATCCCAGCAGCCAGTGCAGAGAGAGACATGTGAGTTGTCATTTGGTTCAAGTTCAAGAAATTAAAAAACAAAAGAAAAACAGTTCTTCTGAGACGCCTGAGTGCACACATACAAGTGTAAATGTTCTTTCTCTGACAGTGCACACCTGTTACTTCTACTCCGTGTGGATATTAAAAGGACAATGGAAACACACATTTGTAGTAATATAGAAAATATTTGCCAAAATATAGAATTTAGTGAAAGATACTAATAGCAATTCAGTGTTAAGTGCTTCACAGCATGATAAAAATATATGTAATACTAGAGTGGATAGCCATTACCTTCTCCAGAGGATCTTCCTGACCCAGGGATCAAGCCCAGGTCTCCTGCATTCCAGACAGATTCTTTACCATCTGAGCCACCAGGGAAGCCCAATATGTAATATTATCTGTAATTGTATGTAATGTATAAAATAACAACATATAAATTAAACATATAAGATATATAACATATATATATATAACATTTAACAATATAAAATGTAACAGTGATAACCCACTTGTAGCAACTCTCTCAATGAGTTTTAAAAGGCCATGTTTTATCATGTTCCCCTCCTAGAGTGATGAAGTCTTATAGGAGAGAAATTTAGGAAATTTGCGGTGGGGCTTGAAATGGTGCAATCATGATTTGTTCTCTGTTTTCTTTACTCCAAGGGTAGTGTTACATCATGTTAGAGATCCTGGGCTTCCCCAGTGGCACTGGTGGTAAAGAACCCTCCTGCCAGGGCAGGTTAGATGGAGAAGACTGGGGTTTGTTCCCTGGGTTGAACTAGAGTGGGTTGCCATGTATTCTTGCCTGGAGAGTCCCACGGACAGAGGAGCCTGGCAGGCTGCAGCCCTTCAGGACACAGAATTGGACACAGCTGAAGCGACTTTGCCTGCATGCATACGTGTTAGATATTCTAGAGGAAGCAGTGGATTTTGGGGAAAGGTTGAGCAGATATTCCTTCTTATTGGACATGGTTAAAACACACCCATATTAATCATTTAGATGAGAAAAGATTATATTTTACTGAAGACTGCAAACTTCCACTTAAGCTCATTCAGATAAAAAAGTCTGTCAAAAGCATGATTATGACTAGGAGTCATAACAATCACTATAGTGGTAGTAGTGTTAGTCACATAGTCATGTCCGACTCTTTTTGACTCTATGGACAGTAGCCCACCAGGCTCCTCTGTCCATGAGATTCTCCAGGCAAGAATACTGAGGTGGGTTGCTATGCCCTTCTCCAGGGGATCTTCCCAACCCGGGGGTTGAACCCAGGTCTCTATGCATTGCCTGCGATACAGTAGACCTGGGTTCAATCCCCGGGTCAGGAAGATCCCCTGGAGAAGGGCATGGCAACCCACTCCAGATTTCTTGTACTCCAGTATTCTGGTAATGGTAAAGGGGGATGTGTGAGAGAGAGACAGAGAGGCAATGGCACCCCACTCCAGTACTCTTGCCTGGAAAATCCCATGGACGGAGGAGCCTGGTAGGCTGCAGTCCATGGGGTCGCAAGGAGTTGGACACGACTGAGTGACTTCCCTTTCACTTTTCACTTTCCTGCATTGGAGAAGGAAATGGCAACCCACTCCAGTGTTCTTGCCTGGAGAATCCCGGGGACAGGGGAGCCTGGCGGGCTGCCATCTCTGGGGTTGCACAGAGTCGGACACGACTGAAGTGACTTAGCAGCAGCATGAGAGAGACAGATGAATGCTCCCCCTCTACTACATGGACTTATTCCCAGCTGAGTTTTGAGGAGTTACAGATATCTTGTTTCTTTCTTTTTTTGGTGTATGCATGTTTTATTTTTTTGTCTTATTTTGAATTTGAAGATACAACAGGTGTTGGAAACACCAGACAGGGGTTGATGCTTGTGGCCGAGAAATCAGAGATAACTGGCATTTGGAGAAAATGAGAAAAGACATGAAGATTTGACCAATAAGCTCCCTCATAGGGAAGCAAAAGGAGTCAAGAGCATAAGAAAGTTGAGGAAAAAAGCAGAAAATCTGGAGTACAGTTCCTATTGGAGACAAACCCAAATCAAATGAAATAGCAAAGAGAAATAAGGAAGACATTATTTTGAGCTTCTAAATAATGTCCTGTTATATCTGTTACTAATAAGTAATTCCTAGTTGTTCCTAATCACATTCTTTTGTAGAGACTGGCCTTTCCTCTAGGAATATCACAGGGCCCTGTAGAAACAGAATAGCAAGATTAGTTATTCAGCCTGCACTCAGTAACTAATAGCATAAGTCACTTGATAAGATGTCCTTTATTTTTATAGTAAAATGAATGATTAAGTATTTTAAAAAATATATACAAATAATATAAAATCAGAGAATACAATTAAAAACAGTAAATTAATTGAGCTTCATTTCTTTTCTCTCCAATTTGCAATTAAAGGAAGTGCTTTGTTGGAAGCTTTTTAAACCATGTGAAATTCTCTTGAATAAATTGATTCAGTGTCTTGCATAGTCACCCTGTACATACAATCCAAGCTGTGGCTATACAACTTACTGAAAACCCAGAAGAAATAAAAGCAAGCCTTTAATATTAACATTTTATATAGCTGCCTTTTTTTTTTTTTTTGGTCAGTGGGGCACACCAGGTCTTAGTTCCCTGACCAGAGATTGAACTCTTGCCCCTTGCATTGGGAGCACAGAGTCTTAACCACTGAACAACCAGGGAAGTCCCTATGTCCCTGCTTTTTAGTGAGTCAGACATAAATCAAGATAGTAGTTTCCTTTAAATGATAATTAATAAATACATTTTAAATGGTTGTTATCATTTTAATATGGGCTTCCCTGTTGGCTCAGAGGTTAAAGCGTTTGCCTGCAATGGGAGAGACCAGAGTTTGATCCCTGGGTCAGGAAGATCCCCTGGAGAAGGAAATGGCAACTCACTCCAGTATTCTTGCCTGGAGAATCCCATGGATGGAGAAGCCTGGTGGTCTACAGTCCATGGGGTCGCAAAGAGTTCGACATGACTGAGCGATTTTCACTTTCCCTTTCCCTGGTAACTCAGTGGTAAAGAATCCACCTGCCAGTGCAGGAGATGTTGGTTTAAACCTTGGGTTAGGAATATCCCTTGGGGAAGGAAATGGCAACCCACTCCAGTATTTTTGCCTTGGAAATCCCCTGGAGAGAGGAGCCCGATGGGCTGCAGTCAATGGGGCTACAAAGACTCAGACATGACTTAGTGACTAAACAATAAGAACAACAACATGATTTTAATATACATGCTTGAGAGTTCTTTTTAATAGAATTTTCTGTGATGAAAATTGTCTTCTGCATCTACTATGGAAGTCACGAGCTACAAATAGCTATTGAGCATTTAAAATGTGATGATAACAGAGAGAGTGAATTTTTCATTTTGTTGAATTCATTGATGTGTAAATAGCCACACTGTTTTCCCTATGCTTGTCATTATATGTTTAATTGTTCCTTTTCATTCTCTCGCATAAAACTTTGAGGTCCCTAAGGACACCTGATTCCTTGTACATTTTATGATACATGGCAGGAGGGTTCTCTCTCTATCACTCTCTCTGAAGGTCTTTAGACATTTATTTATATTTATTTATTTTTGGCTGTGCTGGGTTTTGCTTGCTTTGCGGGAGCTTTCTCTAGTTGAGAAAGCTTTCTCTAGCTTTCTCTAGAGTAGAGGCTACTCTTGGTGGTGGTGTGCAGGCTTCTCATTGCGGTGGCTTTTCTTGCGGAGTACAGACTCCAGGCACATGGGCTTTAGTCATCGTGGTATATGGACTTAGTTGCTTCATGGCATGTGAAATCTTCCTGGACTAGGAATTGAACCTGTGTCCTCTGCATTGGCAGGGGGATTCTTATCCACTGTACCATCAAGAAAGTCCTATAAACATTTACTTTAACACTAATGCTGATAGTCCTACTCAAACTTCTTTTCTTTAGTACCTATTAACTGCTGTTGCTGCTAAGTCGCTTCAGTCGTGTCCGACTCTGTGCGACCCCACAGACGGCAGCCCAGTGGGCTCTGCCATCCCTGGGATTCTCCAGGCAAGAACACTGGAGTGGGTTGCCATTTCCTTCTCCAATGCATGAAAGTGAAAAGTGAAAGTGAAGTCGCTCAGTCGTGTCTGACTCAGCGACCCCATGAACTGCAGCCTACCAGGCTCCTCCGTCCATGGGAGTTTCCAGGCAAGAGTACTGGAGTGGGATGCCATTGCCTTCTCCACCTATTAACTGAATACCTACTAAATGCAAATTGCCCTAGTTGGTTCTATGAGGAATTAACAATGTGCATTGTGATTTTGAGTTCATGACATAATGTTATACTACTAATATGTATTACAGTGGGAACCACAGATGTTGAGAACATGCCTGTCTAAAGTCATAGCTGAATTAACTCTTGTACAGTATTTTTACCCTGACCAGTATTAAATTTGGAAAGACTCTGGGAGGTTTCTTGGTCTATACCAAACTAAAGAATTCTCCTGAAATCTCTATAATGCCAATTCACTTTTAAAAAAGTAAATGTGAAATTCTAAGCTCTTATCCAATTGAATATGGATCCCATTGGCATTTACTCTTAATGCCCTATTAACTTTGCATGGGTAATGTACTGAGTGACAATTTGACAGCTTGAAATTCTGGTGCAGCACGCGCAACTCTTCAACTAGGTTTAAAACTCTGTTTTGAATATTTACAAAGTTGGAACATGCTGAAACTATAGCAGGGATCTAAAATTTAATTGTGGTAGGGGACCGTACAGCCTCTCTTTTCACAGAATTTAATTAAACACTTCCATTTGACTTTATGTTTCTTGGCTTACCTCAAGACCTGAGTGTAGGTGAGCTTGGTGGTAAAATCTGATATGAAATGGATGATCAGAAAGAGTGCTTTGACCAAGTGATGGCAATTCGGTAGACACTGAAAACAATGTGTACCACATTGAAACAAAGAATGCTTGATGTTTCAAACAGTTTTTTAGAAGACATTACACATTTTTTTCAACTTTCATCTCCACTGAAACTGGTACCCACAATGACATAAATGGGATAATAAATAAATAATGAGTGTAATAATGTCTGTCCATGCAGCAAGGTAAAAGCCCAATGATGAAGGGGAGAAAAGAAAAAAGCAGGAATTTTAAATGTAGTGAAACTGAAAAGGAGTCACTTTGAGTCAAAAGAGAATGATTTCATTTCTCAGGAGCCTCATCTCTGAACAATGCTCTTTGAAACATGAAGCATTAGAACTCTATGGCATAATGAGAGGAAGAAAAAATTGCTGTTGTGTCTGAACTTGGTTTTGTGTGTTTTTTTTCATGATATATTTTGTATTATATCATCCAACCACTGAGGCAATTAATTTTCAACTTGCCTTGTGTCCAGTCCTTAGTAAATGGTCAGTAAATATTGGTTGAGTAATGATAGTGCTGAATTCCATGTTATAGCTGCAGCTGTCGGCACCTAAAATAATCCTCTCTGTTTTCTCCACTACCTCGTTAACCTGTCAGTCCTTTTAGACTGTGTCACCGTTGATGGTGAGTAGGAAACAAAATGATCAAATCTAGGCTCCCTAACCGCAAAAAGAACATTTTCTAGTTAGAGTAAATTATTGATAAACAGTACTATGTGATCTCCCAAGGTTTTGGCTAGTGTCACAACAAAGAAGGAATTAAGGAAAAGTATTCCTTGCAGTCTTCTTTTACTTGAGAAAATTTTGAAGACATCAAAGAAAATGAATAGTAGTATGTGATTTTGTAATTTGAGTCAGATATAGAACGTGTGTCTTCCTATATTCATAAGAAGCAAAGAAAGCAAGAGAAAAGGGTCCTAAAATTGTTCCCTAATGATGTAGACAAATATTTGTCCTCATAGGAGTCTGAGAAGGATGCTGGTGTCCCATGTCTTTAGACAGCTCTATAGCATGTGTTTAAAATACCAGTTAATGTAACTGCCTTGAGCCTTTTCTTAAGGAGGGACCACAAAGGCTGGCAGAAAATGTACTTAGCATTTTCTGGGTCTACATATTTGGAGGAGAATTAAAAAGATGATATTGAACACCAAAGTAATTTTGGATATTTTTAATTATAGAAGATCTACTGGGCATAAGTAAATGGAATATTTATATCACTCAAACAAACTTTTCACCAGGTGCAGTTTTGGTATCGTTTGTCTCAGCATTCACGTCTCTCGCTTTTTACAAGAACATCTCTGAATGGGGATTTGCAGAAGCACAGTGATCTAATCGGAATCTCTGAATCTCAATGGCAACAAGCAAAAATCAATCTCATTGCAAAGGCTGGAGAATCTACTCTCCCTTTTCAGGTAAGCACGTAAGAGATGAATACAACTCAGAAGAAGATGCTTATTTAATGCTGATATTCCCAGACAAAAGTAGAACACATATGTCCCATAGTTTATCTGATATTAATAAAGCAAGCATATTCATAGTCAGAGATAAGTAGAGAAGTTATCTTGACTAAGTACTCACGACTTAACTTGTGGAAGCAGAGCAAAAGTGGAGGTAAGGATTGAGCAGGACGGCAGAGAGAAGAGAAATGTAATGGGAAAATATTTTTCTTAAATAAGGATGGCGGAGTACATGAGGGAGTGAAAAACATCTGAGCTGCACTGCTCTTTGTTGTCCATTAATACTGAGAATTTTTATCACACTTTTATGTCATTTTCTTGGTTAAATAATAAAAGAAGGAAACTGTAGCTTACCAAATGAGTGCCCCAGCTTCCACCCTTCTGGACATGACTCTCTTCTGGATAATATTTTGGAAAGAGCTAGTTTAGTAACTAGATTGGATGGTGGAATTAGAGGAACACACACTGCCATCAATCAGATGGTCTGAGTTCCCATCTCTGCTTAACTGAAGGGTTGGTAAGTGACTGTATACATTATACTTTGCAGCTTCAGATTTCCCAATCTGTGACAACCACAGTGATAATAAAAGCAATACTTGGGGAAGCTGAGTATTAAAGAAAATGTAGCTAAAATGGTAGCTATGAACATGGGCTCTTTAGCTTGAGGTTCAAATGCTGGTATATAGTCAGAGGGAAATTGCTTTATCCTTCCATGCTTCTGATTTTTTCTCTATAAATGGGTGCAAGGAGGTAAGACTGTTGGGGTGTTCGAAGCCTCTGAAAAATAGCACACCTCATCTGCTACTCATTTCCTAACTGAGGCAAATACAGAAGTCAAACAGGGAGAACAAACTATTTTGGAGAAGATGCCTTTAGAACCTTCAGGGATATATTTAAAATAAGGACTTCCCTTGTGGTCCAGTGGTTAAGAATCTGCCTGCCAATGCAGGGGACATGAGTTTGATTCCTGGTCCAGTAACTTACATCCCACTGGCCACAGGGCACGTAAAGCCTGTGCTCCACAACAAGAGAAGCCAATGCAATGAGAATCCTGCACACGGCAAGTAGAGATTAGCCCCTGCTGTTCATAAGTAGCAAAAGCCTGTATGTAGCAATGAAGAGGCAGTGCAGCCGAGAAATAAATTAAGTTTAAAATAATGCTTCACCTCAGAATAACCAGCCCCACCCAGAGAACAGCCGACTGCTAGAGAATCCAAGACTCAACCTTTGGGGAAACCATCTTATCATGAATGACTATGATATATCAGTGTTGTCTTCTCAGTTGTAACAAATGCTCCCCTCTGAGGAGGGGTGGTGATGATGGAGGAGGCCATGGATGCCTGGGGGCAGGAAGTGTGTGGGAACCCTCTGTACCTTCCTCTAAACTGTGCTCTAAAACTGTCCCTAAAGGTGCTCTAAAATCTTAATAGAAAACAAAATACAAAAACCAGAATGTCCTTTGTTGAAACTGACTCTTTGAGAAATATTAGCAGTTGAAGGAGAAGGCAATGGCACCCCACTCCAGTACTCTCGTCTGGAAAATCCTATGGATGGAGGAGCCTGGTAGGCTGCAGTCCATGGGGTCGCTAAGAGTTGGACACAACTGAGTGATTTCACTTTCACTTTTCAGTTTCATGCACTGGAGAAGGAAATGGCAATCCACTCCAGTGTTCTTGCCTGGAGAATCCCAGGGACGGGCAATCCTGGTGGGCTGCCGTCTATGGGATCGCACAGAGTCGGACACGACTGAAGCGACTTAGCAGCAGCAGCAGTTGAAACTCATACTGTTCTTTCTGGGCTTCATTAACCTGTCACTTATTATTGAGTTTTAGTATAGTATAGGTTTTTCTTAAAAAAATATTTCTTCTTTTGTCTTTGTTTTGCAGTGAAAATTGAGGTTGCTGTTTATTATCTGGGGACATATTAACTAGTTTGTGGACTGATCAGGGTTTGACCAGATTTTGTAATTTGGCAAACAGCCGCACTCTGGTGCTCTCTTTCTCCCTTCACTCACCTCTGTGGTCAGTCAGCATCCTGTGTTTGTTTTTCTTTCTTCTAACCCGAGTGCTCCCAGTCAGCACCAGCACCAATCAGCCTCTTTTTTTTTTTTTGGTCGCGCTGTGCGGCATATGAGATCTTAGTTTCCCAACTGGGGATCAAACCTGCGCCCCCCTGCCCTGGAGTCTTAACCACTGGACCACTAGGGAAGTCCCAGGCTCTTCTTAATTGTTCTGGCTTTGGAGGGGAGTGAATGGCCCTGGGTTCTTGCTTTAAGCCTCAGCCGTGTTTAATTTGCCTCTGAGAAGGTAAGGGGTTTAGCCTGTGCCTCTGTTCCGTCTCATGTAGCCCTGTTACTTGGCTATAGTAAAGGCTTGTTTTAGAAACTATAGTCAGTGAAAAGACAAATAAGAACTGTTTTCTCAGATTTCACCTTTCAGAAGGCTATTATAGGTCCACAGTCTCTAAGAAGCAATTTAGAAAGTCAAAATTTGGAAAGCAATAACCTTTTGAAAAACAAACTTAGAGGCAAAATTTAACCTGACCTGAACCAGTGTTAAGCAGTTCATGTAGTGATGGGTTTGATGATAGAGAGCTGCCCTCGGTCTCTCTGAGGGCATCATGATAGATTTAAGATGAACACCCACAACTCTGAACTATTCAGATTTCAAATCCTAGTTGGACTCAAAGACTGTGGGTAAGGAATTGGGGTCTGTGTTAGCATCCTGGTGTGAATCAGTGCAGATTTTATACACATTTTATAAGATAGATAAATATACAGTCACACACATACATAACATGTGTCTTTATTGAATACATTGATATTGTTTAGATACATTATTAAACCTTTCAAACAAGTAGAAAGTGTATACACAGAAAGGCAAACACCCATGTACTTAAACTTCAGAATGAATTAATATGAACATTTTTGTTTGCTTGTAATGTTGATATATTTGTTTCTAAAAACATAGCTTTTATCTTCTTGGTACCCTTTTTTACTCCATTTCTTATTCTCTACAAGAAACAAAAATGCTAAAATTATGTTGTTTTTAACCTGATTTTTCTAAGTGTATTTTCAAAGTTACAGAAATATGCATGAGGAGTCTAGCTAGATGTAGTTCTACTTCATTCTTTGGTCAACAGCAAACAGAAAAGATGTTATACCTACAAAGAGTCAATCTGGCTCTTACATATTCAAATATTTAAAGTTTATCTTCTTGGAAACAGGCTCCTTTGGCACTTTAAATTTAGTGGACTGAAGTATTTAAGGGTGACTTTCTTCATTGCCTGACCATCAGTTTAATGTGGCTAAGCATACATTTGTACAGAGTTATCTAATCCAAACATTGGAAAGGAGAAAGACATGGGACTGTGTGACCTCTCTGTTCTCTTGTAGCCATGACATTCAGATTCAGTGTGGTCCTTTTATGTCTCTTGTACACATCGCAACAGAATATAAATTGCTCTGATTTCTTTAGGAAATCAGTGCCTGGGTTAGGTAGGGCTTTCAGCCTTCTGGTAGAAATGGATTTGGCTTACTGTTTATTTTACGAGAACAGCAAATTAGCATTTTAATATTCTCTCCATTGCCTTTGAAATTTTTATTGGAAGAACATAAGTCACATAGTTCACGTTAATAGTATTTTTTTTTCCGATCTGTTTTAACTGTTCCTACTCATTTTAAACATTCAGCTTTTTACACAAATATGTTCACTTAATTTGCAATTTGTTTCCTAACTCTTCTTCTTAATTTCATATCTAGAAGTGGTAATTTTTCTGAATACTGTTTATTGATTTCAGGTTGATCTGTTGTTTTTGAGTTTGCTACTAAAACATAATTGTGTCATATTTAGATTTTATTTTAAGATGACCATTTTGGGGAATTTTCTACAATAATTTTCACTCTTGATCATCACTTGTTGATGGTATAAATCAATAACAATTTCCTGATGTTATTTGAGGATTCGGTGAAGGGTAAGATTTATAATGCAAAGTAAAAGCTGGTCTGGTCTCTGTAATGTTCCTATGTCCTTGGCCTTCTTAGTCCAGGGCTTCATTAAATCTTCTTTTGCTAGGTAGCCCTGTCCTCCAGCATCTCTGAAGACCAGTTATCTCTTATTTCATGGTAGTCATGATGTTCAGCATAATCATCCATGGCTCAGGTTACACATTTTTCTTACTCAAAATGTGACCTTCAACCAATAACTTCAGCTCTCTAAGCTCTGTTTCCTTTGCTTTAAAATGTGGATGAAAATAGCACTGTCTTCACAGGGTTAAAATAAGTGAATGCATTTTAACTTATTTAGCTTACTCCAGGCCTAGCATGTAAAAAAAAAGCATCCAAGCTCTTTAGTAAAAGTTTGCTGTTGATCTTATTTTTAACACCACCGTCATTGTTTAAAAATTACTGTAGTCCAGTTTTTCTTTATTTTTTCTTACCATATTCCCATAGTCTCCATTTCCCCTTAGATTCATATTTATTCATTCTCATTATTCTTTGTTTAAAACAAGATATCAAAGAACCAAAATTTAAATATGCTAGTTGAATATTTCTCTGGAAAATTTTGCAGATGTAAAAAGTAATCACTTGACTGTAAACAATATTTACCATTGCCGTGCTTCCTGAAAGCAAAAACAAGAATTGATTCTGCTCACTCAGGGAGTAATATAATATAATTGAATATAACAAAACTCAGCAAGAACCTAAAAAATAGTTTTAGAAGGAAAGATGTCTACATATAATTAGAAATTTTAGGTCTCAAGTTACCTTCAGAATCTTCTTAAAATTAGGTTTTTCTCTCTGCCTTTTTGCATGGTTGAAGCATCTCTTCTGAGCAACCTCTGGCTCACATAGTGATTGTTAACTGATACTGTAGTTCTCAGGGGGAACTGCCTTCAGTGACGAATTGAAAGATCAGCTTGGTTTAAAGCAAGTAATACAAAATAGAAACAGTGAAGATGATTTTGGCACAATCAGATGATATTATTTACAGATAAGAGATATATACTTTTAGAGGAATTTTAAAGTCCCAGGCTCTTCTTAATTGTTCTGGCTTTGGAGGGGAGTGAATGGCCCTGGGTTCTTGCTTTAAGCCTCAGCCGTGTTTAATTTGCCTCTGAGAAGGTAAGGGGTTTAGCCTGTGCCTCTGTTCCGTCTCATGTAGCCCTGTTACTTGGCTATAGTAAAGGCTTGTTTTAGAAACTATAGTCAGTGAAAAGACAAATAAGAACTGTTTTCTCAGATTTCACCTTTCAGAAGGCTATTATAGGTCCACAGTCTCTAAGCAGCAATTTAGAAAGTCAAAATTTGGAAAGCAATAACCTTTTGAAAAACAAACTTAGAGGCAAAATTTAACCTGACCTGAACCAGTGTTAAGCAGTTCATGTAGTGATGGGTTTGATGATAGAGAGCTGCCCTCGGTCTCTCTGAGGGCATCATGATAGATTTAAGATGAACACCCACAACTCTGAACTATTCAGATTTCAAATCCTAGTTGGACTCAAAGACTGTGGGTAAGGAATTGGGGTCTGTGTTAGCATCCTGGTGTGAATCAGTGCAGATTTTATACACATTTTATAAGATAGATAAATATACAGTCACACACATACATAACATGTGTCTTTATTGAATACATTGATATTGTTTAGATACATTATTAAACCTTTCAAACAAGTAGAAAGTGTATACACAGAAAGGCAAACACCCATGTACTTAAACTTCAGAATGAATTAATATGAACATTTTTGTTTGCTTGTAATGTTGATATATTTGTTTCTAAAAACATAGCTTTTATCTTCTTGGTACCCTTTTTTACTCCATTTCTTATTCTCTACAAGAAACAAAAATGCTAAAATTATGTTGTTTTTAACCTGATTTTTCTAAGTGTATTTTCAAAGTTACAGAAATATGCATGAGGAGTCTAGCTAGATGTAGTTCTACTTCATTCTTTGGTCAACAGCAAACAGAAAAGATGTTATACCTACAAAGAGTCAATCTGGCTCTTACATATTCAAATATTTAAAGTTTATCTTCTTGGAAACAGGCTCCTTTGGCACTTTAAATTTAGTGGACTGAAGTATTTAAGGGTGACTTTCTTCATTGCCTGACCATCAGTTTAATGTGGCTAAGCATACATTTGTACAGAGTTATCTAATCCAAACATTGGAAAGGAGAAAGACATGGGACTGTGTGACCTCTCTGTTCTCTTGTAGCCATGACATTCAGATTCAGTGTGGTCCTTTTATGTCTCTTGTACACATCGCAACAGAATATAAATTGCTCTGATTTCTTTAGGAAATCAGTGCCTGGGTTAGGTAGGGCTTTCAGCCTTCTGGTAGAAATGGATTTGGCTTACTGTTTATTTTACGAGAACAGCAAATTAGCATTTTAATATTCTCTCCATTGCCTTTGAAATTTTTATTGGAAGAACATAAGTCACATAGTTCACGTTAATAGTATTTTTTTTTCCGATCTGTTTTAACTGTTCCTACTCATTTTAAACATTCAGCTTTTTACACAAATATGTTCACTTAATTTGCAATTTGTTTCCTAACTCTTCTTCTTAATTTCATATCTAGAAGTGGTAATTTTTCTGAATACTGTTTATTGATTTCAGGTTGATCTGTTGTTTTTGAGTTTGCTACTAAAACATAATTGTGTCATATTTAGATTTTATTTTAAGATGACCATTTTGGGGAATTTTCTACAATAATTTTCACTCTTGATCATCACTTGTTGATGGTATAAATCAATAACAATTTCCTGATGTTATTTGAGGATTCGGTGAAGGGTAAGATTTATAATGCAAAGTAAAAGCTGGTCTGGTCTCTGTAATGTTCCTATGTCCTTGGCCTTCTTAGTCCAGGGCTTCATTAAATCTTCTTTTGCTAGGTAGCCCTGTCCTCCAGCATCTCTGAAGACCAGTTATCTCTTATTTCATGGTAGTCATGATGTTCAGCATAATCATCCATGGCTCAGGTTACACATTTTTCTTACTCAAAATGTGACCTTCAACCAATAACTTCAGCTCTCTAAGCTCTGTTTCCTTTGCTTTAAAATGTGGATGAAAATAGCACTGTCTTCACAGGGTTAAAATAAGTGAATGCATTTTAACTTATTTAGCTTACTCCAGGCCTAGCATGTAAAAAAAAAGCATCCAAGCTCTTTAGTAAAAGTTTGCTGTTGATCTTATTTTTAACACCACCGTCATTGTTTAAAAATTACTGTAGTCCAGTTTTTCTTTATTTTTTCTTACCATATTCCCATAGTCTCCATTTCCCCTTAGATTCATATTTATTCATTCTCATTATTCTTTGTTTAAAACAAGATATCAAAGAACCAAAATTTAAATATGCTAGTTGAATATTTCTCTGGAAAATTTTGCAGATGTAAAAAGTAATCACTTGACTGTAAACAATATTTACCATTGCCGTGCTTCCTGAAAGCAAAAACAAGAATTGATTCTGCTCACTCAGGGAGTAATATAATATAATTGAATATAACAAAACTCAGCAAGAACCTAAAAAATAGTTTTAGAAGGAAAGATGTCTACATATAATTAGAAATTTTAGGTCTCAAGTTACCTTCAGAATCTTCTTAAAATTAGGTTTTTCTCTCTGCCTTTTTGCATGGTTGAAGCATCTCTTCTGAGCAACCTCTGGCTCACATAGTGATTGTTAACTGATACTGTAGTTCTCAGGGGGAACTGCCTTCAGTGACGAATTGAAAGATCAGCTTGGTTTAAAGCAAGTAATACAAAATAGAAACAGTGAAGATGATTTTGGCACAATCAGATGATATTATTTACAGATAAGAGATATATACTTTTAGAGGAATTTTAACATTTTTCTCTACTTAAAATTGGAGGATTTTAATTAATCCAGATCAAATTCTAACTGTTCATCACATAGTCTTGCATTTAGTTATATAGAGGAAAGCAGGCAAAGGTATAGATGACCTAAAACTGAAGTTTAGTATTACTTCTCTATTGAAACTTTTTTCTGAATTCTCTCACATTCTTGGCAGAAGTAATGAAGTGCTTTTCTTTGATTCTCTTAGTATCTTATGCATATTTCTTATATAGTACTTATGGTATAGTTTAAGTGTTGATGTGTCTTACCAAGTTAATTTTAAGGTCTTTGAGCTCAGAGATCCTGATAACATGGAGATGCACTTACTAGCCACTTGCTAGCCTGGACTAGTGGTCCTGCTATGTGTTGTTAAGACTCTGCACATATTTTTTTTTTTCTTTCTTCTTCTTTTTTTTTTTTAAATAACAACATAATGTGAGTGATTAACAAGAAAGAAAACAAATTAGTCATTGTTTAGAAAGTTAGAATAAATTAAATTTAAGTAGATGCCTCCAAGTGCTTTAGCATATGAATATTATTAACCATTGTAAGTGGTTTTTTGCCTAAGTAGGTTTCCATATATGTATATATAATCTATATAAGTGTTTAAATATTCTGATATGTAAATGAATCATTGCCTTCAGCAGACACATTACAAATGAACTCATATCTCAATTAAATTGAGTTGTAAACCACACAGTTGATTACCCCAAAGAGCTCATTTTAAATGCTTATAACTCTTAATGGCTCCAGTGGGAAGGTGGCCCTTCAGTTGTGATGAATGGTGCAACTTCTAATTGAAACAAAGCTACCTAGGATATTAAGGTTGCATAAGGTGCTGTCAAAGCAGTTATGACTTTATAAATTCCTAATTTGAATTTTCTGATCAAAACAATTTTCTAAAATTAGTTTGGAAGATTGGGACATATGCAAATAAGCTTCTCTACACAAAGAAATATGATTGTAATACATTGACTTTTGTTAAAAAATGATTAAGGAAGATAGTTAGGGGGTACAAACAAGGTTTATTCAACACTTCAAGAAACAGTCTCTACTTTGAAGAAATGCAAAATGGGGTAGAAGGCAAGAAACTTTATAGGGTAAAGAATAAAAAGTGAGGAAGAGATAAAACAGAAAATATTCAGCTGGTTGAGGCATCATTGTCAACCTTGCTTGGGTTGAGAAGGAATAAGGAAATACAGAGCCCAGAGTTGGCTAGAAGTTTGGATACTGACTGACTGAATTTACTGTGTTTCTGGTCAAGAGGAGCATTTAAAAGTATGAAAGTTACTTAAGTTTTTATTTGCTGTAATGGCACCCAGGGCAGGAATGGCTCCATCTTGGGCTTAGAAATTTTTAAAAAATGTTTATAGTATATTTCTAATAATTTATCTTTCTGTAATTTTAGTTAATTTTGGAAGCTACAGTTTTATCATCAAACGCTACTGTTGCTTTAGATGACATCAGTGTATCCCAGGAATGTGAAATTTCATATAAGACACTTCCAGGTACTAGTGTGCAAAGCAAAGGTAAGTTTTTTCTTTTTTTTTCTTATGATTTTTGCAATTTTGAACGTTGAAATGGTTTTCTTTGATATCAAAATATAAAAATATATGTATACATTTTAAGTTTTTGATATGGACCATTTTAAAAATCTTTTTTGAATTTGTTACAATATTTTTCTGTTTTGGTTTTTGGCTGCAAGGCATGTGTGATCTCAGCTTCCTGACCAGGGATGAAACCCTCACCCCCTGCATGGGAAGGCAAAGTCTTAACCACTAGACCATCAGAAAAGTCCTTCAAAATATAAAATATATTAGAATCCTTCATTAATATAGTTCATTAATACCAGGATGTGGATTATGTCACATGTCCATGAAAACTAAAACATTTCTTTAAAAAAAAAGTAAAAATATGATCTATCACAGTCTAGGCCCGAGGCTATCCAAAATAACATTGTACACTTGTGGCTAAAATTGTCACATACAGATTATTTAATTATAATAGTTATGAAAGAATTTTAAATATTTTGCATGTTTTAAAATACCTCTCTAAAAATCAATTGTATTTTAATATTGTTTGATACTTCAAGTGAATATGTAATTAAATTCATGTTTCAGAATCACTTGGGAGTTCAAAAAAAGTATTGTTTGGAAAAGTGACTTAAGACCAAAGAAGAATTTCAAACTTGACCCTAAAATTATGAGTTTAAATTCAAAACAACCTTTTCAAGAAACAGATGGAATTTGACTAATTCTTTCACTGAATATTTTGTAGAGAATTTCAATTGAGAGAGAAAGATATATTCTCATAAAAATGGATCCCAAATAATAGAATAGGCATTTTTGACAACCTCTCCGTAATATCCAGGCTTCCCTGGTGCCTCAGTGGTGAAGAATTCACCTGCCAATGCAGGAGACTCAGGCTTGATCCCTGAGTGGGGAAGATCCCCTAGAGAAGGAAATGGCAAGCCACTCCAGTATTCCTGTCTGGGAAAACCCATGGACAGAGGAGCCTGGGGGTCTATAGTCCATGGGATCTTTGTGACAGCACGTTGAAACGGGTATATATTGTGCCTGCAGTTACTTTGTTATTTTAACACTGGTTGATGTTTCTCTCTGACCACCCCTTTCCTCAGGTCTCACTTAAACAAAAATAAATATTAAAAATGTTTCTGAAAATTGTCACACTTCATTTAATTAATCTCTTTACATGAAAAATAATTGCATGTGGACATCAGGCATGTCATGCATTCTGAAGTTATATTTTCTTATATGACATACTTAGAGAAGTTGCATTCTTAACAGGAGCTAAATGCATTAATCAAGGATGATATAGGAGAAACAATTTTAAATTGAGATCTCAGTTAAAGAACTTTTCATTAAAGATCGTTTATTAAAGGCATCTTTCATTGGTGAGGTTGTATATTCTATGTCCTAACTGTATTGTGTTAACATGCTTTTACATTATTCAGAATATGTGTCCTGAATTTACAATAAACCATTCTAAGCTGTGTATAGTGTGTGTGTGTGGGGGAGGGGGGGAGTGGGGGTTGATAGACATTACAGAATGCAAAGCAGCAGATTTAATGATTAATGAGTTTTGGAGGGTTAACCAGAATTACCTTATTTCTGTTAATTAATTAAACATTTTTCTTCTCCTAATTAAATGCTGCATCACCAGAATTGGAATAGTAGGAAGGTATTAGAGTTGACATTGAGGGTGGTGTATTTGGAAGCAGAAGTAGTTAAAAGTTTTAAATTATCAGTAAAATTAACCTTAGTAGAAGTCTCTGAGAATACTTGATCTTACTTACAGAGAATTCTCTTCATAAATTAACTCAAAACTCATTTATGTGTGCTTCAATTGGCACACCAGCTCAGTTGGTTAGAGCATAATTATTAGGCCAAACTTACGTGAATTATTCCTAAAGACCAATGATTTTACATAAAGGAAAAAAACTTTCTTATCATTTGTACAAATTTATCTGGTAGGCAATTATAAGATCTCCTTCATGGACTTAGTATTTCTACCAACCAGGAGTTTGGGGATGGGAGTAGAAGGGGACTTGTCAAGTCCTACTTATGGTGAATTATGTTTTATTTATGGCCAGAGATTTATCGAGACCCTATGCTTGCCATCTTTAGCCCATTTAAAAACTAGTGTTCATGAAACAATTACATATTCCATCTATTTGTTGGAAGAGAAAAAGATGTTTTATTCTCTCCATCTCTTAATTTGAAGCTGGACTTGTGCCACATGAGGACGCAGGCTGGACTTCATCCAGCAGGGTGTATGATTTCACATCTGACTGTCCAGATGGAGCAGAGGAAGCTAACTGTGGTAAGTGAGAGAGTCCAGACTCACTCGACTAAGATCTGTGGGTACATATTTACTCTCTGAATGTAAAGTGCATGCTACTTAATGTTTATTTTTTTGTTATTAATATTTTAAAAGTATTTTTATCGAGGTGTTATTAATGTATAACATTGGTTTCAGACATACAACACAGTGCTCTGATATTTGAATATAAGGCAAAATAACCATGAAAATAAGTCTAGTTATATCACCATACATAGTTATAAAATTTTTTCTTGTAATGAGAGCTTTTATTAAAAAAAAATATTTATTTGGCTGTACTGGATCTTAGCATATGGGATCTCTGTTGTCCTTAAGTTTAAAAATTTACTCACTTAACAACTTTCAAATACACAATATAATATTATTGATTATTATTACCATGCTATATATTATTACATCCTCATGACTTACTTATAAGTTTGTACCCTTTGATCCCCAGTTCCCTGCCTCTGGCCGTCACCGATCTGTTCCCTGAACTAGGACCTTGGGTTTTTGTTGTCTGTTCGTTTTCTAGATTCCAAATGAAATCATATGGTATTTGTCTTTCTCTGTCAGACTTATTTCACTTAGCCTAATGCCCTCAAGGTCTATCTGTGTTGTCACAAATGACAAGATTCCTTTGTATTTTATGGCTGAATATTATTCCATTGTGTCTATGTACACATTTTCTTCATTATTGTAGTAATGCTGCGATGAACAGGGGGCGCATATATCGTATTGAGTTAGTGTTTTTGTTTTCTTCAGATAAATTCAGGGCACCACCTGAGTGTCCTACACTTTTAACTCAGTTCTGACACTGTCTACCCAGAGATGCCATTAAGTTCTACAGGTTAAGGCTCAGTCCTACAAGACTGCCTCCCTTCTTCTGCTGTACTTTGGATGATGATCTCAAGTCCAGGCTGTTATTAATTGGCTTGCTCTAAGTCAGGTTTCTTGGACACCCTCCTTGGATTTGATTAATTTGCTAGGGCAGCTCACAGAACTCAAAGAAACATTCTACCTACTAGATAACCCGTTTATTATAAAAGGATCTAACTCAGCAACAGTTCGATGGAAGAGACACAGTGTTGGGGGAAAGGATGAGGAGCTTCTGTGTCCTCTCCAGGTGCTATCTCAACACCTCCACATGTTCACCAACGTAGAAACTCTCCAGACTCCATCCTTTTCCATTATTATGACGGCTTCATTACATAGTTATTAACATGATTGATTAAATCATTGGCCACCAATTCAACCTCCAGCCTATCTCCTCTCCTCAGTGGTCAGGGGTAGGTCTGGAAGTTCCAACCTCTAATCACATATTTGGTTCCATTGGCAACCACCCTCCATCCTTAGGTTCACTCCAAAATTTCCTAATTAACATGAGAATACACAACTTTGTTATTCTCCATACTTAGGAATCCCTGGTGGCTGAGCAGTAAAGAATCCACCTGCAATGCAGGAACCTCAGGAGATGCACGTTTGATCCCTGGGTTGGGAAGATCCTTTGGAGAAGGGAATGGCAACCCACTCCAGTATTCTTGCCTGGGGAATCCCATGGACAGAGGAGCCAGGTGAGCTACAGTCCATAGGGTTGCAAAGGGTTGGACAGGACTGAAGTGACTTAGCATGCATGCATGCACACTTAGGAAATTCCAAGGATTTTAGGAACTCTGAACCAGAAACAGGGATGAACCTTTTGGATGTAATCCCGCTTGTTTATTTTTGCTTTTGTTGACTCAGCTTCTGGTGTAAAATCGAAAAAGCATTGCAAAGACTTTTGTCATGGAGTTTCTTGCCTGTGTTTTCTTCTAGAACTTCTATGTTTCAAGTCTTATGTTGAAGTTTGTAATCTATTTTGAGGTAATTTTTGTGTATGGTGTAAAGAGAGTGGCCAACTTTGGTTTTATTTTTATGTGACTGTCCAGTGTTCCCAGCACCATTTATTGAAGAGACTATCTTTTCCCCATTGATTATTTTTACCTTCTTTATTGAACATTAATTATCTATGGGTGGGTTTACTTTTGGGCTCTCTATTCTGTCCCACTGATCTATGTTTATTTTTATGTATGGCAATAATATAGTTTTAATCATGATACCTTTGTAATATAATTTGAAATCCGGGTGTGAGATGCCTCTGTCTTTGTTCTTCTTTCTCAAGATTGCTTTGGATATCTGTTGTCTCTTGTGGTTCCATAAAAATTTTAGGATAGTTTGTTCTATTTTTGTGAAAAAATACCCCTGAAACTTTGTTAGGGATTGCATGAAATCTGTAGATTGCCTCGTGGGCGGGGGAGGGGGTATAGCATGGACATTATAACAATATTAATTCTTACAATTCATTGAGCATAGAAAATTGTTCCATTTATTTGTGTCATCATCCATTTCTTTCATCAATATTTTATAGATTTTAGTGTCCAGGTTTTTCATCCCCTTGGTTAAATTGATTCCTAAATATTTTGTGGGTTTTTTTTTTGTGTGTGTGTGCAGTTTTAAGTGTCAATCTTTTCTTAATTTATCTCTCATAGTTCATTATTGATATATAGAAAGGCAATAGATTTTTGTATATTTTTTCTGTATCCTGCAGCTTTACTAATTCATTGATTGCTTCTAACAGATTTTTGGGAAACTTTTATAATCATGCCATCTGCAAATAGTTTTATTTTTTATTTCTGATTTTGATGCTCTTTATTTTTCTTGGTAGATATTGTGACTAGGTCTTCCAATACTGTTAAATAAAAATGATGAGTGTAGGCATCTTTGTCCTGTACTTGATCTTAGAGGAAAAATGTTCAAGTTTCATCGTAGATTATGATGTTGATTGTGGGTTTGTCATATACGGCTTTTCCTATGTTGAGCTACATTCTGTTAATACCCACTTTGTTGAGAGTTTTTATCATAAATAGATGTTGAGTTTTGTCAGGTGCTTTTTCTGCATCTATGGAGATGATGATATGATTTTTATCCTTCATTCTGTTCACATGATGTATCACATTTGCTTCATTTTGTTACATGGTGTATTACATTTGTAAATACTGAAGCATTACTGCGTTCCTGAAATGAATCCTTCTTGATCCTAGTGTTTGATCCTTTTAAGGTGCTCTTGAATTTGGTTTGCTAATATTTTTATTGAGGTGTTTGATGAAGATCTTTGTTCAATAGGAATATTGGTCCCTCCCCCCCTTTTTTTTCCTTGTGGCATCCTTTTCTGATTTTGGTAGTTAGGTAATGTTGGCCTGAAGGTGCATTTGGCAGTGTTCTTCCATTTGGAGAAATTTGCTGGGATGCTGTGGGCTAGATTTTGTTAACAGCTTAGTAGTCAAGGAAGAAATTATCCCCCAAGATGCCTGCAAAACTCACTGAAGGGTGACTTAACTGCATTGTGTTATAAGGCTGGTTGTCATGGTTTAAGAACAAAAACAAGAAAAAAGTACCCTGGAACCAAAAAGGGAAGCTCCTTGTTCTGCCATGCCTTGTGGCATTCTTTGCTCTTTGCTAAGAAAGCCGACCATTGCATGAGCTATTGAAAAGAGAAATGTTTGCACAGCCCAGCTCTGTTATCTCAAAGCAGAGCGAAGAGGGTAGATTTGGAGCTGGGACACAATGTGATTATAATTGGCACACATTCCTAATGTTGTGTAGTTTGTAATTAGTGGAAGACCATCTTACATGTGGGTAATCTGTTCCCAGAACACATTCTTAGCCACACATTTTGCAACCTTTCTGTCCTTTCAAATTCATCATTAAATTGAAAACGATAGTTTCCAGAAATGAAAAGTTGCTTCCTTGATCAGTTTGAGCAATAGGAAATTTGAATCCAGTGAAAGAATTTACTTTTGGAGGAGAAATCATGCTCTCAGGCCCCTAGGATGTCAAATGGTATCTTAGGAATTCTGTCTGGAAGTTTTAAAACATTAACGTCCTTAAAAAAAGAGAGAGAAACCTTAATCTTTTCCCTTTAAAAATTATTTTATCACATTACATTTCATAAATCGGAAATGTACTAAATTTCTTTCCATTCCAATTGTGTGTTTCAGGGATTTAAAAGATTTATAGATGCAGAAAGAGGATTGGGATCTTTATTTGGCACTGGATCCATGATTATAGTGAATTGAGTTAAAAAATAAGCAAACGAACTCCATATCTCTAAAATCTTTGTCTTTATTTCTTTGCTTGTCCCCCCCACTCCCAAGGCTGATTTTATCCTGATGAATCTGTTTTGTCATACAAATGCTAATTCTTCAACCCAATTTTATGAATTAATACATTAAAGATTCCAGCAGTGAGTTCAGATGAAGAAAAGGCACAGTAAAGAATTTGGAGTAAAAGCAGGCATCTTTTGTCTTCTTTGCAGCAAAAAAGAGAAGTAAGCACAGTGATTTTAGGCTGAGAGTCTAGCAGTGAACTAACTTGTCAGTTTTCCTAGAAAAAGCTTCAGTTCAGTCACTCAGTTGTGTCCGACTCTTTGCAACCCCATGAATCACAGCACGCCAGGCCTCCCTGTCCATCACCAACTCCTGGAGTTCACTCAAACTCATGTCCATCGAGTCCGTGATACCATCCAGCCATCTCATCCTCGGTCGTCCCCTTCTCCTCCTGCCCCCAATCCCTCCCAGCATCAGAGTCTTTTCCAATGAGTCAACTCTTCGCATGAGGTGGCCAAAGGACTGGAGTTTCAGCTTTAGCATCATTCCTTCCAAAGAAATCCCAGGGCTGATCTCCTTCAAAATGGACTGGTTGGATCTCCTTGCAATCCAAGAGACTCTCAAGAGTCTTCTCCAACACTACAGTTCAAAAGCACCAATTCTTTGGCGCTCAGCTTTCTTCACAGTCCAACTCTCACATCCATACATGACCACAGGAAAAACCATAGCCTTGACTATACAGACCTTTGTTGGCAAAGTAATGTCTCTGCTTTTGAATATGCTATCTAGGTTGGTCATAACTTTTCTTCCAA
>SJYT01011053.1:287865-385919 GCA_006410635.1 Cephalophus harveyi
CCTCAGATATGCAGATGACACCACCCTTATGGCAGAAAGGGAAGAGGAACTAAAAAGCCTCTTGCAGAAAGTGAAAGAGGAGAGTGAAAAAGTTGGCTTAAAGCTCAACATTCAGAAAACAAAGATCATGGCATCCGGTCCCATCACTTCATGGGAAATAGATGGGGAAACAGTGGAAGCAGTGTCAGACTTTATTTTTGGGGGCTCCCAAATCACTGCAGATGGTGACTGCAGCCATGAAATTAAAAGATGCTTACTCCTTGGAAGAAAAATTATGATCAACCTAGATAGTACATTCAAAAGCAGAGACATTACTTTGCCGACTAAGGTCCATCTAGTCAAGGCTATGGTTTTTCCTGTGGTCATGTATGGATGTGAGAATTGGACTGTGAAGAAGGCTGAGCACCGAAGAATTGATGCTTTTGAACTGTGGTGTTGGAGAAGACTCTTGAGAGTCCCTTGGACTGCAAGGAGATGAATGATGCTAAAGCTGAAACTCCAGTACTTTGGCCACCTCATGCGAAGAGTTGACTCATTGAAAAGACTCTGATGCTGGGAGGGATTGGGGGCAGGAGGAGAAGGGGATGACCGAGGATGAGATGGCTGGATGGCATCACTGACTCGATGAACGTGAATCTGAGTGAACTCCAGGAGATGGTAATGAACAGGGAGGCCTGGCGTGCTGCGATTCATGGGGTCGCAAAGAGTCGGACATGACTGAGCAACTGAACTGAACTGAAGTCCAAAACATTTCGTGCCTCTCACAGTTGGGGTGCTGTAAAGAATCACATGTGGCCGGACGAACCTGTCCAGGCAGGCCAGATAACCTTCAGAGGAGTCCATAAGTTGAAACACTCTTGTCACACCAAGGAATTTTTATTAACTGGAGCTGCAAGTTAACTCCTTCTCTGAGAGAAATGGTGATGGGGGAGAGACCCCCGTAAAGTCAGAGGTGTAGGTGAGAGCATAAAACAGACTCTGGTTTTGGGGGTAGATGCTCGGGAACAGGGGGTTTCCTGAGGCTTGATCACGCCTTTGTGTATGCCAAAGCCTCCTTCTTCATGACCTTTGCCATGGGCAGAGTTCCTCACTCTGGCTCCTGGCAGTCAGGTGTACCAAATGCCTTTTGAACTTCAATATTTTCTTTTAAAAAAAAACTTTTTGTTTACATAGGGTTGATTTACAATGTTGTGTTAGTTACAGGTGTACAGCAAAATGAATCAGTTGTCCATATATCTGATGTATGTATTTTAAAATAAACATATTTTAAAAAAACTTCATTTTACATTGGAGTATGGCCAATTAATAGTGTTGTGATAGTTTCAGGTGGACAGCAAAAGGACTCAGCGATACATCTACATGTATCCATTCTTCCCCCAAACACCCCTCCCACCCAGGCTGCCACCTGACACTGAGCAGAGTTCCCTGTGCTGTATACAGTAGGTCCCTGTTATCCATTTTAAACATAGCAGAGTGTATATTCTATATCCACTCTTTTTTTGGTTTCTTTCCCCATATAGGCCATTACAGAGTATTAAGTAGAGTTCTTCTGTGCTATGACTTTGATATTTTTAACTTATGATGGGTTTATGAGACATAACTTCATCTTAAGTCAAGGGAGATCTATACCTCAATTTACTTTTGCTCAAGTCTGAGATGAAAAAGAGAAGCAGTAAAGTTCTATGATACTACAACATAGGACAGTGTGGAGTAGGAAATGGCAGCCCACTCCCATATTCTTGTCTGGGAAATCCCATGGACAGAGGAGCCTGGTGGGCTACTGTCTAGGGGGTCAACAAAGAGCTGGACACAGCCAAGCAACTAAACAATAATAGAACAGTTGAATATTATCTGTTGTACTTATGTTGTCAAAAAGGAAATTCTCCTTTATGGGTTTTGGGGATGGAGTATAGATATATTTTTGGCTGAATTAATGGAAACTGCAGATTGTTTTGGCAACATTTTGGCCCAGCTCTAGATAATAGTTGAGTGCTCATAAAAGCAAATTTGCTAACAATCACTATTATTGATTTTTAATTGTTGTATAGTCTTCAGTGTAGGGGTTACAGACAGATGTCTAATTTTAGAATTTAGTAGGTTAAGTTATGATTTCTTCTTATTTTCCAATAGGGCACTTTATGTTCATTCTGAAGAAAAGCAGCAGCTTATCACAAATTGCTAGACTCCAGAGCCCAACTTTCAGCCAGACAGGACCTGGATGCACTCTTTCCTTCTGGTAAATATTGAAATCAATGGTCAATTACTCTAGCAGCCTGGTAGTTGTAAGCATAGTCCTGCATATACTCGATACTGTAATTTTTCCTATAATTTGGCTTTATTTTAAAAAATAGCTATTGTATTGGATCCATACATTTAGCATTTTACTTAGGAGCACATTACAGTATTTATAATGTTCTTAAAATAAAAAGGACTCTTCCTCCAACAGTGGATTATAATTAACTCTGCTTCCTGGGTTCTGGACTGAACTCCTTGAGAAAGGGTCCCAGGGTCCTGAGAGTCAGAGTATGCACCTGAGCAGATAAGCTCTTTCAAATGGGTGGCCACAATATTAAATAAAGGCATCTATTGTGATAACTCATTTTTGATTGACTGTTGACTGAGTAAAAGTCACACAATTAGTCTTTTCCAGAAATCATTTCCATTTCTTGTGTTTGTTCTCTTTCAGGTTTTATAACTATGGCCTGTCAGTGGGGGCAGCTGAGTTACAGCTACACATGGAAAATTCCAGCGAGTCCACGGTACTCTGGAGAGTATTGTATAACCAGGGTGACCAGTGGTCACAGGCAGTTGTTCAGCTTGGACGTCTTACTCAGCCCTTCCATTTGTTGCTACACAAAGTCAGTCTTGGCATTTATGTTGGTGTCTCAGCTATTGATGATATCAGATTTGAAAACTGTCTTCTTCCACCCCCCTCGAAGAGCTGCGATGGGCCAGATCATTTCTGGTGTCTGCACACTAGGACTTGTGTAAAAAAACTTCAGTTATGCGATCTGGTGGATGATTGTGGTGATTATACTGATGAGGTCAATTGTGGTAAGTATCTTTCTTTCTGGTCCCTCTTACTAATTTTTAAAATATTTATTTACTTTAATTGAAAGATAATTGCTTTACAATATTGTGCTGGTGGTGGTGGTTTATTTGCTAAGTCATGTCTGACTTTTTATGGGCCCATGGATTGTAGCCTGCCATGCTCCTCTGTCCATGGGATTTTCCAGGCAAGAATACTGGAGTGGGTTGCCGTTTCCTTCTCCAGGGGATCCTCGCGACCCAGGGATCAAACCTGTGTATCCTTCGTTTCAAGCAGATTACTTACCGACTGAGCCACCGGGGGGAAGTTCCATGATACTGTGTTGGTTTCTGCCATACATTGACATGAATCAGCCATGGGTATACATTTTGATGGTGGTGATTTTGATCAGCTCATTGTTTTCCTAGTCCATCAAGACAAAGGCCCTAAGCATTGTTCCAAAGTTGAATGAATGTTTTGTGTGATTAGTCAGCCATAAGTATTTATTATGTAGATTTATGAACTAGATACTAGAGATAGCATGATGAGCACAATTACACAGAGTCCCTGACCCCATGGGGCTTACAGTCTCATTGAGGAGATAGATATTATTCACATATTTAAAAAATAAATGTAAAATGACAGGAGCTTAGACAGGACTTCACAGATGCTGTGACTTTATATAATTATGGCTTTGGACTTTCTAGAGATGGTGACTTAACTGAGATCTGAAAAATAGTAAGTAAATGAAGATGTGCAAAAGTCTGATGCATGACCGCACAGCAGCTGCAAGATACCTAGTATGGCTGGAGCAAAGCATTGAGGGAGAACTAGGATGCAACATAAAGATGGAGATGAAGGGGGAGGCCAGATTATCAGATCTTTGTAGACCATTTTAAAGAAGTTTTTCCCCATTTGAAGGTTTTTAAGAAGGAAGGTAATATAATAAAATTGATTTTAAAATTTAAGATTTAAAAATGTCACTGTGGATACAGTGTAATGAGTGGATTAGAGGAAACTGGATCATATTTATTAGTCTGTAGCAGTAGTTCCCAGGAGAGGGGTTGGCAGCCTCTCTCCAGTGACAGTGGTGGAGATGTGGTGACTAAAGTTTGGGGGAGGGACATTAGATGATATCTTAGATATAGGGAGCAGAGAGAGAGATGTTAAAGTCCCGAATTTCTGATTTAAATTACCAAAAAGTTGATGGTATCTGATGATTGTGTACCTCTTGCAGTTCAATTATTAAACCTGGTTCCTGGTAGTGCTGGCTGCATTTGTTTCTGAAAATGAATCACAAGCTAAGAGAGGTTTTTCTTTTTTAGTTACCAAAATCTATCAAGGAAAGTTTGCATTTTTGTTTGTCCAGAAATAGCAACGATCCTTAAAATTCAATCTATGTGCCTATTTAACTGGAAGGCTTATCATTAAACCAAAGGAAAGCCATCAAATACTTGGAACATCATAGGAAACATTACATTGAGAAATTTCCATATAAATATTGTGGAGAATTTTGCACATATGTGGTGTTTAATACAGTCAGGCACATTAAAGTCAGAATTGCCATGCAGCTTGTTACACAACTAATAACTTTAGTGCATATAAATGAAATTGATGATTTCGACCAATGGCTGTTACAAGAAGCATTGCTTGTCCTAAAAGTAATTTATTTTTTGCAAATTTTGAAAGCCTTTTCATCTTTTTCACTCACTTCAAACCCCACTCCTTGAAAGATGCTGATCTGTTACTAAAGATAAGCAAATTATCCTTCAAACTTCACAGTATTAGCTGAGTAGAATAAGATTTTGGAAGTATGGCTATAATACCAAAATATTTCTTCTGACTAAATATTAATGAAAGGAAGCAATAGTGACTGTCACTTTCTCTCATAGCCTTCCATCTAGATATAGTAATTTTTTAAAATATTTTTAATTGGATAATAATTTCTTTACAATGTTGTGCTGGTTTCTGCTGTACAACACTGTGAATCAGCCATAAGAATATAAATAGACATAGTAATTTTTTAAAAATGGAGCCTGTCTTGTTTTTATTTTTTTATTTTTTAGCTTTTTTTTTTTTTATTTTTTGGCTGTGCGATGTGACACACAGGATCTTAGTTCCCTGATCTGGGATCAAACCCATGCCCCCTACAGTGGAAGTGTGGAGTTTTAATCACTGGATCACCAGGGAAGTCCCTAGAGTTAGTACTTTGTTAACATAGAAAGCATTAGTCATCCAGAAGTCAATGCTATATTTCCTGAAGTATGCGTGGAACATGGTCTTTCATTTAAGGGTGGGGCTATATGCCTTCCTTTTTGAAATAAAGATTGAGCATGCAGTCAGTCTGAAGACAGGCAATGTGAAAAAATCTGTTGGCTTTAGTGCCAGTTTTATGTCAAAAACACAGTTGCTTGACATCCCCCTTCTGCTGCACAGCCCCAAACTGACACTTGCAGAGGCCCTGCGGGGCCCAGTTCACATCACAGCTGAGCTTGATTAGTCACAAGTGAGGAAATATCAAAGGAAAGCTCATCTCCCATTTGACATTTACTCTCTTGGTTCCCTTCATTAGGTCTAAGCTCCTGTTCTCTAGGTTTCGAGACAGATGATTTGTTCTTGCCTGGCTGCGTTTACTCACATATGCTTTTTTTATTGTTTCAGAATATTTGTTCACCTTTGGCGCCAAGTGCCATTAGTAAGATGAATAGAGGACAGCTGACATTTGTCTTTCAAAAATATTAACTTATGTAAATGGAGTTAAAATGTGGAATCTTCATTGATTCTAAATTAACATTACCCAAATAATGTTAAACATATATTCTATCCCATTTGTTCTAAAAAAGTACTTGGTGTCAACAGAATTGTCACATCTTGAAAAATGAATACATTCCAACGTTATCCTACAAATGTAGGTAGGGTGTTGAGCGGATAAGGGACTAACCAATTCTTTAAAAGTGCTTTGAGTTCTTCTACTGACTGAAGTGAGTTAAAAGTTTAAAAGCCCCAGGGATTTCCCTGGTGGTCCAGTGGCTAAGACTCCATGCTCCCAATGTGGGGGGCTCGCGTTCAATCCCTGGTCAGGGAACTAGGTCCCACATGCTGTAGCTAAGCACTTGCATGCCACAACTAAGACCTGGAAAAGCCAAATAAATAGATAAAGAAAAGATTTTAAAGCATCAGCTCAAAGGAGCTACAACCCAATGAGTAGAAAAGATTACCACTGAGGAGACACAGCTAAGAACTGATGAGACACACAGCATAGGAGGCATCGATAGAGGAAGAGGGAGAGGTGAGATGTTTAGGGCATGCTGACAAATTAGTGCATGCCAAGGGGAAAGACAATGGCACCCCACTCCAGTACTCTTGCCTGGAAAATCCCATGGGCGGAGGAGCCTGGTGGGCTGCAGTCCATGAGGTTGCTAAGAGTTGGAAACGACTGAGCGACTTCACTTTCACTTCTCACTTTCATGCATTGGAGAAGGAAATGGCAACCCATTCCAGTGTTCTTGCCTGGAGAATCCCAGGGACGGGGGAGCCTGGTGGGCTGCCGTCTATGGGATCACACAGAGTCGGACACGACTGAAGTGATTTAGCAGCAAGGGGAAAGACAGTTGTGGATGAACAGGAAGTTATTTTAATTTGGGAATGGTAAAGCTTGAAAGATAGAGTTTAGATTTAAGTTAAGATTAAATAAGTAAATATGAAAGGATTTTGAATAGAGAAGAAAAATGATAAGCTACCATTGAAATATGGTCATTGTGGTACAAAGGAGGGATATTTGGAACTGGGGTGGGATGGATCCAGAGAGAAGAATTCAATTTCAGAGTGAAGTCTGGATAACACCTGCCTCAGAATTATCTTGGGTGCTTATTAAAAATTGGGCTTCCTTCCATACCTTACATAGTGTTTGTACAGGACTTTACCAAGGAGTAAACAACTTTACCTTTCACCCCAGGGCATTCCAAAAGATTGAGAACTGGTATGATTCTTGTCAGCAGTACATGTTAGAACCACCAAGGGAGCTAGTAAAATCTCTCTCAGTTGATGGGTACACAATTTGGACCAATTAAATCAATATATCTGGAACTGAATTTGAACTTTAATTTTTCTAATGTTCACTGGTGACTGGAACATTCAGCTGAAGTTGAAGTCCATGTAGACAAATTTGTTGCGGTGAGCCAGCTGTGGGGTAGTGATCATTTCCCTAAGGTTGGGATAGTGCTTCAGGGCAGGGGATGGGTATAAAAGGCATTTGGAAAATAATGGCCAAAGTGATTCCACCTCCATCTATAAATTATTAATGCTTGATACATTAGCTAAGATTTACTTTTCTTAAAAGTTTGCTCTAATTTTGCATTAAAAAAGATTAGAATGGTTTACCTTGGCAGAAGAAAAGTAGCAACTAGTATTCTCTTTTTTTTTATTATTTTTAATAAATTTTATATGTTTATTTCTATCTACATATATCCTATTCAGTGAAGTGTCTGTTCATTGATTTTACCCATGTTCTAAAGAGATTGTTTGTGCTTTTACTACTGAATTTTTATTTTTATTTTATTTTACTTTACAATACTGTATTGGTTTTGCCATACATTGACATGAATCCGCCACGGGTATATACGAGCTCCCAATCCTGAATCTCCCTCCCACCTCCCACCCCATATCCTCTCTCTGGATCATCCCCGTGCACCAGCCCCAAGCATCCTGTATCCACTCCCAATCCTGAAACCCCCCTCCCACCTCCCACCCCATATCATCTCTCTGGATCACTCATAGTTATTTTGGTCCTTAATGATCTTTTGATTTTATTTAATGCCCATTTCAGTACCTGAACTTCAGTGTAACTTTGAAAATGGAATTTGTAACTGGGAACAAGATACAGAAGATGATTTTGACTGGACCCGGTACCAGGGCCCAACATCAACGCTTAATACAGGGCCGATGAAGGATAACACTTTAGGCACAGCTCAAGGACACTATCTGTACATCGAATCTTCCGAACCACAGGTTTTCCAGCACCGAGCTGCTCTGCTCAGCCCCATCCTTAACGCCACTGATGCGGAGGGCTGCACCTTCCGCTTGTACTACCACATGTTCGGAAAGCACATTTATAGGCTGGCCGTCTACCAGCGAGTCTGGAACAACACAAGAGGACAGCTGCTGTGGCATATATTTGGGAATCAAGGCCCCATTTGGATACGGAAATCTCTCAGCCTTTTCAGCAGGCAGCCTTTTCAGGTATGGACAATGGCTTTCACAAGGTATATTCAAAGTGGCGTCAGAACGTTTAAGGAATATGAAAGATCTCTATGTTCTTGAATTAAAAGTGAAGTTTGGTCAGTTAGCTTGACACATATTTATCATTTAATTAAGGGTGTACCCAAACTCGTTAGGTTTCCTTCATCCTCGACTACCTCCAGTAACGTGTGATTGAAATTTCTACAGGTGGACACATGGCATTGGACACAGCTGTAGGTTCTTCCAATCTAAGTCATTGTGCTGAAATGAAAAACCTGGAGGGAAAAAAAAAAAAAGTTTGGCTCAATCTCTAGTCTTCTGCCAAAAGTTCAGACTTTTAAATTTGTTATTTTGAATCTCTCATTTCCTCAGATTTTGTAAGTAAGGAGCAAAAATCCAGGAAGAGAGCACACACTGTTGGAAGAGCTATTCTGGGGCAGAACCAGACTTTGAATCTAGGTTTCCTTCCTCTTGGTGGAATATTCTTTAAATCTTTCCTACCTTCTCCTAAAGTCGAAGTTTCAATAGCAAGTTCAAATGCTTATGTGCTTTTACAGTTTTGCAAAGGGCTTTGGTATACTTTGTTTGATTCAGCAGTTCCCTGAAGTGAGTAAGTCAAAGATTCTTTCTGCCAGTTTTATAGATATGAAGGAAAAAAACTCAAGTTGTTTTTTGTGTCGTGCTTAGTCACTCAGTCGTGTCTGACTCTTTGCAACCCCATGGTGTGTAGCCCACCAGGCTCCTCTGTCCCTAGGGATTCTCCAGGCAGGAATACTGGAGTGGGTTGCCATGCCCTCCTCCAGGGGATCTTCCTAACCCAGGGATCAAACCCGGGTCTCCCACATTGCAGGTGGATTCCTTACCATCCATGCCATCAGGGAAGCCCTAGAACAGTAGAATGGGTAGCCTATTCCTTCTCCAGGTGTTCTTCCCAACCCAGAGATCAAGCCGGGGTCTCCTGCATTGCAGGTAGATTCTTTACAAGCTGAGCTCCTGGCCAGATAGATGGTGAGCAGAAAAACAGGGACTTGTTCTAGAACCCACAATGTCTATTTAATTCATGCTCATTCTGTTTCTTTTTTTGTTGTTGTTTCATAATGCATTTTTTTTATTCTGCTTAATAAAAGAATTTTATTTTTGGCTCTGCTGGATCTTCACTGCTGCACAGACTTTTTTCTAGTTGGGGTGAGTGGGAGTTACTCTCTAGTTAAGGTCTGCAGGCTTCTCATTGCCCTGGCTTCTCTTATTGCAGTGCATGGGCTCCGGAGTGTGTGGGCTCCAGTAGCTGTAGCACATGGGCTCGGTAGTTGTGGCTCCCAGGCTAGAGAGCACAGGCTCAATCGTGGTGCACAGGCTTAGCTGCTTCATGGCATGTGGGATCTTCCCTGATCAGGGATTGAACCTGTGTCTCCTGCATTGGCAGGCAAATTTATTGCCACTGAGCCACCAGGGAAACCCTCGTTCTCTTTCTGATGCATCATATAACCTGTTGTTTGTAGGAGTGTTGAATATTTGTTTTTTCCCTCTGGTCAAATAGACATGCATATAATATATTGGAAGAAACTTCTTACCTATATTGGCTAAACCATTTTTTTTTTTGGCATATTCTAAACTTCTCAGTTACCTCAATTGAAATCACTATCTTTATCTAAATGTCTCTAGTAAAGAGTTTTACAGCTAAGAACTTAGCTCCAGGCCACCTGAGCTTCTAACCATCATAGATATACATTGAATATGTCTCAGTAGAGAACACATCGGGGTTGGTGTTTTGTCCTGGTAGACATAAACTGACATCATGAAACCTAATCTGCAAGGTGCAGAGTGATATCTTGCTGTCCAGCCCAGTGGTAAGATCCATATAATCATGTGAAATGAAATTGAAGAGGGTTTTTTGACTTTTATTTAATAATGGCTCATCCACTTCAAGTTAATTCTTAATGTCTAATCAGGTCAGTTGTAATTTGGGCTTAACTAGAGAAGGAAACGGAGAAGGCAATGGCACCCCACTCCAGTACTCTTGCCTGGAAAATCCCATGGATGGAGGAGCCTGGTAGGCTGCAGTCCATGGGGTCGCTAAGAGTCGGACACGACTGAGCGACTTCACTTTCACTTCTCACTTTCATGCACTGGAGAAGGAAATGGCAACCCACTCCAGTGTTCTTGCCTGGAGAATCCCAGGGACGGGGGAGCCTGGTGGGCTGCCGTCTATGGGGTCGCAGAGTAGGACACGACTGAAGCAGCAGCAGCAGTAGTATTTAAATGGATAAACTTTCCTTGTGATGTTTACTGAAGAATTGCTTTTCACTTATAGAATTGAGCTTATGGTTTCTGGAAGGGGATGGATGGGGAGAAGGGATTGTTAGGGAGTTTGGGATACACACACTGCTGTATTTTAAGTGGATAACCAACAAGGACCTACTGTATAGCACATGGAACTCTGCTCAGTGTTACATGACAGTCTGGATAGGAGGGGAGTTTGGGGGAGAGTGGAGTCCCTTTACTGTCCACCTGAAACTATCCCAACAGTGTTAATCAGTTATACCCCAGTACAAAATAAAAAATAAAAATAATTGATTTTCAGGAGAAAATCAGCTTTGTAAGGGAGCGGCTTCAGTCAGATGACCGGGGAACTAACCAAAGATTCCTTTGGTTATGAATCTAAAGCATCAATATTAAGGTTTGAAACCCAACCTGGATTACACAGAGTACTCTATTTGATTTTATTCAAGGTTTTTTTTTTTTTTAATGAATTTTAGGCATGAAAAGATGAAATCAGAGATTCTGCATGCTGTGTAGATTAATGATTTAAGATAATAAGGACTGAGACCATTTTAAGCAATAGGATGCTCATTGAATGATCGATATACATAGTTTCTGTTCTGCTGAGCAAAGGTGGCAACAACCAACATTTTCATTAACTGTGATATTGTAGTGAAATTACCTGGTATCATGCCCAGGAATTAATAGGTACTCCCTAAATATTTGGTTAATAGAAAAATTTAAAGGTTCTTCAGGATCATTCATTTAAAATGAAATACATAGGGTAGAACCAGATTGTGCATGCACTTATAGGAACAATTTGTCTTATTAATGTCAGTTTAAATTATCATCCACTGCTTTTATGTGTGGTATGGTCAGTAAAAGCTCAGCAAGTCACTGCATATAAAACTTCAGGTCAACCTTCTACCTAATTTTTATTATGAGATTTCTGAGATTTGATTGATAACAGTACATAGTGAATGTATGGTCAAGCTAATTCAGATATCAATGTGCTTCATTCCTGAAGGTTTCTTAATATCTCTTTTTTAAAATTAATTGATTTTTGACTGCACTTTCTCTAGTTGTGGTGAGCTGGGGCTACTCTTGGTTGCAGTGCATGGGCTTTTCATTATAGTCGCTCCTCCTGTTGCAGACCACATGCTCTCGAGTGCACGGCCTTCAGTGGTTGCAGCATGTGGGCTCTTGGGCATAAGGGCTTCAGTAGTTGCAGCTTGAGGGCCTACAGTGCAGACTTAGTAGTTGCAGCACACAGGCTTGGCTGCCTCACAGCATGTGCAGTCTTCCCAGACCAGGGATCAAACCCATGTCTCCTGCATTGGCAGGTGAATTCTTATCCACTCTGCCACCAGGGAAGTTCCTGATATCCCTTTGTAATATCTCCTTCTGGCCCTCACTTCCATCCCTGGACAACCACTGAACTTTCAGTGTATATCAACTTACACCACTCAAAATGTTATATAAGTTAAATTGTATGGCATGTACTTTTTTCTGACATATTTCATTCTGTATAATTATTTTGAGATTCATTTTATTACCAAATATATCAGTACTTCCTTCTATTGTTAAATGATATTCCATGATATGGATAGAGCAGTTTTTTTTCCATTCTTCTTGGCAGGGATTCAATATCAGCAGTGTTCACTGTTAAGTATTGCAAAAACCTAGTTTAAAGAAACTTATTAATTCTTTGGCACCACAAGAACCAGGACTTACAAGCTTTTGCTCACTTATTCCTAACATGGCCTTGTTTTCTGAAGTATATATTTATATATGAAGTTGGCCCAAGGAGAGGACATGGACTTTCAAAGAAAAAATTCTCCAGGTGGTATCACATCATTAAAATATTAAGAAATTGTAGTATATATATATATATATATATATACTGTTTGGCTAGACCTCTTAACACCACAGAACTGTCTGACTAAATCTGAAAGAATTCTATAGTGTTCTGGTAACATCCCTCAGTAATAAAGAGAATTTTCCACTGGTGGATTTTGTGAGAATATTGAAAAATCTTACTCATAATCATGCTTTTTTTTTTTTTCTTTCATTTGTGGGATATAGCTTTAAATCCTAAATGGGGCATCATTTTTCAGTACTTCTAGGAAAAATGTTCCATAAGTTATATTGTAAATAAAAGAGGACCATATTTAATAATGCTAAGTTGATTCTACTTTTCATGAAATTGTAAACTGAAGTGCTACAAGTATAAATTATTTATGCAGTCTCATGTAACATTTTTCTTCCAAGCTTCTAGTGGAGTTGTTAGAATTTACATTGAAAGGTTTGGGGTGGAATCTGCTGGCTTGAAGTCTGTGTAAGTAGCGCTCATAGATTTGTTGCTTACTGAACAGCAACAAACTGAACTGAAACTTATTTTACAGTCTTAAGTTTCTCATAGGCTGTCTTCTTCTGCTGAACTCAAATATAACCACAGCTTAGTGTGTCAACTCTTGCTCACAGCCTGATCCAAAGTGATGAGCTTGGTTTCCAGTGGGAAGAACGTGTGAGTAAGAAAGGGAGAAGAAAAGGTTAGGTAGAAAATATTACAAGAATGCAAGGGCCAGAAAGGAAGTCTCATTCCTTAATAAATCCATTATTTAAATTCTGCTTTACTCATTATGAGAGAGCTTCCCTATAGCTCAGATGGTAAAGAATCTGCCTGCAATGCGGGAGACCCAGGTTCGATCCCTGGGTTGGGAAGATCTCCTGGAGAAGGGAATGGCAACCCACTCCAGTAGTCTTGCCTGGAGAATCCCATGGACAGAGGATCCTGGCGGCTACTGTCCATGGGGTCACAAAGAGTTGAACCCGACTGAGTGACTAACGCACTACTTATGACTTCTATAATACTAAATGACATCTAATATTTTTGATCCTCTAAAATTACAGTAGAATATTAATATGAGTCATTAAACTTTGGAAATATACTTTATATATTTGTAATATATGTGTTATATATTATGGATCATTAAGTATTGACTCATTGGAAAAGACTCTGATGCTGGGAGGGATTGGGGGCAGGAGGAGAAGGGGACGACCGAGGATGAGATGGCTGGATGGCATCACTGACTCAATGGATGTGAGTCTGAGTGAACTCCGAGAGATGGTGATGAACAGGGAGGCCTGGCGTGCTGCGATTCATGGGGTCGCAAAGAGTCGGACACGACTGAGCGACTGAACTGAACTGAACTGAAGTATTGACAAATCATAGAAATTAATACATGCTATATAGAGTGAAAGTGTTACTCGTGTGACTCTTTGCAACCCCATGGACTGTAGCAATAAGAAAAATAGTAAGTTTGAATGTTTTACTGGGTTGGCCAAAACGTTTGTTCAGATTTTTCTCTGTGATCTTTTCTGTAACATCCAGTTTGTCTTATCCCCTTTTAGTCTATGCCTTATTTGAAACTTCATGTAACTATGCTTTGGTTTGCTTGTTTCTTTTTCTCCCTGGTGTTGCATATATGAGCCATTCAATTCCTTTCTAATCATACTTGCAAATACTTTTATCCTCCCTTCTGGATGGAGGCAGAAAATGTAGAGGCAGTGTAGGGGGTCGCCATGTCTAGTTTGGCAGATTTTGCCACAGCAAGGCTATACAGCTGAGGGGCTCTGAGTGGGGTTGAAATCTCATTTGTGGGGTTTATTTACCATTCTGGAATTTGTGCAGGAGTGCTGGCTATGCTGCCAGCTGCCTTGCTGGCCTCTTGACAAAGTTTTTAACTGCACTTTTGTGAAACTGCAGTATGAAGAAAAGTGCATTAGATTATTAGGGCAGAATTATTTTGCTAAAAGCAAAACTGTAGGTAGCATACTAGATATGATCCCTCTTAGTCAGACAGTGTCTGTGTATTTATCTGGACAAACAAAAGCAATAGTTATTCCCATCTGATGTATTGTTCACCCTCTAGGAATAAACTCTGTGAAATGTCTTTCAAATGTGTTTTTTTCTCTGCTGATCCAAACTCATTTTAATCATGTGTAACATTTCAGATTTGACTTTTCTCTGCAAATGTGTGTGTGTTTAACAATATAACATATTGAACCAAATCGTTTTGCTTGTTTTTATTGATGACACATGATTTTGGCTTTTATCTTCAGTAGAAAATCAATGTGTCATAGCACTCACTAAGAAAAAGGTATGGTACCTCTTTGTAATTCTTTGTCAGATATTGCTTTATCTTGATTTATGCCTTTAAACTTTTTCTCATTCAGCAGAAAATATCATGGTGATATCTGTGAGAGCAAGGTGATCTATACCAATTTATGCTCTGAGTGCAGCCTCCTTCCAGAATTGTTTATGGAACATATCAACTCACAGTAGATTAGGGACACAATACCTTCTTCTTTCTTAAAAATATCAGATTAATGATTTTAGTGCAAATCCAAACTTTTACATTGAAATTTTTAGTGAAAATGTTCCTTTGTAAAATAAAAGGTGATTGAAGATGGTTATTATTCTAGGGTATTCAAGGGCTTCCCAGAATTTTGGAGTCTGAAAAGAAAATCAGCATTCTTGGTCTTAGCAAGATTTCACTCTGTGTTATCAGGTTTGTCATTTGGAACTGCTCTAGGGCCTGTTCTGAAATTATCTTCAAAACAGCATTGTCGACTATGGCCAAACTTAAATCTGATTATAAACTTTTGAAAGATAATTTCTTGGACTAGAATTCAAGAAATCATCTTCCAAGTAACTTTTTATTTTATTTTATTTACTCCAAACGCACATTGTAGTTTACTTTGTCTTGTCATAATCTGCGCTGGAAACAGTATTTCATTGTTATCATCTTGAACTTTTTATTGAATTCAAAAATGATTAGGCTGTTTTGTGCTTGTGTAGAAGAAGGCTTTACATTTTATGATATAAAACCTTCTGCCAGGGGAGGAAAAGAATAAGGATGAATGCAATTCTTTAAAACGTTTAAGGTTCAGTTCAGTTCAGTTGCTCAGTCATGTTCGACTCTTTGCGACCCCATAGACTGCAGCAAGCCAGGCCTTCCCGTCCATCATCAACTTCCGGAGTTTACTCAAACTCATGTCCACTGAGTGGTGATATCCAACCATCTTATCCTCTGTCATCCCCTACTCCTCCCACCTTCAATCTTTCCCAACATCAGGGTCTTTTCAAATGAGTCAGGCCAAAGTAGTGGAGTTTCAGCTTCAGCCTCAGTCCTTCCAATTAATATTTAGGACTGATTTCCTTTAGGATGGACCAGTTAGATCTCTTTGCAGTCCAAGGAACTCTCAAGAGTCTTCTCCAACACCACAGTTCAAAAACATCAGTTCTTCAGCACTCAGCTTTCTTTGCAGTCCAACTCTCACATACAAACATGACTATTGGAAAAACCATAGCTTTGACTATATGGACCTTTGTTGGCAAAATAATATCTCTGCTTTTTACTATGTTGTCTACGTTGTTCATAACTTTCCTTCCAGGGAGCAAGCGTCTTTTAATTTCATGGCTGCAGTTGCCATCTGTAGTGACTTTAGAGCCCCACCAAAAAATGTCAGCCTCTGTTTCCACTCTTTCCCCATCTATTTGCCATGAAGTGATGGGACTGGATGCCATGATCTTAGTTTTCTGAATGTTGAGTTTTAAGCCAGCTTTTCCACTCTACTCTTTCACTTTCATCAAGAGACTCTTTAGTTCTTCTTCATTTTCTACCATAAGGGTGATGCCATCTGCATGTCTGAGGTTATTGATATTCCTCCCAGCAATCTTTATTCCAGCCTGTGCCTCATCCAGTTTCTCATGATGTACTCTGCATATAAATTAAATAAGCAGGGTGACAATATACCGCCTTGACATACTCCTTTCCCTGTTTGGAACCAGTCTGTTGTTCCATGTCCAGTTCTAACTGTTGCTTCCTGACCTGCATATAGGTTTCTCAAGAGGCAGGTCAGGTGGTCTGGTATTCCCATCTCTTTCAGAATTTTCCACAGTTAATTGTGATCCACACAGTCAAAGGCTTTGGCATAGTCAATAAAGCAGAAATAGGTGTTTTTCTGGAACTCTCTTGTTTTTTCAATGATGCAACAGATGTTGGCAATTTGATCTCTGGTTCCTCTGGCTTTTCTAAATTCAGCTTGAACATCTGCAAGTTCACAGTTCATGTACTGTTGAAGCCTGGCTTGGAGAATTTTAAGCCTTTGCTAGCATGTGAGAAGAGTGTGATTGTGTGGTAGTTTGAACATTCTTTGGCATTGCCTTTCTTTGGGATTGGAATGAAAATGGACCTTCCAGTCCTGTGGCCACTGCTGAGTTTTCCAAATTTGCTGGCAGATTGAGTACAGCACTTGCACAGCATCATCTTTTAGGATTTGAAATAGCTCAACTGGAATTCCATCACCTCCACTAGCTTTGTTTGTAGTGATGCTTCCTAAGAGGCCCACTTGACTTCACATTCCAGGATGTCTGGCTCTAGGTGAGTGATCACACCATCGTGGTTATCTGGATTATGAAGATCTTTTTTGTATAGTTCTTCTGTGTATTCTTGCCACCTCTTCTTAATATCTTCTGCTTCTGTTAGATCTATACTGTTTTTGTCCTTTATTGTGCCCATCTTTGTATGAAAAGTTCTCTTGGTATCATCTCTCATTTTCTTGAAGAGATCTCTAGTCTTTACCATTCTATTGTTTTCCTCTATTTCTTTGCATCGATCACTGAGGAACGCTTTCTGACCTCTCCTTGCTATTCTTTGGAACTCTGCATTCAAATGGGTACATCTTTCCTTTTTTCCTTTGCTTTTCACTTCTCTTCTTTTCTCAGCTATTTGTAAGGCCTCCTCAGACAACCATTTTGCCTTTATTTTTCTTGGGGATCATCTGGATCCCTGTCTCCTGTACAATGTCCTGTACAACCTCAGTCCATAGTTCATCAGGCACTCTATCTATCAGATCTAGTCTCTTAAATCTATTACTCACTTCTACTGCATAATTATAAGGGATTTGATTTAGGTCATACCTGAATGGGCTAGTGGTTTTCCCTACTTTCTTCAATTTAAGTCTGAATTTGGCAGTAAGGAGTTCATGATCTGAGCCACAATCAGCTCCTAATCTTGTTTTGCTGACTGTTTAGAGCTTCTCCATCTTTGGTTGCAAATAATATAATCAGTCTGATTTTGGTGTTGACCATCTGGTGATGTCCATGTGTAGAGTCTTCTATTGTGTTGTTGGAAGAGGGTGTTTGCTATGACCAGTGTGTTCTCCTGGAAAAACTCTACTAGCCTTTGCCCTGCTTCATTCTATACCCCAAGGCCAAATTTGCCGGTTACCCCAGGTATTTCTTGACTTCCTACTTTTGCATTCCAGTCCCCTATAATGAAAGGGACATCTTTTTTGGATGTTAGTTCTAGAAGATCTTGTAGGTCTTCATAGAACCATTCAACTTCAGCTTCTTCAGCATTACTGGTCAGGGTATAGACTTGGAATACTGTGATATTGAATGGTTTGCCTAGGAAACAAACAGAGGTCATTCTGTCATTTTTGAGATTGCATCCAAGTACTGCAGTTAGGACTCTCTTGTTGACCATGATGGCTACTCCATCTGAATCCAATTAATGAAATGTTTCAGGTAAAAGATGTTTATTGATCCCTGAACCAGTCTCCAGCATGATTAAGAGTAATGAATGAAGATGGAGAAAAATCCTAAAAATTGTTAAAAAGAAAAAAAAAAAGGTAGATAGGTAGATGTCAATCCCCATAACCTCATACTTTGATCTATTGGGCAATTCTGTGATGTACCTGAACTGTTTATTTACTGAAAATCTAACAAAGGCCTTTTCTCTTCCCAGCTTCTCTGTGAGTTGCTATCTATGGAAATTTTATTTACATTTGAAAACTTTGAAATTTTCAGGACATTTGAGAGGTTTGTAGAGACTCCTTATGATATTTTAAATTAGGACTGTTCTGGAGAATCTGAAATATATGTCCCTGTGTATAAATACATCCTTTTTATGTAGAGGCTACTTGAATATTTTGGTATCTCCAAATTCACACTCTGTGCACATCGATTTATGTGCAAATCCATATGAATATATTTTCTGTTATTAGCAGAGTTACTATGATTTTCATTTGTATGTATCATGAGTATTCTTTAAACTGCAGGCCCCTGATTACTGCTTCAATCAGTACAGAGCAGACCTTCACCCACTGTGTCCCTGGTTGTAGCTTCATCTTAATTATGACACAGTCAGAAGCAATTAAAATCCATAAGGAAGTGTCAGAAAAGCTAAGGAGCACCTGAGCTCTATCTTAGGATAAGGCTTTATTTTTCTTTATCAAATACAGTGTGTAGCTACTTGTTTTGACCTCCAAGACTCTATACTCCTCCTATGTCGTTGCCCCTGATTTTGAATTTTTGATCCCATTTTAAGATTTATTCCTACTGCTGTCTTGGCTTCTCTGCTCTCATAGGTAATGACAGCTTCCTCTATAATTCATGGCTTTATCTTTGCTCAGATAACTGCTAATGATAGAGGTGGGTGTATTACATGTCCTTCTATCTAAGTCAACTTTATGCATTTGGATCTACAATTAGTAGTGTTATACCTACATTGCAAATTATAGCGCTATACCGCCGCCACAATTTATGCAGTGTTAGAGAACTTTGCACTGACTTGGAACTACTACTTGGTGTAAAGTATGAGTTAATTTTAGTTTACATTTTAAGTAGCTCAGATTCAAGAGGCATTTTTTTAGTATAATAAATTTAACTTTTACTCTGTTATAGGGTGATTTCAGGTTATTGAGGAAGATATAATAAGAACTTTAGAGTAAAATATGGACTTTACATTTGCTTGAGTTCAAATCCTGACTTTGTCAGTTACTATCTGTATAGCCTTAGGAAAATTATGTAAACTCTCTGTGCCACATTTTCTTTACCTGTAATCAGGTATAATAATATGCTACCTTGTATAGTTTTTTTTTTTAAGATTGCATGTATTAATATATACATATAAAACACTTGAAATTTTCCAGGCATACAGCAATTACTCAAACATTAGCAATAATAACAATAATATAATAATAATAAATATAGGTGTTGTTAAGTTTAAAAGTAAAATTTGAAGATTGTCACTGAGCTAGAGTAAGCATCATATGACCTTTGTCTCCTTTCTAAGTGGTTGAGGAAATAAGCCATTTCCTCTATCTTTGGGTCTAGTTACTCTAAATAAAGGCATTTCTCCCCTCATGGTAGCCAGCACAAACTACCTGATTCTTCTCTTATGTCGTAATATAATGATAAAAATGAAGTCGCTCAATCGTGTGCGACTCTTTGTGACCCCATGGACTGTAGCCTACCAGGCTCCTCTGTCCATGGGATTTTCCAGGCAAGAGTATTGGAGTGGGTTGCCATTCCCTTCTCCAGGGGATCTTCCTGACTCAAGAATCAAACCCAGGTCTCACACAGGGCAGTCAGATTCTTTGCAGTCTGAGCCACCAAACGATAAATTATTAAATCATTTCAAAATTTGCTTATGTTCCACTTATGTGTGATAACACAGTGCTTTCTTGGGTTCCATTTCGTTAATTAGCTTTGGCAAAATTGACTTCTTCCAGGACTGTCATAGCCTCTCTGAGTGTGGGATTTCACCTTCTCCAGGGGATCTTCCTGACTCAAGAATCAAACCCAGGTCTCACACAGGGCAGTCAGATTCTTTGCAGTCTGAGCCACCAAACGATAAATTATTAAATCATTTCAAAATTTGCTTATGTTCCACTTATGTGTGATAACACAGTGCTTTCTTGGGTTCCATTTCGTTAATTAGCTTTGGCAAAATTGACTTCTTCCAGGACTGTCATAGCCTCTCTGAGTGTGGGATTTCATGGTTCCAACTGGTCTCTATTCTAATTATTGCCTATGCAATATGATGTATAATGCATAATACTTGCATTATGATGTACCGTCCATATTTATCCTTATTTAGTAGCTTCCATCTGCATCAAAACAGGTCTTTTTCTTTTCCCCTCAATCTTAGCCATATTTATTTCTGCTCCTTACATGACAAAAAATAAAAACAACTTAGCTTTTGTCTGTAATCCCCACATGTCATTCACTTTGTTTTAAATATCTAGATTAGATTCAACCTTTACTTTTTTAGTGAAGTATTTTGTATTACACAAATACAATAAACAAAAAAATGACAATTTCCAAAAGATATTGGCATGATCCTCAGATGATGAGGTACCATAGGATAAAATTGGGCATGCATAAATTAATTTTCATTAAATAGTTATTAATAACTGTACAGAAAAATTTCAGCATTTACATTAATGTTAAGAATAGGAAATTGAGCTTGATATCTGCTATTATTGTTCTTAATAATAATATGAATATTTAATAATAATATTTTGACTTTGCATTGTTAAACATTAAGTTATTTATTTAGAAATTTTTGAGGGGAACAGTTGATTTACAATGTTAGTTTCAGGTGTACAACAAAGTGAATCTGTTACACGTATATCTGTATCCACCCTTTTTTAGATTCTTTTCCCATAGAGGCTGTTACAATAAGGACATACTGTATGGCACAGGGAACTCTACTCAGTACTCTGTAGTGATCCAACCTTTATAGGCACTGTTCACAAAAGTTCCAGATGTACTGTCAGGACTGCTACTGCCCATTGACAGGAGGCCAACCTATATTCAGTCTAAAGGTGTGTCATCTGTGGATGTTGTCACAGGGTAGGATGCTGAGTGTCTTAGTCAGCCTGAGTTCCAGGAAAGGGGAAAGAATTAGCTTCTCTTTTCCCCTCCTTCCTACTCCATGTTATATTAGTATTGATTGCTCTCTCGAGATTCCTAAATAAAACAAAAACAAAATATAACAAAAGACAAATGTTTTAACAGGCTTTGAGCATTAATGTATAGATTTTAATTTATCTTTGCAGTATCTATCACCTAATAAAAAGGATGATGTAGGTTTGATTTGCTGGCCATGAATTAGCCTTGCCCACACAAACTTCTGTATGACTCATTGATCGTGGACACTGTTGTGCACAGCCTAAATCTCCCTCAGGATAGAAGGGCTCCCCCCCAGGTGCTGGGGCTGTTGGCGGCTAATGCTGCTTAGCTGATTCTGTCTCTAGAAATTGCCCTCAAGAGGGTTGACTTGCCAAGAGGATACCTCTCCTTGGAGACCGCCCACATCTGCAGTCTTGTCAATGCAGAGCCTAAATGCTCAGTGCTCTTGCCTCCGTGTAGGACAGTACTGAAGGGCCGGCCCAGGTTCTAGGCTCCCGGCGTGGTTGGCTGAGGCCTCTGTTGTGACTGCATCACAGCTCAACTGCTCCGTCCTCTCAGTCCTTCCTTCTCTCACTTCCCTCCAGTTGTTGTCCCCAGGTGAGTTCCCCCAAGAAAATTTCTGTACCCAAATCTCTGTCTCAGACCTATTTTTACAGGGAATCTGGCATGAGTCCTATTTCTGTGAGTTCTGGCTGTTAACCCTGATTAGTTTTAGCAGCCCCAAGCTGGATCAAGGAGCTTCCCCTGCTTCTGTTTTACCTTCTAGCCTCTATTTCTACCAAAGCTTTACACATGTAAATAGAAAGGAAACTAGTTAACCATAGGTAATACTTTAGCTTAATACTCTATGTGCCTGGTACTGTATTTTGTATGTTATCTTTTTATAATATCCCCAAACCACTAAGAGGACTCTGCTCGTAACTGGAAAAAATGAGAGTTGCTCAGTAAAATGTTAACATTAGGAGAAGTAGGGTGAAGGACATAGGGCATTCTTTGTGTTATTTTTGCATCTTTTCTGTAAGTCTAAAATGAAGTCAGAGGGATTTGAAGACATTGAGTAGTAGAACCAGGTTTTTAAGATTTGCAGTGTGGCTCCAGAATTCAAGTTCTTAAATACCAACCTAAATTGCCTTTGAAACAATAGTTCTCTTGGTCTCAAACCACAGCAAAGTGAGATGATTGTGTGCCTTTTTTGCACAGAGTGAAATGGGATGTTTATCTAGATAGACATAGTTAGCTAAAATATTCTATTATGGATATAAGCTTTATATAAATGATCAGTCTAATATTAGTGCTTAGATTATAATTACCTAAAAATAGGGATCTATTTCTTGTATTATAGTTTTTGCTGTATCAGCCATAATCAAAAGCACATATACAAGCATGAAGATGAATTTCAGTAAATACAGTCCTGTTAGTATCCAAATAAGTGAATATGTGACTCCCACCCTTTTCTCTCTTGCTTTTTCACTGTTGTAGAGAATGAAATGGTTCAAGCAGTCAGCATGTCATCCTGCAGTTTTAGTTAGTAGCACCTTATCTTTAACGCTTTGTCATACTTAAGCTGATACTTATTTTTCCTCACAGATCCCAGTTCTTGGGATGAACGGGAATCATTGTGTTCAAATAAGATGATTCTGTTTAAAAAAAAAAACAAGACCTTAGCAAGAAACTGAAAAAAAAAAAAAACAATTTAGTTAGAAACAAATATTCTTCCTACTTATTTCCAGCATGGTGACCCTTTGTATTTTCAGCACATGTTAATATGAAAAATTGATTATAGTTAATATGAAGCATAGTGTAATATAATGAACAAGATTGTGGAAAAAAATGGGAATAACTCAAAAGCCAATTTGCTTCACATTGAAGCTTTGGATTAAAATAAATTAACTTATATTTCATCATGTTTACAAATAATTTATCTTGTTTTTTCAATATATTCCCTTTTGGGGGGTAAAATATCTTTTAAATAGCTTTTCCTGTTAGATTACCCAGTTAGTTATATTCAGCTATTTTGAGATGATTTTTATATGAAATTTTATTGTTTTGCCTTTAATAGATACACATATGCTGTCATGCTGAGCTTGATATTATGCTGTACATGTAAAGTAAATGTAATTTTCTAATTTTTATTTTTAAAAGTATTAGGCAGGGCTTCCCTGGTGGTCCAGTGGCTTTGACCATGTGCTCTGAATGCAGGGGGGCCTGGGTTCGATCCCTAGTCAGGGAACTAGATCCCACATGCTGCAACTAAGGATCTTGCATGCCACAGGAAGGCTGAAGATTCCACGTGCTGCAGCTAAGACCTGGTACTGCCAAATAAATAAATAAACATTTTTTAAAAAGCACTTGGGAAACAATGTGATAAAATGGAAATAAAATCAAGTCAGGAGCTAGAATACCTGGATTCTAAAGATTAAATTTTCCATTAAGGGATCTAGTGACTTCATGGATGTTACTTAATCTTCTAATTATGTATTTTTTCATCAGAACAGTGAAATGATCTATAAACTATTTCTAATTGTAAAATTCTAGAAATTGCATTTTTCATTTACAGTTGAACTCTACAACTCTTGTTACATGTTGTATGTCACAGAACTCCTTCAACTTAAATTTAGTTTTATCTTATCTTAAAAAAGTTAAAAGCTCAGTCATGTCCGACTCTTTGTGACCCCATGGACTGTAGCCGGCCAGGCTCCTCTGTCCATGGGATTTGCCAGGCAAGAGTACCAGAGTGGGTTGCCATTTCCTTCTCCAGGGGATCTTCCTGACCCAGGGATTGAACCTAGGTCTCCTGCACTGCAGGAAGACTCTTTAGCATCTGAGCCACAGGGAAGCCCATCATATTCTAAAAAGCTTTCCTAAACTTTTATTGTTAGCATGAATTCCAATGATTTTTGAGCCCCTAATGCACATTTAAGATCAGAGTTTGTTTTTAATTTCTTTCCAGATAATTCAAATTCTACTGGTAGATAGCAACAGCTCTACTGTTTCATATTTTAGAGATGGCCATTTAGTTCTTCTTTTTTTTTTAAATATCAGCAAAATGTGTTGAGAATACTAAAAGTAAATCATCAATTTCCTGAAAGAAATGGAACATAAACAGCAAAATTAACTTGTAAGACTGTGTGGATCACAATAAACTGTGGAAAATTCTGAAAGAGTTGGGAATACCAGACCACCTAACCTGCCTCTTGAGAAATCTGTATGCAGTTCAGGAAGCAACAGTTAGAACTGGACATGGAACAACAGACTGGTTCCAAATAGGAAAAGGAGTACGTCAAGGCTGTATATTGTCACCCTGCTTATTTAACTTCTATGCAGAGTACATCATGAGAAACGCTGGACTACAGGGAGGCCTGGCGTGCTGCAATTCATGGGGTCGCAGAGTCGGACAAGACTGAGCGACTGAACTGAAGTGATAATCTCTCTGTGTAAATTTTAACTTAAGTGCTAATTCATGTCTGTATTAGTTTGTCCACTGATTTGAGGCCCTCCATTGCCTCAGGCACTATGCTGCTTGGTGGTGATACAAATACAAGTAGTGGATGGTCATTGTCCTTATGGAGCTCACATTCTAAAGTGAGACAGAGATACTCAAGCAAATAGTTACAATAAAAATTATTTTTTTAGAAGAGTGACATCTTGACTAGGAATGGTGATATCAAGGCAGGAGTTGTATGATTTACGTATCTATACAGTATCTATAGGCGATGGCCTGTGTTGGGGCTGAGGGTCAGGATTAAGGAGCCACGGAAGCTGATGGCAAATATACACAGATGAGAAGCAGTATGCTGATTGGAAGAACCACCAGCACTTCTGTAGTTCATGGTGCATGAAGTTAGAGGCAGAGGAAGGTAGACAGAAGCCAGAGCAGGGAATGACTCACTTGCCATGGCCACAAATGCATACACTGACCATGAGCTAATGAGCACCATTGAAGGTTTTAATCAGTTTAGTGAGCCAATCAAAAGTGATCCATCACTTTTGGATCACTCCATCCAAAAGTGGTCCACTTTTGGATCATTTTCAGATCCATTACTCTGTTAGCTGTGAGGAGGACATTTTTGAAGTAGGCCTTACCATTGCAAAATAATCAATTATATATGTGTATATATATATGTGTGTGTGTGTATGTTAATGTGTATTTGTATATGCATATGTATGTAGCTTAGGTAGGAGACAGCTAGAGCCGAAGCTGGGAACATGGGCTAATATAGATGGAATGAAAAGGATTCAAGAAATATTTAGAAAGTAATGCCACTGAGGCTTGGATGTATGGTGTGAATGATGGGGAATAGTCCAGAATAATTCAAGATTCTGGTGGTAACAACAGTAGGAGCCATCAGTTGAAATATAGAACAGAGAGCAAAAGAGAGGAAGTTTTAGGGAGAAACATGAGTTATTGAAAGACATTTTAAAACTTTGAGGGCCATCAGAAACTCTGAGGGACATTTCTTTTGGAAAAAAAGTCTCAAATTTAGGGCTGGAGGGCAAAAGTCTGAAGTTTAGGGAAGTATGGAGTGAAAGGAGGTTTGGGGTAATGAACATACTGGTTGTAATTGAAGGTATAGAATTGAATCATGCAGAGAGAATGTTTAAAGTGGGAAAACCAAAGAGTAGGTAAAATTAGGTGACTCATCAATGTACTTGCTACTGCTGCTGCTAAGTCACTTCATTTGTGCCCGACTCTGTGTGACCCCATAAGACGGCAGCCCACCAGGCTCCGCCATCCCTGGGATTCTCCAGGCAAGAACACTGGAGTGGGTTGCCATTTCCTTCTCCAATGCATGAAAGTGAAAAGTGAAAGTGAAGTCACTCAGTCATGTCCGACTCTTAGCGACCCCATGGACTGCAGCCTACCAGGCTCCTCCATCCATGGGGTTTTCCAGGCAAGAGTACTGGAGTGGGGTGCCATTTCCTTCTCCAATCAATGTACTTAAGTAGTGCTTAATTAACCTAGATGTTCTTAAAAAGTACAGATCTGCATTTTTTATAAGGCAAAGGAAAATGTTTCTTAGTTCCCACTTAAGGTGAATGGGACCCTATTTTGGATACCTGGGCACCACTTCTCAATCTTTTGGGCACATATTTTATTTTAGCTTCTGCTGTAACAGCCAGTTCTTCATAAACTACCACTAGGGCTTGAACCACTTTGTTCGGGTGTAATAGGACAATACTTGCCTGGACTGGCCCACAGCTCATGGCTTCTATTGTTTAGGAGGTGGGATATTCATACAGGTGTTGCCCAGGAGTGTGGGAAAGTTCATGCCCTGGGACCCCCTTCATGACCAGTATGGGATGAAGCCCTTCCCTCCGCCCTAATGGATTGGATGTTTCTTAGACCATTCCATTCAGCTCCTCAGAAGGCCCATGAGGTTCCATCACAGTGACAGCCAAGTTGCTAAGTCATCCTTTTAAGCGGCCTTCCTTCCTTTTGTATCTCACTCTGCTCCTCCTTCTTCCTTCCTTCCTTCCTAAAGTCTCAAAATATTTACTTTCAATATTAGGGAAGACAGTTTGATATTCTATTTATTTCTCCAAAATCTAGACTCCTACCTCTAAAACCGCCAAACACATATAAAATGGAAGATTGCTGTATAGAAAATTTGGCTTTATGGATTTCACTGTAACTTTCCCAAATACTTCAAAATCTTTTCACACACTTTTACCTTTCCTTTTTGTATGCTTCACCTAAGAGTAAGACTCACCTCAGGTTATATGTAAGAATAGAGTACATGAAATACACTTTATATTTCAAAAGTTTATCTAAGACTTTTAAAATTGAAAGGATCTACAAATATTCCTAACACATTTTTTTTTTTCCAGGTTTGGAATTAAATTGAGCACACACTCTTAAACTTTACTTTGATGGAAAGGAAGTAAGTTTCTAAGTTTCTAAAATAGGCAGCTTTAAAACAGTTCAGTCTAAATTATTTAGTATTAAGTGATTTGTTGAGATATTTTTATATTTTTTAATTTAAATAAGTACATAGTTAAAAAAATGAAAGATTATGAAAGGATCTTTTAATTGTTATTGATTCCAACAGGCAAAATATTTTTAATCTGTATCAGCCATTTATAGACTTTTCTTGTTAAGAGCAAGGTGATAAATATTTTAGATGTCATGAGCCATAGTGTTGCTCTCCTGACTGCTCAATGGAGTCACGGTAGAATGAAAGCAACTTTTGTTGTTCTTGGGCTTCCTTGATGGCTCAGCAGTTAAGAATCTGCTTGCCAATGCAGAAGACATGGGTTCTATTCCTGAGTCAGGAAGATCCCCTGGAGAAGGAAATGGCAACCCACTCTAGCATTCTTGCCTGGGAAATCCCATGGAAAGAGGAGTCCATGGGGTCACAAAGAGTCAGAGATGATTGAGTGACTAAACAGCAACAACAAATGGGGTGTTCCAGTTGAGAAAACAAACATTTTAAAAATAAGGCTTCCAATTAAAAGGGGGGAAAAAACCCCACCTAAGTTATGACTTTGTTGAGTCCTGATCTTTGTAGAACGCCACTATGGAGTTCACAAGATCATTATACACTTTAATATTATAATAGAAATAGAATTGTTGTTCATCTTTAGATATGCTGTATGTCATCCTTAGGTATGATTCTTTGTTTTTCTTATGTTGCCACATTACCAATTTGAATGTAACTTTTGAGTATTCTGCTTTATGATTTACTTAGGTGTGTTAAAAAGGCTGTATAGTTAGACTGTGCTTTCAGGCTTTTTTTTTTGTCTTACCCAGGAATCAGATCACACTGATTGTTAACTGAAAGGTATATTGGGAATCGTATCAATTCTTCCCAATCATTTCGGTTTAGAAATATGTACTAAAGCTTGGGCCACAACCAGTCTTCTGCTTGCTCAGAAAGGTAGGATGTGGAGTAATGGTTTTCTGATGAGGTGAAAACAAAATATATGTTTTCAGAAGGATTGACAGAATAGGTTGAAAAGAGGTCGCTAACACAAGGATGGAGGAGATGCAAAGAGCATGAAACTGAGGGTTTGACAGAGCAACATTGCCTTTTAACTCCCCGACTCTTATGAATTATATGAAAGTGAATGTCCTATACTAAAATCACACTGAAGGAAACACTTTAATAATCTGTATGACTTTCCGCTTTCCTATCTAACATGTGTCCAAAACAGTCTAGTTTTTAAAAATAATGCTTTAATGCAGGATTTAAGACTTTAGGTGGTATTATTTTTTATTACCACGTGACATCATGCTGTTTGTACATACGATTTTCTACTTTTACTCCTCCACTGATTGCTTCCTCAGGTGTCTTACCTTCCCTTGCTTACTTAGACAATTTCATGTGAAATTAATTTTTAAGAGATTAGTAATAGGTGAAGCTTTGGTTTCCATGGGATTCAAAATGAAGAAAGCTCTAGGGCTAATGACTTTTTTAAGGCCATTGCTTACTTGCGTTTTCTATAGAACCAGCAGACATGAGTATGCAACTAGAAAGGAAGCTGTATATATGTATATTTAGACTGTAGACTTCCTTTGGCAGTTATTAAAAAGTTCATCTACCCACCAGGAAAAAAAAAGTAAACTCGTCATTTTGTATCTTTGTCTCTTCAACAAATATGAAAACTTGTGGCCCTGGATATGAGTTAAGAGCAAGGACAGCTGTCTCTGATTGGTGGCTGCCTGTCTGTACCTCCCACAGAGGCTCCATGAACTGGGATGATCCAGGACAGAGCAATGAGGGTGGTATCTCAGCTAACTTAACTGACTTTTCAGTACATTAGAGTGACTGTTGATTTCTATCAGTAAACTTGTTCTGCATGTATATTGCTGATTCATTTCATTGTTCAGCAGAAACTAACATTGTAAAGCAACTGTATTTCAATAAAAAAGTATAAGAAAGAAATACATAAAAAATTCCTGAGGATGGAGACTTCCCCAGTGCTCCAGTGGTTCAGACTTTGCCTTCCAATGCAAGGGGTGTAAGTTCGATCCCTGATCAGGTAGCTAAGGTCCCACATGCCTTGTGGCCAAAAAGCCAAAACATAAACAGAAGCAATGACAAAATTCAATAAAGGCTTAAATCCTGGGGATAAAAAGCAGGTGTAAATGAACTCTACACTAAGTGGCTTCCATATTGTACTAGTTTTAATTTAATTTTGTTTCAATATTGAAATTTTGCCATTCAAGGAGTTTCACCCTAATGCGCTTAAGCTTGAATACTGACAGCTGACTATGAAGTGCAGTGATAATTTTAGGTATAGAATAGGTGATGGTAGAGAACTAGGGAAAATAGAATGGATTCTTAGGAAGTAGAAACTTATGGGGCATTTATCAAAATTAGTTTTTCCTTCAAGGCTTTAGTTGATATACAGAAGGCTATAGAATACAGCTAGAGATCCTCCAGAGTTCAGGAAAAAGATAGCAAATGTTTCCTTTTGAGCAACAAACTAAGTCTGTGCATAATGTACATTCTCCTGGTAGCACTGTGTAGACAGAAATGGTTTAAGTGGCATTCATTTACTATGTCTTATCTCTGTGATTAGGCAGAATGCTTTTCATCTCTGAGGCATTTGTATGTGTGTGTGGTAAGGTGTCTCAGTTATCTTATAAAGAACTTTATTTCTCTGGGAATGCACTTTATTCTTTTAAACACAGAATTTGGATTGTATTAGTAGTTCCCAAATTTTCTTAATTATCAAAACCATCTGGAGCATTTAAAAAAATACAGGTTCTCTCATGTACTGTATCAGAAGTCCCAGAAGAGAGTCCTATGAATCTGCACTTTTAATAGAAACCTTTGGTGATTCTGATGGTGAGACAAGTTTAGGAGATAGTGGATTAAATGATGTCTAAATTAGGTGTTACTTTATTTAATGTCTGGACTTATTTTAAAGATACCTGGAGATGTAAGTGCGATCGTTCATTCAAGTTTATTGCTTAAATGGCATCCAGAGGCCTATTTTCTCTCTTAAGTTGCCTTTAGAAAACACCAGCTTGGGATTTTCCTGGTGGTTCAGTGGCTAAGACTCCATGCTTCCAAAGCAGGGGACCCAGGTTGGATCTCTAGTCAAGGAACTAGATTGTATATGCTGCAACTAAGACCCGACACAACCAAATCAGTTTAAAAAAAAAAAAAAGAAAGGAAATGTGGGCAATGAAGTCTGACATCAAGAGTAACATGTAGAGTTTTAGTTGAAATTAGTTTGATTTTTCCCTATAATAGTCAGTTCTTATGCTTGTCAGGGTGCAGCGGCTGGGTGCATACAGCTCTGTGTGTCCCTCAGTGAGCCTCATGTCACTTGTCCTTGAAGTCTCCAAGAAAAGACAGACATTGAAATGCACACAGAACAATATACTTAAAAATTATGTAACAAAATAAGTAAAATGAGACGTTTTTAAAGGAAAGTAGCTTCAACTTGAGTGATCAAGGAAGGCTTCTCTGAGGAAGTAATAATCTAAAACTGAGACTTGAAATGGGATTTTTCAATTCACAGTCATCACTGGGTGGATATTATGAGATGTGGAACCAGGACAAAGGACAGAGGTGTGTTATCATTGGAGTTTAAATGCGTGACCCGATTTTTCTCACTTTATGTCTACATCAGTTTTAAGAAGTACCCGCATGGAGGTAGCGGATAGCTTTGGAGCTTTTTCTTTCCACAAGGAGATTGAGGGGCATGTGATATTTTTTTGTAAAAAAGACATACTGAAAGTCAAAATAATAAACTGCGGTTCTACTCCTTTACCTTTAAATATTATTTTTAATAGTATGGAAGATAAAAAATGAGTTTTAATTGAAAAAAGATAACCTTTAAGAATTTCAACACTATGCTTCTTAAATGAGAATTTAATTTTGGCACATGTGAACCAATCACTCAGACAGTATTATATTGCATTCTGCTAAAATTCTATTATATCTTATTGTATCATTTTAAAACAATAAAACCACAGTTTTCTGAACTTTTAAGTCAATAATTCCAAACCTGCATCACTTTTCTCTGATACTGACTAGGCTTTTTTCAATTAAATGCTTCTTTGTAACCACCAATCAAATTGGTTCAGTATAAATTCTTAGAACTAGAGAAATTGAGAACTATTTGTCTTCATTCACATAATTGATGAGATGTGTAATGGGTTATGGTCTAGATGAGTCCCTGGAGGATGCTGTAATATAGCATGTGAATGTGTCCAGTCTCAAGTAGCAAATTAATTTAAAATTGATCAACATTTATCCCTTTTAAAATCTAGTTAGGCAAGTTCCAGAAAGGCACTGTTAAGAATTGGCAGGGAGGAAAAAACTTGCCCAAATTTTGACTCTTCTTGTACATTTGGTATAGAGAGAAAAGTAGCAGAAATAAGCTTTGTGGCTTGCCAACCCTTTAAAAACTGTGGAAAGCAAATCCAAATAATGTGACCTGAATACTCAGTTTTTTTTTTTTTTTTAGGTTTCTGTATCTTTCATTCAAGAAGAATAATACAAAAAATTTTTTTATCTGAATAAAGAAGCTTGTATGAAGTTTTTGGTGACCTTATTTCTTCAACCCCATTCTTTGCTTCTTGATTTTTAAAAAAATCTCTACTGTTAATATAGCATCTTAATATAAATCTTTTCATGGGAAAAGATTTTTGTGGGTGGAAAAGGAGCTGGGCCAAGGAGCTGGGCCAACAGCAGGTGGATAACCATCTCTAAGAGACTCTAACAAGTTACTCTCATTCAATTCAGAAGAGTATAAAATGAGGTATAAGAGGAAAGGAGGCTGAATTTAGATAAATATTTAAAATTTTGCATATATGAAGGGATCATCATACTTCCACAAATTAAGTATATTGGGAAATTAGCACTGTCCAACTTCCCCATTGGGAGACAGTTCTCCATGCATTTCTTTTTTAAAAACTTTTTAAATTTTATATGTGGTATAGCCGATTAATAATGTTATGATAGTTTCAGGTGCAGAGCAAAGTGACTCAGCCATATATATACATATATCCATTCTCTCCCAAACTCCCCTCCCACCCAGGCTGCTCTGTACATTTTATATGTCCTGTGTTGTTCAGCTTCTGAGGAAATAATCTATTGCATAGAGTTTACACTTGGACATTTGCTTGTGTTCCACAGTTACTTAACCTACCTAGAGCCCATCCCCTTCCTCCCCTCCTGCATCACCTCCTCCTCCTCCTTGTCCTTCAGTTGTGCCAGCAGCTTATAATAGCTAGAATCTTCCAATGTTGCAGTTCTTCTTCTTTTTAAAAAAAAAAAAAATTATTTATTTTAATTGGAGGCTAATTACTTTACAATATTGTATTGGTTTTGCCATACATCAACATGAATCTGCCACAGGTGTACATGTGTTCCCCATCCTGAACTCCCCTCCCACCTCCCACTCCATATCATCCCTCTGGGTCATCCCAGTGCACCAGCCCCAAGCATCCTGTATTCTGCATTGAACCTGGACTGGCATTTCATTTCTTATATGACATTATACATGTTTCAATGCCATTATCCCACATCATCCCACCCTCTCCCTCTCCCACAGAGTCCAAAAGACTTTCTATACATCTATGTCTCTTTTGCTGTCTCACATACAGGATTATCATTACCATCTTTCTAAATTCCATATGTATGTGTTAGTATACTGTATTAGTGTTTTCCTTTCTGGCTTACTTCACTCTGTATAATCAGCTCCAGTTTCATCCACCTCATTAGAACTGATTCAAATGTATTCTTTTTAATGGCTGAGTAATACTCCATTGTGTATATGTACCACTGCTTTCTTATCCATTCATCTGCTGATGGACATCTAGGTTGCTTCCATGTCCTGGCTATTATAAACAGTGCTGCGATGAACATTGGGGTGCACGTGTCTCTTTCAATTCTGGCTTCCTTAGTGTGTATGCCCAGCAGTGGGATTGCTGGGTCATAAGGCAGTTCTATTTGCAGTTTTTTAAGGAATCTCCACACTGTTCTCCATAGTGGCTGTACTAGTTTGCATTCCCACCAACAGTGTAAGAGGGTTCCCATTTCTCCACACCCTCTCTAGCATTTATTGCTTGTAGACTTTTGGATAGCAGCCATTCTGACTGGCATGAAATGGTAACTCATTGTGGTTTTGATTTGCATTTCTCTGATAATGAGTGACGTTGAACATCTTTTCATGTGTTTGTTAGCCATCTGTCTTCTTTGGAGAAATATAGAAAACTATAAAACACTGGTGAAAGAAATCAAAGAGGACACTAATAGATGGAGAAATATACCATGTTCATGGATCAGAAGAATCAATATAATGAAAATGAGTATACTACCCAAAACAATCTATAGATTCAATGCAATCCCTATGAAGCTACCAACAGTATTTTTCCCAGAGCTAGAACAAATAATTTCACAATTTGTATGGAAATACAAAAAACCTCAAATAGCCAAAGCAATCTTGAGAAAGAAGAATGGAACTGGAGGAATCAACCTGCCTGACTTCAGGCTCTACTACAAAGCCACAGTCTTCAAGACAGTATGGTACTGGCACAAAAACAGAAATATATATCAATGGGACAAAATAGAAAGCCCAGAGATAAATCCATGCACCTATGGACACCTTATGTTTGACAAAGGAGGCAAAAATATACCATGGAGAAGAGACAATCTCTTTAACAAGTGGTGCTGGGAAAACTGGTCAACCACCTGTAAAAGAATGGAACTAGAACACTTTCTTACACTATACACAAAAATAAACTACCTATGGACACCTTATGTTTGACAAAGGAGGCAAAAATATACCATGGAGAAGAGACAATCTCTTTAACAAGTGGTGCTGGGAAAACTGGTCAACCACCTGTAAAAGAATGGAACTAGAACACTTTCTTACACTATACACAAAAATAAACTCAAAATGGATTAAAGATCTAAACATAAGACCAGAAACTATAAAACTCCTAGAGGAGAACATAGGCAAAACACTCTCTGACATAAATCACAGCAGCATCCTCTATGACTCACCCCCCAGAATATTGGAAATAAAAGCAAAAATAAACAAATGGGACCTAATTAAAATTAAAAGCCTCTGCACAACAAAGGAAACTATAAGCAAGGTGAAAAGACAGCCTTCAGAATGGGAGAAAATTATAGCAAATGAAGCAACTGACAAAGAACTAATCTCAAAAATATACAAGCAACTCCTGCAGCTCAATTCCAGAAAAATAAACAATCAAAAATGGGATTCTTCTTTTATGATGCAGCCCACCACTCATGCAGAAAAATGCCTGGCATGTATCTTGTTTCCCTGCAGGAAGTGGGAAAGCAATGGAAGACATTTCTCTGGCTGATGCTTTTTGCCATCTCTCTAAGTCAAATCTCTTGTGTCTTCTTTAAGTGTATGTATATGAAACAGTGACAGCCTAACTTGTTAGCTTGAAAGTAGGGTAAAGTCCAGACCCTTCATGGTTTCTAACCTAACCAGCATGCACAAGGAATTGCAAACCCAAGCACCCATGGAAACCAGGCAAGGGATGTGATTTAAGAGAATTGGTAATGGTGTAAAATAATTAATGGCAACTGACTTTAGAGTTAGGTGTGAGAGGGAGTAAAGGGGACTGCAGCAACCACAGGCAGTATCTTCTTGAGAAATATCCTGCCTTAGAAGTATTTGCTGGGACTTCCCTGGTGGTACAATGGTTAAGACTTTACCTTCTAATGCAGGGAGTGCAGGTGCGATCCCCGATTGTGAAGCTAAGATCTTGAAAAGCCAAAGTATAAAACAGAGGAAATAATGTATTCAATAAAGACTTTTTAAATGGTCCACATCAAGAAAATCTTTTTTTTTTTTTAAAGAAATATTTGGCAACTTATTCTACTTGACACAGGCTTCCCTTATAGCTCAGTTGGTAAAGAATTCTCCTGCAATGCAGGAGACCCCTGTTCCATTCCTGGGTTGGGAAGATCTGCTGCAGAGGGGATAGGCTACCCACTCCAGTATTTGTATTCTTGGACTTCCCTTGTGGCTCAACTGGTAAAGAACCCACCTGCAGTGTGGGAGACCTGGGTTCGATCCCTGGGTTGGGAAGATTGCCTGGAGAAGGGAAAGGCTAACCAATCCAGTATTCCAGCCTGGAGAATTCCGTGGACTGTATAGTCCGTGGGGTTGCAAAGAGTTGGATGTAACTGAGCCACTTTCACTTTTCTACTTGAAAGCACTGTTGGGGTTAAACTAAGTTCACAAGAACTGAACCATCACCATTTAGTCTCTTCTGTCATTGATGATGAGAAACGCCAGGACCGGGAAGATTTTTTTTTCCTTCTTGGTAACCAGGGGAACAGTTGGCACAATGCCAAAGTAGACTTGTACAGAAAAAGTGAATTCTTACCAATCCATATATTGTGAAGCCTGACAAGAAGAAATATTGTAATTTTTTTTTTTTTAGATATATAAGCTGAGTCATATGCTAGTTTTAGTTTTTTGAGAAAACTCCGTAGTGGCTCTGCCAATTTACATCCCCACCAACAGTGTAGGAGGGCTTCCCAGGTGGCTAAGTGGTTAAGAATCCACATGCCAATGCAGGAAACTTGGGTTCTATCCCTGGGTTGGGAAGAACGCCTGGAGAAGGAAATGGAAACCCATTCCACTACTTTTACCTGGAAAATCCCATGGACAGAGAAACCTGGTGGGCTGCAGTATACAGGGTTGCAAAGAATTGTACATGACGGAGCACATATACACATGCAGCAGTGTAGGAGGGTTCCCTTTTCACCACAACCTAGTCAACATTTGTTACTTGTGTTCTTGTTGATGATAGCTCTTCAGACGAGTGTGAGGTGGTATCTCATTATGGTTTTAATTTGCATTCTCCAGAAGCTTAGTGATGTGGAGCATCTTTTCCTATGCATGTTCTCCATCTGCATTTCCTCTTAGGAAAATTCAGCTCTTCTGCCCATTTTTTAAAATTAGGTGGTTTGTTTTCCTGATGTTGAGTTGTAGAAGCTGTTTATATATGTTGGATATTAACTCCTTGTAGGTCACATCATTTGCAAAAATCTTCTCCCATTCAGCAGGTTTTCTTTTCATTTTGCTGATGGTTTCCTTTGCTGTGCAAAAGCTTTTCAGTTTAACTAAGTCCAATGTGTTTATCTTTTTATTCTATTTTTGTTTTAGAAGACAGATTTAAAAATATATTGCTGTGATTTTTGTCAAAGAGTGTTCTGCCTATGCTTTCCTCTAGGACTTTTATGGTTTCTGATCTCAGGTCTTTAATCCATTTTGAGTTTATTTTTGTATACAGTGTTAGAGAATGTTATGATCTCATTCTTCAACATGTAGCTGTCAATTTTCCCAGAAACGGTTATTGAAGAGACTATCTTTTCTCCATTGTATATTCTTACCTCCTTTGTCATTCATTAATTTACCATTAAGTGCATTGGTTTATTTCTGCCAAACTATTTTTCATAGTGACTATATCATTTTGAATTCCCATCATCAGTGCATTGGAATTCCAGTTGCTTCACACAGGATTTGTGCTTTTTATAAATTTTAAGCAAGAATTTCAAGTCTTTCTGAAGATGAGTTATATTAAAAATTGAAATATATTATCCTGGAATTTTGTAATTTTTTTCCCAGTGCAGGGTAGTTAAACTAAGTGGCAGGCTGACTCCATTCCATTTTTCCTTTCTTTTGAGTTAATAGAATATGTGTATGTGTATATGTACATATATATAACTCATTTATGAATTAATATGCATATGTTAGGAAATTGAAGGTATTTTGGTAAAAAAAATATGATTAAATTCTGTCTTACATATGAATGATTAGTTTCTATATCATGTAAACACTTTGGTGAATAACTCAGTTTCCTCAATATGGAAAAGAATCTATTCAGACGAGTCTTTAGAGGCTTATTAATATAAGAGTTTTTGGCTATGTTAGAGCTAAAATTTCCTATGTAGCTGTCAAGGCCACTCCATCTTTATTTGGAGCATGCAATAGCCCATGAAAAGAACAACTTAAAAGGGCTGGATTACTTTATAAAATTTTCAAGCCAGTAATAGTTCTCATGTAAGTAGAATTAGCCTCTGCAGATAATGCAGGTCATTCAGACCGAACTGGAATTTTCAATTGCCTTTTAAGTCATTCAGTAAGGTGCTAATGAAACTTAGGAGGAAAATTTGGCTTCCCTAATGTCCAGAGTGGCAATACTGCCTTGCATACAATAACATTAGTGTTTTAATATCCTTCCATTTATTCTGGGAAAAACACCAAGAGAGAAAGTGAATTTTCCAGAATAGAGACACTTGGGTTTGCTCTTTCTTGTGACTAGTTTCTTAGGATAATTTGCAAAGCTTTTTGCAAGACTGAAATAAATACAGGACAGAAGTAGAATTGAACTTTAACATTCATAACTTTTTCTCAAGATATGATTATCAAGTAGGCTTTTTTAATGTCTGCCTTAATTAAATATTCAAAAGAGGCTGAGACTGCAGTTATATATGCAAATTGACGTTTTTAGTATCTCAGCTTGAAATTATTCATTCTTTCTCAAGAATGCTACCATTTAGAGGTTAGGAAATTGAAGATATTTTGGCAAAAATTATGGTTAATTTTGTCTTAGCGCAAGACCCAACTGTCCTCTGCCATGGATTATTTCTGTGTCTTCCCATTGACAGTGCTAGTAGAAACAATATCAAAATGCTTATTGTGTAATACGAAGTAACCCCAATGCAAATACTCCTTGTATAGACAGCATCCACTCACAAATGCTGCTTACCCGGTGTGGACTGTAAATGAAAGAATTTGTAACTTTCTCAAATGGCCAATTCTTGAATTTGTGACTATATAAAGACAACAAAAGGAATGCTTGGGACACTTGAGCCCACCCACCCACCTGAATGGAGCTATGTGTGGTTATATACCCATACAGTTAGCTTATAGATATTTATTTGTATAGTTTTTTTTTAATTTTATTTTTACTTTATTTTACTTTACAATACCGTATTGGTTTTGCCATACATTGACATGAATACACCATGGGTATATACGAGCTCCCAATCCTGAATCCCCCTCCCACCCCATATCATCTCTCTGGATCATCCCCGTGTACCAGCCCCAAGCATCCTGTATCCTGTATCGAACGTAGGCTGGTGCTTCGTTCTTACATGATAGTATATACGTTTCAATGCTATTCTCCCAAATCATCCCACCCTCTCCCTCTCCCACAGAGTCCAAAAGTCCATTCTATACATCTGTGTCTCTTTTGCTGTCTCGCATACAGGGTCATCATTGCCATCTTTCTAAATTCCATATATATGTGTCAGTATACTGTATTGGTGTTTTTCTTTCTGGCTTACTTCACTCTGTATAATAGGTTCCAGTTTCATCCATCTCATTAGAACTGATTCAAATGAATTCTTTTTAATGGCTGAGTAATACTCCATTGTGTATATGTACCACAGCTTTCTTATCCATTCATCTGCTGATGGACATCTAGGTTGTTTCCATGTCCTGGCTATTATAAACAGTGCTGCAATGAACATTGGGGTACATGTGTCTCTTTCAATTCTGGTTTCCTCGGTGTGTATGCCCAGCAGTGGGATTGCTGGGTCATAAGGCAGTTCTATTTGCAGTTTTTTAAGGAATCTCCACACTGTTCTCCATAGTGGCTGTACTAGTTTGCATTCCCACCAACAGTGTAAGAGGGTTCCCTTTTCTCCACACCCTCTCCAGCATTTATTGCTTGTAGACTTTTGGATCGCAGCCATTCTGACTGGTGTGAAATGGTACCTCATTGTGGTCTTGATTTGCATTTCTCTGATAATGAGTGATGTTGAGCATCTTTTCATGTGTTTGTTAGCCATCCGTATGTCTTCTTTGGAGAAATGTCTGTTTAGTTCTTTGGCCCATTTTTTGATTGGGTCGTTTATTTTTCTGGAGTTGAGCTGCATAAATTGCTTGTATATTTTTGAGATTAGTTGTTTGTCAGTTGCTTCATTTGCTATTGTTTTCTCCCATTCAGAAGGCTGTCTTTTTACCTTGCTTAGAGTTTCCTTTGTTGTGCAGAAGCTTTTAATTTTAATTAGATCCCATTTGTTTATTTTTGCTTTTATTTCCAGTATTCTGGGAGGTGGATCATAGAGGATCCTGCTGTGATTTATGTCAGAAAGTGTTTTGCCTATGTTCTCCTCTAGGAGTTTTATAGTTTCTGTCTTACGTTTAGATCTTTAATCCATTTTGAGTTTATTTTGTTGTGCTTATCATAGGTTTGAGATTCTATTATATCAATTTTCTATTCCTTCTCATGAATAAAGCAAGATAAGCATGATCAGTGTAGCCAAGTTAGTAGTGCTTATTTTTATTTATCGTAATTTTTTCTTTTTCTTAGATCTTCTGAGCCTCTTGTTACCATGTCCTCTGTTGTATTGCAGTGATATTGATCCAAGGAATGTATTAGTAATTAATTAATGTATAGTTATTAATCAGTCGTTACACCTTTTTCTTATCGTTCACCCAACTGCTGTCTTTATTTTCTATAAAATAAGAGATATTTTATTACAGTGTGTTCTGTCAAATTCTGACTGCTGGCTCTTTGTTTATTAGAATACATTTGTGTTCCTGTTTTCTCCCCCGTAATTTTTTTTTTTTTTTAATCATGCTGTGGTGAAAAGAAGGGTGCATTTTATATTTGCAGTGATCCATTTTGAAACAGCAGGAGACTTTCTGTTATTCAGGCAGTGTAAGGTGGACTACATTTGCCCATTAGTTGAATGCATAAACCTTTTCCAAATTGATTAATTTCCTTAGTGACATATCAGGGAGAAAATTCTAGTAATTCTGGAGAAAATCTAGAAAGCTGGTGGAAGATGTCAAGAGACTTAAGGTCAGTAATTTGACCTTTTAATTATGTTCTTTAGGGCATGAATAATGTATGAAACAACTTTTAATGGAGGATAGAATTTGAAGAATGAAATAAAATTTCAATTTCCATATATAGCATTTGTGAGGAAAAATGAAACAGAAACATATATTCCTGTACTAGTGGAAAAAGGGAATGTGTTTTTTTGAGTTTGCTTACTGTTCTTCATTATATAGCAGAATTCCTAGTAAGTGTGCAACATATTTGCATGAGTATTAAAATAATTCATCATGATTAATTCTGCTATAGTAAATCTCAGCCCTAATTACAATCTGCCATATACTATCGTGGTTTGTCAGTATTTCATATTTTACTGGAGTTGCAGTGGAATTGCAGCTCGTATAACAGCACTGATGTCATCTGAGTTCACTGTGATTAATGTGGTTCTGAAGGAGATCTAATAACGATTAGCCGGTTTCATAAAGTGTTACAGAATAAGGTCGATGTGAGAAAAATTTTAAAGCTCTTCACAATGTGCAGTGTAGCAAGTACCTCTGGCAACAAATTGGGTTTCTTGAAGGATGAAGAGATTTAACCTTGGAAACAGATGAGCTACTAGGGCAACGCTGGGCAGAGGTTCAGTAATTTGCCTTAAAGCCTCGGAGGAAAGTAAGACAAGTCTAGAATTAATGATGAAAAGTTATAAAGAAGTAGACATCAGTCTGATGCACTGAAATCTCAAAAAATAAAAACTTTCGCCAGAAACAGGGTGAAAGTGGGCTTCATGGATATAACGGGCCCAGTAAGGTGTGGAGCTTCCTATGACTGGAAGTATTTGGTAGAGAGACAAGAAGGAGAGTTTTACAAAGTATGATTTTAATGGTTCAGAAGAGGAGATTGTCTTTGGGTAAATTCTGAATTCTTTTTCAACCATGTGTATCCATAAATGTTTTCCTTCACAATATCAACAAATTTCTTATATTGTTCTTAGATTTTGGTGGAGGCTTCAGTGGGAGATGGCTTTACTGGAGACATTGCAATTGATGACTTGTCATTTATGGACTGCACTCTCTACCCTGGTAAGGAAGGATCTTTCAAAGTATGACTGCTTTCAAGCTTGTTTACTTGAATAAAACTTCCAAGGAAATCAATATTTCATTTCCAGAAATATTCCAAAAGTATTCTCACTTCTCTCTATTCTCCTAATTTTATTAACCCTGGAAAAGGTTGCAAATCTTTGTAATTCATCAAACTCTTTGCAAAGATAGTAAAGAGGTTTGAGTCAGTTGTGTATACATCCCAACACATTCAAATTATTAGGAAAATGTGTCTGAAGTTAAACAGTAATGCTATAATATTGGGTGGAGGGGCAGTTATAATAACTGAACTGATTGCTTTGTGATTACATTGTTTTGGAGACTTTAGTAATCATTCAGTTACCTTCAGTGATGTCTTACTCTCAAGCTGCACTTTAAACATTCCTGAGGATTGCTGCCAGCCATTTCCTTTCCAAGTTATAGACTTCTTTCCATTAAAAAACTATAAATAAGTAAATATATTTATTCCAGATTTATATCTCCATCCTCAAATTCCACCCCCCACCCCTGAACTCCAAAAAGAAAGTGAAAGTCACTTAGTCGTGTCTGACTCTTAGAGACTCTATACAGTCCATGGAATTCTCCAGGCCAGAATACTGGAGTGGGTAGCTCTTCCCTTCTCCATTGGATCTTCCCAACCCAGAGATCTAACCGAGGTCTCCCATATTGCAGGTGGATTATTTACCAGCTGAGCTGCCAGGGAAGCCCAAGAATGCTGGAACTCCAGACTTGGATACTAACCACCTATTCAGTATCCAAACTTTAATGAGCATCTCAAAGATAACTAGGGAAATAACCTAAAACAAACACGCCCAAGGGAGACTCTTTCCAGCAGTGCATAGTGATCTAATAGGGTAGATATCAAGCTCTTGGAAGATGATATTGGGATTGAGACTGTAGACTCTTTAATTACATGACAAGAGGAAGCACAGTCTCCTCCTTAGAGTGATCGGAGGTTGGGTAGTTTAAAAATCAATTGCATTAATCCAAGGAGAGCCTTTTCATATGCTGAAAACTTTATGTGCAATGGTCCATCAGAGTACCTACCCCTCCCCAGACATAATCAGAGGGCTGGATTCCAGTGCTTTCTGCTGTAGCTACATGTCCCAGCTCCAATTTTCCAGCTCATCATTCTGGCAGGGTTAATTATTATCCTCTGTGTAGTAGTTTCCATGGAACTCTGCAGAGTCAAACCCCTCTCTGGAAAGCCAGCAAAGATGAAATCTGAATTCACCAAGTTTACCTTTATCCTTCAGTGTGTAAAAGTAAATTTTTGATGACCCATTGTCCCCTCAATCCTATCATTTTTGCCTGCCTTCTTCTCTCAGTGAATGACAATTTATCTCTAGTTGCTTATACTTCATCAACAAATTTGATCAACAACTAAGCTACACGTGTATCCATACTCCACTTCTCATTTCCCTTGCTTCTCTCCACTTGGTCAAAATCACCAGTGAAGTGTCTCTGTATAGACTTTTGTGATTGCTTTCAAATGATCTCTGCTTCTACCCTTGAACCATATAATTTCTTCTCATAACAGCAGCCAGAATGATCCTTTTCAAACTTACATAAGCTCATGCCCTAACCTAACGTGAGTCTGAGTGAACTCCGGGAGATGGTGATGAACAGGGAGGCCTGGCGTGCTGCGATTCATGGGGTCACAAAGAGTCGGACACGACTGAGTGACTGAACTGAACTAACCTGAGCCTTGCTATGACATCCATCTCATTCAGAACAAAAGCCAAACTGCTTACAATAGCATCCAAGGAATAAATGACTGGCACTGTCATATATGGCTCTGTCTTTACCTTCTACCACTGTGCTTTTTTTTGAAAGCACCTTATTTTTTAAAATTTATTTGTTTAATTTTTGTCTGTGCTGGCTCTTCATTGCTGCACCTGGACTTTCTCTAGTTGCGGTGAATAGGGGCTACTCTCAAGGTGAGGCATGCAGGCTTCTCACTGCAGTGGCTTCTTGTGGAGCATGGGCTCTGGGTGCGTTGGCTTCAGTAGTTGTGACTCATGGACTTAGTTGTCCCACAGCATGTAGGATCCTCCAGGACTAGGATTCAATCCTATGCCACCTACATTGGCAGGTGATTTCTTAACCACTGAACCACCAGGGAAGTCCTTACCAATGTGCTTCTAATTGACGTCCCTCAATGACAAGACCTCTTAGCTGGTCCTTGATTACTCCAACCCCCTTATGCCTCAGGACTTTTATACCTGCTTTCCCCTCCTCCTGGAATGTGCTTCCTCCAGATATCCATTTCACCTCCTCCTTTCTGATCTCTGCTGGAGAATTTCTTCTCTAGTAAAACCTTCTCTCAACCTATACCCTGCCTCTCTCCCAAACACACACATCTCTTCTTATCTCTTTACCTGACATTTTCCATCTCCTGTTTTTCTCCACAACACCTATCACCTTATAGTCAAATTTGATTTTCTCCCATATTAATGTTGCATGAGAGCAGGGATTTTATTTGATCACTGCTGTATCTTGTAGTATAAACAGTACCTGGTGCATAGTAGTACTCGATAAGCATCTATTGGATAGATGGGTGGATAGGTGGAGAGATGTCTATTTTTTTAAGTGCTTATGTATTTTAGTTTATTATTACTATTGCTAAAATACTAATTCTGTATGTAAGATACTATATGTCAGCCTCTGTTGAAAGCCAAATCTCAATGGCTTATAACCAGTAGCATTTATTTCTTGCTCTCAAGTGTGTCAGTTGGCATAGAAAAATAACAGCAAACATACACTATTCTTGTTCCTATCTCTGTATAATTCTATGTTGTTTTAGGCACTGAGTTGTATCTGACTCTTTTGTGACCCCATGGACTGTAGCCCACCAGGCTCCTCTGTCCTTGGGATTTCCTGGGCAAGAATACTGGAATGGGTTGTCATTTCCTACTCCAGGGGATTTTCCTGACCTAAGGATCAAACCTACATCTTCCTGCATTGGCGGGCGGATTCTTTATCACTGAGCTACCAGGGAAGCCCCATAACTCCACGTAGTTCCAAACTATATATCTTTGTGACTATATATATATATATATATATATATATTCTGTGTGTCCTGTCTGTCTGGGACCCAGGCTGATGGACCAAATCCTTGTCTGACACATTCTGTTTTTAAGTCAGAGGGTTAGAGAAAGAAAGCTCACTGAAAGCTTCTATTAGGGCCTTATGTACTAGCTTCCACTGGTCAGAGTTAGTTAAGTGATCAGGCCTAACAATGGGGCACGGCAGTATTTGCTACAGTCAGGGAGCTTGGCAAGGACAGAAAAAACAGAAAGTCCTTAAAAGAAAGAGAGCTGATAAATGGTCATATTCCATGGTGGTCCAGTGGTTGGGTATCTGCCTTCCAGTGCAGGGCATGCAGGTTTTACCCCTGGTAGGGGAACTGGGATCCCACATGCTACAGTACAACTAAGGCCATGTACCACAACAACTCCGAGCGTGTGTGCTCTAGACACCTCGTGCCCCTAGAGAGAAGTCCATGGGCCTTGGTGAAGATCCTATGTGCCACAACTAAAACCCAACAGTGCCATAAATAAATAAGTAAATAAATATTAAAAAACACACTTCCTTAAGTATTGTCTACCACTCTCCATATCATCTCATATAATTCTGTAACCTTTTAAAAATCTGGAATAGTGCTTGTTCCATCACAGGTTGAAGAGACCTTGAATGATGAAAGATTGGATGTGTTTGTTATCCCAGTTTTGTGGAGCAAATTGAGAAGGAGATAGCCAGTCTAAGGCTGAGTAGCTATCAAATGGCAGAGTGCAGTCTTCTTCTTTGGATCAGAATGCTTACCACTATCATTATATTGCTCATCAAATGCATTTTAACCTCCTAAGGAAGAAAAAGTGTTTTCCATTTTAGGGATATGAAAAACAAAACTTAAAGAGCGTAGATGACTGGGATGAGAATACACAGTTGAAAGCTGTAATGAGATTTTCACCTAAGGTGTCTGATTTCAGTAGCCACATCACCTCCCACTCTTAACTTAGGGAGAATGGCTGTAACCCCAGTGGTGGAAGGGAATAAAGAATTCACAAAGAGAACCAAAACATCGTGGATACTGTTGCTGCTTTAATTATACTGCTGCATGTGTTCTGTAGCTGATGTTTCCAAGGTGGAGAGGAAAGAGCTGCCAGAAACAAGGGCAGAGATGTGAAATATCAGTTACACACCATTAGTCCCAATTTTCTGGTTTACATTTTGAAAGAAAAATATGGAATTTTAAAGACTGTCTGAATTGTGTGGTTTTCATGTTGGCTTCATAACAAAAGAAACTTTGGGTTGAAACTGCAGAATCTGATGAAGCCATATGTCTCATAAAGGAAGTTGATGTAATCTTACTATAAGATGAAAATTAAAATAAAACTAGGCTTTTAATAAAAATATTGCTTTTGATGATTATCAGTCAGTGTTTTGTCATGACATCACATTAGCTGAGATGGGATCAGTGTATGTAGAATCCACTTATATTGATTTGCTTTCAGTATAAACATTATCTATGGCATGTTTTCCCTCTTGATTAACGAAACAAAACAAATAAAAAGTAAAACAAACAAACAAACAAACAAACCACAAACTATTGACCTTATGTCCAAAATACAGTTTTGTAACCTGTAATTTTATTTTATACCAAAAATGGCTAAAGTGAAGTAGATTATTTCATTTTTACCCATTTCCTCAAAATCAAACTCTTTCCACCATATCTCCCTTATTCCTTTTGGATGAACTCAGTTTTCTCTAACAACCCAAGAATGAAATACCATAGTCATCTTTGGCTTTCCCCTTAAAGTTGCCCACTTGCAGATCCTATTAACTCTCAACTCCAAAATATTTCTCACATCTGTTCTATTTTTTCCATTACCTCTGCCATGTCCTTGACTCGAATGATTGAGCTTCTTAACTGCAAACCTTTATTACTTTTCCTCAATAATTTTTATGCCATAAGCTTAGTTTCTTTCCACTTAATCCTAGACAATTATTACTTGCTCTTTTAGGTCATTCCTCTCTCATTTTCTAACTTGTAGTTGTTTCTAATAATTTTCAAATCCATTCTCAATTATGGATTGTACTGCCTTTGTTTCAGTACTTTGATGACAGAGATTTTAGTTTTAAATCTAATTCAGGAGGAAAATAGAGAAACAGCTGTTTAGGCAAGATTAATTACATTTCTAGGGAAAGTAGACAATCTTAACCATGCAATTGAATTGTATGATTCTTTGCATTAGTGTGTGATGATGTTGTCTATTCCCATGGTAGGTAATGATGTGGAATGATGGCAAAGTTAAATAGCTTTCCCTTCACCTTGAATTAGACCTTCAGAGTAGATTATTTTGGAAGAATTGTTACCAGACATTCAGATTTAAAAATATTATCCCAGAGGAAGTATCTGTTTTGCATTATACCTTCCATCTTCAATCAGAAAAGGAAGAAGTACATTTCTTTTAGCAGAACACGTGCAACAGGAGTTTTCTTTCTTGTGTCCAAGATTATTGGTGAGATACCTGAGTTATTTGGAAGAATAGATCTGTGATGACATGGCATCACAACATACTCTTTGCCAACTGAAAGAAAAATTACCTATATACTTTTCTGTTTGTCTTTTTATTTGCACTTTTTATTTTATATTGGAATATAGCAAATTAACAATGTTTTGATAGTTTCAGGTGAACAGCAAAGGCACTCAGCCATATATATACATGTATCCATTCTTCCCCAAACTCCCCTCCCATCAGGCTGCCACATAACATTGAGCAGAGTTCCATGTGCTATACAGTAGGTTTTTGTTGGTTATCCATTTTAAATATGTACATATCCATCCCAAATTCCCTAACTATCCCTTCTTCCCATCCTTTCCCCCACCCCTGCCACCAAAAGTTCATTTCCTAAGTCTATGACTCTGTTTTATAAGTTCTTTGCATAATTTCTTTTTGCATTCCACATATGAGAGATGTCATGTGATATTTCTCCTTCTCTGACTTCACCCAATATGACAATCTCTAGGTCCATCTGTTTTGCTGCAAATAGCATTATTTCATTCTTCTTAATTCTGTGTAATATTCCATTATATACATGCACCATATTTTCTTTATCCATTTCTCTGTAAATGTCTGTAAATCGTAAATAGTTCTGCAATGAACATTGGGGTGCATGTATCCTTTCAGATCGTGTTTTTCTCCAGATATATGCTCAGGAGTAGGTACTTTTCACCTGTTTAAAGTTTCAGAATTCAGCATGCATATCACACTGATTAGTTACTAGAATTATTAATTATTAGAGTGAGTATTGGACTTCCCAGGGGACACAGTTGTAAAGAATTTGCCTGCCGATGCAGGAGATGCAAGAGATGTAGGTTCAATCTTTGAGTCGGGAAGTTTCCCTGGCTTTGGAAATGGCAGCCCACTCCAGTTTTCTTGCCTGGAAAGTTCCAAGAGGAGTCTGTGGGATACAGTCCATGGGGTCGCAAAGAGTAGGACATGACTGAACATGCATAAGGAACGAGAATGAGCATCACTATCCAAGGTATTCATATTTTATTTTTCCAAGGAAAGTTGTTACTAAGTCAGGGGCATTTCTTGCATCTGATGATACCTTAAGATTGAGAAACGATATTAACTCTTTAGAGAATGCTTAGCAACAGTTTTTACCATGTTCCCACCAAGGAGCTTTTGCTATTGCTGCCAAACCAGCTGAGTTATGGAATTTTTGACGTCTCTCCTCCTTTGCCTACACATCTTACCAGCTTTATTTGTGCTTGATCAAGTCTCCCTTCCTTCTACAAAGTGTGGTGTTTGTTTCAGTGGCAAAATGTGTGTGTTGTATTGTGTATGCTTTTAAGATATTACAGGCAGCTTTTTCCCTTCTAATACTAAGCTGTTTGGTGTGCCCATTACATTTATCTCAGTATAATAAATTTCATGAAAGCATTATGCTTTGGGAAAAATCTATTTTGAAAGGAAATACAGATTCTGGAAAAATTTTAGAAATGCTGGAAATATTTCTTCAAGGCATAAATGTAGAAATTTGAGACTCAGTGATTATAATCTGAAATATTCTTGTTTTAGTGTTCTAGTGTAGTTTTGTAAAGTGATTTAGCATATACCCAGGGAAAAGTTTTGTCCAAAGCCTGTGGTCTATGCAACTTAATATTTTTTATTATGTCTCTAGAAAATAAAACTGGACAAATAACTGACTTATTTTAAATTTAAAACTTTAAAATTTTGTCATCTTTTATTTGAGGGAAATGCTAAATACTCCAACTGGAGACAACTGTTAAAATACTTAAATTTTAGCTGGAGAAAGCACTTTCCTCCAATTGTTCTTTTGGTGCTCTCAAACACAAAGATACTACACTTAAGATTCATTCATTTTGGTGGAATAGAGAGTAATGAGTAAAGGACAAAGAATTTCAAGATTTAAAAAGCCTAGTCAACCTCATGCGAAAATATTAGAATAAATCCAGATGCTCATGGAAATGAATTAGAAAAATAATAAAAAGGAAGATTATGTTAAAAATAGCCAGAGATTAAAATACAATTACAGAAGAATGGAATTAGGAAGATAGTTGGATATTGCTTGCAAAGTTCTGAGAAAAAGTGACTGTTAGTCTAGAGCAAAGCAAAATTCTTTCAAGAACGAGGGTGACAAAAGGCACTCAGTATGACATCCGCAAACAAATGAAAAAATGAGTTATTGCCCAGACTCTTACCAAATGAATGATGTAAATGTCAACATTATAAGACAGAGTGAGCCAAACCAAGGCTGAGATGCAAAAGGGAATAGACAGCAAAGCAAATGACAAACATACAGGTAATTCTTAGCTCTACTAGTGGATGGTGAATGTGCGATATGACCAGAATGTTTATACATTCTTGGGGAGTATAGACATTGATGCAGTTACTTTTGAAACCAGTTTGACATTGTGTGTGTTAGTCACTCAGTCGTGTCTCCTGCATTGCAGGCAGATCGAGCCACCAGGAAAGCCCCAGTTTGGCATTATCTGTTATAATTAAATGTGCATGCTCTGTGACCAAGCAATTCCATACCTAGGTATATCAGGAGAAATGTACAAACAAACAAATCCTCAAACAGGATCAACTCAAGAACCACTGATGGTATAATGGCTACAAAACATATGAAAACATATGTTGCATAGTCATATAGTGAACTATTATACAGCAGTCAACCCCTAAACTGCGAGAACATACATTAGCTTGGGTGGGTGAATATACAATGTTAAGAAAAAATTAAGTTGCAGATTATAAAAAGAATGAGTCCATTCATCTAAAGTTTGATTCTCAACAGTGTTTTATTTAAACTGGACCTACATGGTGTTCCATGTATATGGTCACTATTCTAAGAATTTCACAGTGTTAAGTTATTTAGTCACATAATGAGCTAATAAGTTAACACTGTAAGAGTTTATTTGGTTTATATGCAAATGAAGAAAATATGAACACAAATGAAAGTAAAGAAATAAAAAACACAAATTTCAGTGTTTTGTGAACCAGGGAAGATTGCATTGAGGGTTTGGAATCAACAGAGAAACACTGGAGGGTTCAAATCTGTTTGTGAATTTTATTTTCATAAACTAGAAGGTAAGCATATGAATTTTATTATCCTTTAAAAAAAATGCCTACATTTTATGCTCATTTTTCTATATGTATAATTACATTTCATGGGAAAAAAAAAAGTGAAAGTGTTAGTTGCTCAGTCATGTCCAACTCTTTGCAACGTCATGGCCTGTAGCTTGCCAGGCTCCTCGGTCCACAGAATTCTCCAGGCAAGAATACTGGAGTGGGTTGACACTTCCTTTTCCAGGGGATCTTCCTGACTCAGGGATTGAAGCCAGGTCCTGCATTGCACGCAAATTCTTTACTGTCTGAGCCACCAGGAAAGCCCAATATATTTCATAATAAAATATAAAATGATAAGTGAGAAAAGTTTGAGTTGCACAATAGATTAATAGGTCAAAAAGTGGTCATTTGTGTGGAAAAAATTGAATTTAGATTCTTATCAGTGACAGAACAATAGAGGCCAGATGGAGTAAAGATCTAAATATGAAAAGCTATCAAAACTTCATGAAAATTATCAAAGATATATTTATGCTCTTAGAACAGGGAAGATTATTTTTCAGTGAAAATTTAAACCATAAACCATAAAGGAAATGACTGATATATTAAAGTTAGAATTTTTTATTCTGAAGGGCGACCATACAAAATGAAAAGACAAATCATAGATTAAGAGAACTTATTTTTCACATAGATAAATGATTGAGGATTAGTATAGAGAATATAGGATTAATTTAAATTTGTGAATTAATGAAAAGACAATGGATTCAATAGAGAGAAAGAGCAGACGATGTGAATAGTCAAAAACTATAGTAAAATACTTGAGTGGCCTAAAAAGTCTCAGTAATTAGGGAAATACAAGTTAGAATATCAAGGAATTATTTCAGAACTGTTACTGTGGCAAACATTAAAAAAAAAATTTCATGATACCACGCGTTGGCTAGAATATGAGAAATGCACACATTTCTGAGTGGAAATGGTAAACCACCTTTGAAAACAACTTAAGTTGACTAATTACATATTCTATAACTTCGAAATTTCATTTTAAGATGACTTGTCTTGGAAATACTCTGGCATGTGTTTACAGAGAGAAATGTACAAACATATCCATTATGGGATTTTATATTCTTACTGTCCTACTTGAGAAGAGGTATACCAGCTGCAGACTATTCATACAATAAATATTGAATCTGGGTATTTATTTAATTGAATAACCTAAAGCAGTTAAAAATGAATGAATTGTGTATGTATCAATAGAGAGAAATCTGAAAAGTATGTTTTGAGTCAATAATGCAAGTTCAAAAAATGTGAATATTATTTATGTAAAATTTTCTGACACATAATAGCATATATTTTATACAGAAAATGTTTGTTTGAGATAAGGATACAAAAATATCCATTGGAGGAATTCTTACTATATTCAGGATGTTAGTTCTTCCTAAGTTGATCTATAGACTTAATGCAACCCCAATCAAACAGAATCCCAGTAGATTATTTTGTGAATATAGAAAAACTAAATCTAAAGTGTATATCGAGAGGCAAAAGGCCCAGAATATCCAACGTAGTATTGAAGGAGAACAGAATTGGAGGACTGACACTACCGACTTCAAGATTTATTATAAAGCTTCAGTAATCAAGACAGTGAGGTAATGGTGAAAGAACAGAGAAATATTGGGTTGGCCAGAAAGTTTGTTTGGGTTTTTCCATTCCATTTTATGGTAAAATCTGAATGAACTTTTTGACCAACCCAGTATTTTATGGCAGTGACAACTTTGGCTTTAAATCCTCTGCAACTAGCATGTATATGATACAGAGATGTTATTAATAAATACTTATTGAATAGCTTACTGTCTAAATTAATTAGCTTGTATAAATTTCTTCTAAATTCTGTAATATCAGAAATTATTATCTTTATTTAAATACTTCTGGGTGAATCCTTTTGTTTGGGTCTGCCTTGCAGCCTTTGAATTCCAACTATGTGGGAATATCTGAAACAAACATGAGATGTTAGATTCATTGTGAAAGTGGAAGAACAAAGTTCCTTTACATAGAGAACTTGAGGGATTAATCTGACCTTGACTCTGGTTCCTAATGCCAGCACCTGGGATTCCTTTGGTTTCTGAAGATCATCCAAGCCCTGCTCTTGAGACTCCCATTTATTCAGTGAGCTCTGAAGAGTTTTCAATAATTTCCATCTGCATTTCACTATTTTTATAATCAGTGATATCCAGAGTTATTTGTCATTACTAAGATCATGAACCCCAACTTATATGCTTACATAAAGCAGTTCAGATTAGCAAATGATATCAGATATTCCTTATAATGTTGAATGTGAAGCATACTTAGTAAAGTTTATCGTGTGCAATCTTTAAAGAAATGGAAAAACTGCAAAATGATACTTGTCTGTTATTTCAAGGTCATTTACCTGTGAACCTTCCAACTCCACCAGAAACTACAGTTCCAATAACACTGCCTCCACACAACTGTACAGACAGTGAATTTGTTTGCAGGTCTGATGGTCAGTGTGTTGAAAATATCCAGAAATGTGATTTTAGATATGACTGCCCTGACCAATCAGATGAATCCTCCTGCGGTATGTGAATTCCTAAATTTTGTATTAAATATAGCCATAAAATAGATAAGAAAACACTAGTGTAATCTCAAGTAGTATTGTAATGTCCTAGTTAGAAGTCTTCAACCTGGTTTAAAGCAGTTTCTTAATATAAAAGGTATTTGTATAGGAAATGATGGAAGAATCAGCATACATCCTGAGGTAAGTGTCTTTAATATTTTAGATTCAAAATACTTGTTTTCATGAACTTGATTCCAGGGCTATCATTTACCAGCCCTTTTTAAATTCATCTTTGTCTTTATTCTTCAATATCACTAAATGGAAATATTTAGAGAAGAAGCATAATACCCTCAAATAAGATGAATCTGTTCAAATTTTGCCATTGTCAAAATACACATATACAATGAATACCATGTCCAATGTGCAGAGTTAATAAGAAAATCATTCCTGGTACATGTGGACACTTCAATAGCTATATACTGTTGAAAGATGGTATCCATTTCTTGGCATCTACCAATCTATGACTTTTTAAAAATGGATCTAGGCAAATTATTTAACTTAAAAGTGAATGTCTCAGTCAGAGATACAAACTGAGAGGAGGAAAATTAATCTGCATCTGAATAGGCAAAGCACAGGATCAGAAGAAATAAGCACTTGTGAATTTTTTCCCTTCCTTGCTCATTATTGATTGTATATGAATTTACCATAATATTGCTCAAGTGTCTTGATAATATTAAAGATTTAGAACATAGACAGTACAGTGTATAGTGACATTCTAATTTGTGTCAGCCTCATCAAGGAATTCTAAAACTTAAAAAATATAAATACCCATGTAAACTAAATGAGGCCAAAAAAACTCATAAAATCAAAGCTGATCCACTCTGTGAATGAGATGAGACAGTAATTAATTCAAGTTGGTCAGGAAGGTACACAGTGTATCACAGATGTAGGATAATGGAAGATGTGGTATTCAGTCTTCTTCATGGGAAGACAATAGAATCCTCTTCTAATCACACATAAGTTATCTTTGTAAAAGTTTACACAAAATCTAATTAATTACACCTAGTGAGCATTTTTAGTGAATACTGACTTTCTTCTTAGTTCGGCTTAGAAATTTTAGTAATGTCATTGATGATTGGATGGGATGTTTTGTTAAGTTTCTTTAAGTTCTTTAAATGTCCTGAATGAATGCTTACAATTAAATTATCATTTTAAAATTATAAGGATGTTTAATTTGATTAAACATGAATTATTGCTGTTTATTTCTGAACAAATTGTATGTCTTTCCTCCTCTATCTCTTTGTAAGATGAACTATTGTGATAAATTTTCCTGTCATCTACAGTCTTAATTTTGTAATTTTTTTCTTATAATAAGAACACAATATAAGATTTACCCCTTGATTCGTTTTTAAGTGTACAATATGACATTGTTGACTATAGGTACAATATTGTACAGCAGATAGCTTGCCTGAAATTCTATCCTATAATTTTTTAAAAACCTATACTCTTTAAGGTCTTTTTAAAATTATGTGAATAACAAGGTTCTATTGAATACTTAACCTCTTCACAGAATAATCACATGATCAATATTAATATCAGTGATTAAATAACACACCTGAATGTCATGATTAAAATCACTTTTTTTGATGGAGTGTTTCCTTCTCAAATTTTATGTTAAACTATGAACCCAAGTTTCTAAATGGTGGTAGTGGTAGTCTATGCTGTTATTGTTTATGCCATCTAAAGATACCCATGGCTGATTCATGCTGATGTATGGCAGAAACCATTACAATATTATAACATAATTATCCTCCAATTAAAAATTGAAAAAAACTGGAGTTTTGGTTTTTATTTTTTTTTAACACACCAGGCTTTCCATTTTATACACAAAACCTCATTGAATTGAATCTTTAAGAAGTAGAGGATTGAAAACAGACCAGACATATGAACACATGCAGAGAGAAAGGGAGGGGGAAAGGAAGAGAGAGCTTTTGTTTTCACACACAACCAACGTATTTTAAAAAATCACTGGTTTTTTAGTTTTTTTTATTGGAATACAGTCATAAGAATATTGAAAACTTTCAAGGAAAGAGATTCATTATGAAAGCTGTTGAAAATATTATTGCTTTGAATTTAAGTAATTTGGAATTTAGTTTTCGCAGTAATACTGTGACTAAAGAACAGACTTATCAGAACTTGGAGGTCATATAAGCATCTAAGTGTTGTGTCAGAAGAGACTGGTGATGCTAAAAGTGCTGCTTTAGGAGCTAATTAAAACCTTACTTGTTTATGAAAGCAGATTCTTCAGTGTGTGCATTTATTTCCACATTTCAGTGACTATAGATATTTGACTATAATACACCTAGATTTCTTTAAAACTCTTCAAGTGATTACATAAAGCATTAGCTTAATTATTTTAGTAATGTTGAAAAGTTCGATTAAAAATTTTAAAAATCCCTGTGTGTAAGAAAGTGCTGATGCAGGTGGAAATTGCCATTTATTGATACGTTTTTGTGATTAACTCATCTTGTCTCTGTCCCATTCTCTTCAAGCTATGGACATTTGCAGTTTTGAAAAAGGAAGCCTGTGTAAATGGTACCAGCCAATCTCAGAAAAATTAATTAAAGATTCAAACACATTCAGATGGGGACTTGGTAATGGAACCAGTATTCATCATGGTGAGGAAAATCACAGGCCATCGGTAGATCATACAACGTAAGTGACCACATATTTGGAAAATGTCTCTTAGGAACTGTTTATTAAGCACTGTCCGAATTCCTGCCTTGCCCCCTTACCCTGTTAGTGCTCTTGAAAAGATGAATGTTTAGGTGAGAGAATAAGTGGACTAAGTATATTCTTTCTTACAATCTTGAAGAAGACATTTAATTCAAAAAGTAGTAAATGCTCTTATAAAAGTCATAAAGAGTAAAGTAAGTCATAAAGAGAAAAATATTGTATATTAATGCATATATGTGAAATCTTGAAAAATGGTATCATTTTTCTTGCTTGCTTAGTTGCTCAGTCACTTACACTCTTTGCGACCCTTTGGACCATAGCATGCCAGGCTCTTCTGTCCATAGAATTTTTCAGGAAAACACACTGGAGTGGGCTGCCATTTCCTCCACCAGAGGATCTTCCCAACCCAGGGATCGAATCCACATCTCCTGTGTCTTCTGCATTGTAGATGGATTCTTTAACTACTGAGTCATTGGGGAAGCCCCCCCAAATGGCATAGATGATCTTATTTGGAAAGCAGAATTAGACTATGGATACCAAGGGGGTCGAGGGGAGTGGAATGAATTGGGAGATTGATGCATATACACTATTGATATGACACTGTGTATAAAATAGACAGCTAATGAGAACCTACTGTAGAGCACAGGAAACTCTCCTTAGTGCTCTGTGGTGGCCTAAATGGGAAGGAAATCCAAAAAGGAGGGGATATATGTGTCAGTTCAGTCGCTCAGTCGTGTCCGACTCTCTGCGACCCCATGAATTGCAGCACACCAGGCCTCCCTGTACATCACCAACTCCCGGAGTTCACTCAGACTCACATCCATCGAGTCCGTGATGCCATCCAGCCATCTCATCCTCGGTCGTCCCCTTCTCCTCCTGCCCCCAATCCCTCCCACCATCAGAGTCTTTTCCAATGAGTCAACTCTTCGCATGAGGTGGCCAGAGTACTGGGGTTTCAGCTTCAGCATCATTCCCTCCAAAGAAATCCCAGGGCTGATCTCCTTCAGAATGGACTAGTTGGATCTCCTTGCAGTCCAAGGGACTCTCAAGAGTCTTCTCCAATACCACAGTTCAAAAGCATCAATTCTTCGGCACTCAGCCTTCTTCACAGTCCAACTCTCACATCCACACATGACCACAGGAAAAACCATAGCCTTGACTAAACGGACCTTAGTCGGCAAAGTAATGTCTCTGCTTTTCTTTTCTTTTTTTTTTTNACATACTGCTGAAGCCTGGCTTGGAGAATTTTGAGCATTGCTTTACTAGCGTGTGAGATGAGTGCAACTGTGTGGCAGTTTGAGAATTCTTTGGCATTGTCTGTCTTTGGGATTGGAATGAAAACTGACCTTTTCCAGTCCTGTGGCCACTGCTGAGTTTTCCAAATTTGCTGGCATATTGAGTGCAGCACTTTCACAGCATCATCTTTCAGGATTTGAAACAGCTCAACTGGAATTCCATCACCTCCACTAGCTTTGTTCATAGTGATGCTTTCTAAGGCCCACTTGACTTCACATTCCAAGTTGTCTGGCTCTAGGTGAGTGATCACACCATCGTGTTTATCTTTGTTGTGAAGATCTTTTTTGTACAGTTCTTCTGTGTATTCTTGCCACCTCTTCTTAATATCTTCTGCTTCTGTTAGGTCCATACCATTTCTGTGCTTTATTGAGCCCATCTTTGCATGAAATGTTCCCTTGGTATCTCTAATTTTCTTGAAGAGATCTCTAGTCTTTCCGATTCTGTTGTTTTCCTCTATTTCTTTGCATTGATCACTGAGGAAGTCTTTCCTATCTCTTCTTGCTATTCTTTGTAACTGCATTCAGATGCTTATATCTTTCCTTTTCTCCTTTGCTTTTTGCCTCTCCTCTTTTGACAGCTATTTGTAAGGCCTCCTCAGACAGCCATTTTGCTTTTTTTGCATTTCTTTTCCATGGGGATGGTCTTGATCCCTGTCTCCTGTACAATATCATGAACCTCCGTCCATAATTCATCAGGCACTCTATCTATCAGATGTAGTCCCTTACATCTATTTCTCACTTCCACTGTATAATCATAAGGGATTTGATTTAGGTCATAGCTGAATGGTCTAGTGGTTTTCCCTATTTTCTTCAATTTAATTCTGAATTTGGCAATAAGGAGTTCATGATCTGAGCCACAGTCAGCTCCTGGTCTTGTTTTTGTTGACTGTATAGAGCTTCTCCATCTTTGGCTGCACAGAATATAATCAATCTGATTTTGGTGTTGACCATCTGGTGATGTCCATGTGTAGAGTCTTCTCTTGTGTTGTTGGAAGAGAGTGTTTGCTATGACCAGTGCATTTTCTTGGCAAAACTCTAGTAGTCTTTGCCCTGCTTCATTCCATGTTCCAAGGCCAAAGTTGCCTGTTACTTCAGGTGTTTCTTGACTTCCTACTTTTATATTCCAGTCCCCTATAATGAAAAGGACATCTTTTTTGGGTGTTAGTTATAAAAGATCCTGTAGGTCTTCATAGAACCATTCAACTTCAGCTTCTTCAGCATTACTGGTCGGGGCATAGACATATACATAGATATATGTATACATATATGTATATATGCTTCCCAGGTGGCACTAGTGGTAAAGAACCCACCTGCCAATGCAGGAGACATAAGAGATGTGGGTTTGATCCCTCGGTGGGAAAGATCTCCTGAAGGAGGGCATGACAACCCTCTCTAGAATTCTTGCCTGGAGGATCTCATGGACAGAGGAGCCTGGTGACCTACAGTCCATGGGAGTGCAGAGTAGGACACAACTGAAGTGACTTGGCACACACACACACACAGATATACACATATAGCTAATTCATTTTCCTGTGTGGTAGAAACTAACACAACATCATAAAGCAACTATACTCTAAGAAAAATTAAGTTAACATTTTTTTAACTTAAAAAACTTAGAAAAAACGTTTTATAGACTGCCTTGAATGCATATGCAATTTATTATACCTCATGAAGTCTTTGTGTATTAATATTCATTTTTATTGTGTTTCAATATGTTTTGCAACTGTCTGGTGAGGATAGATGACACAATCCCCATTTCCTTGGTCTCTGTGCTCTTCTCCATGTAAACTACTCCTTTACATACAAAAAAAGTCATAGAAACCAGAGAGAAGTATGTGTAAGTAAAGAAAAATAATTTGTAATATTGCCCAGGATCCAGAATGAGTTACACGTTCATCCCTTCTCCAAATATCTTTTCTTCATTTCTTCCTTTTCAAACTTCTCCATCACCTTGCCCTTTCTCTCTTGTTCCAGTCATTGCTCTTTATCATCATATATTTTGGTCTTTTCTTTCAAGTTTAAATAACTCATTCCTTCCCCTGTTGTGTAGTCTGCAAATAATACTCCCTACAAGCTCCCATTTTTCTTTTTTCCTTTTAATGATTTCAAGGAAATGTTACTGAAGACAACAAAGAACTCCCCGTTTATATTACAGAGGATCTTTTCAAAACCTTTATGCCTTCACCCTTCTCCGCTGGTAAAGCTTTATGACCCCAGTTCCTATGGTTGCTGCTTCAAAGACAACCAAAGGTATATCTGTTGTCCAGTCCATTGTTGCCCTGGCCAACTTGGCCTTGCACTCAAGGGGATCACTGTGTCTTTAGTGTGCAGTGACTTTATTTTCTTGGCTGACTTTTTCACCCTGATTTTTTGAGCTCTCTTTTGTTGTTTGTGTTCCATTAAAATGGTTCCAGTTTTACCATCATTTTATTTAAACATCTGCAACCAAGTTGCCCAAAGTATATAGAGTAGCAGATATGAATGCTGCTTTGTTTTGATCACTTCTGACAATTGACAAATAAGTTTTGTAATTTCAGTATACAAAAGTTTTCTCGGGCTGCTTCTCACATAACAAAGAATAGGATGATTTCAGAAAGTTTCTGTGGCTCATGCAAAGCTGTGCTTCATTAATAATCTATATTTTTTGTAAAGAAAAAGAGAGTCTCATTTCTAGGTGGTAAAAGTGTAAAAAAGAACTGTGATAACATATAAGCAGAGTAATATAATTGACTTTTAACTTGTTTGTCTCTGCCTCTCACCCCCACTACCTCCAGTAGACTGCAAATTCCCTGAGTAATTTCAAGGTCTGTGATTCCCTTCCATTGCATTATTTTTAAGATTCATTATATAATTAAGTACCAGTAATTATTTGTTGAATTAGTTAGTTGATGATTAGGATCAATATATTGATACTTTATAATTAAAGGCTGCAAGGCACAAAGTTAAATATATCCTAAATAGGAATACTTAATCAGATAATGTTTAATGGATGAGCACTACATGACAGTGAGTCCTGGAGAAGGGTGCTTCCATCTCCTCTTGCCTTCCTCTCTGTTTTTTTCTTTTTATTCCCTTTTACTTTATGAAATAGTTCTTATGTGTCATTTATCCTACTCTCTAGTTTGTAGTAGAACTCTAAGCTTCCCTATGGCTCAGATGGTAAAGAATCTGCCTGCAATATGGGATACCTAGGTTGATCCCTGAATTGGGAAGATCTCCTGGAGCACGGCATGTCAACCCTCTCCAGTATTCTTGCCTGGAGAATTCTATGGACCAAAGAGCCTGGTGGACTATAGGCCACAAGGGCTCAAAGTGTTGGACACGACTGAGCAACTAAGCACAGCATATAGCACAAGCTCAGTTTACCCAAATTCTGTGCTTTTTTTTTTTTTTTTTGTTGTTGTTGTTGTTTTATTTTTAAAGAGGAGCTTTTCTATTTAGAAAATATTTTTTTCTCTCTCAGATATCTGGCTCTAGAGATTTAAAGCTAGATGTTTAGACTGTTGTGTCTGAGATAGTTTTCAAGAGCACTCTTGAAAATACAAAAGCTCTACACCAATTCTTTCATTCTATGATTTCACTTCACCTTAAGGCAAAGACTGCTCCTGGCTTAGGGTGGCGAAGATCATTCACAAGGTAGTACAAAGAAAAACAAGTCACATTACTGTATTTCAAAATATTCTCTCACTTTATATACCTAGTGAAGCAATAGAATGTCTATCATGATAGAGTAGTAATATGTAGAGAGGTTTTCATTGTGTAGTTGAATCTTTGATGAGTCTTGTGTTTTTCATCGTGGAAATGAGATGGTAAAGGCTAACGAAGTGAAGTGATATTCCAAGGGACACTCTTTAGTTTGTGTTTACACTTTAACAGACACGTCTTTATACTTGAGAATCTAAAGTGAACTCTGGGTCTATAATAAGGGTTATATCTTTATTTTACTTTTTTTGTTTGTAGGAGAGTAACACCATTCCATACAGCTATTTCATTCAACATATGTATATGAATTAGAAATAGTCTTCTCTTCTTCTGGGGCCTCTTCTATGTGGCCCTGGTCTTAGCATGGGGCTTGTGAGTGGATTCTCCCTTCATCCTGCTCAGCAGGGACCAACTAAGGGCACCTGGCATGATATTTTTTCCTAGGATTGAAATCTAAATATTTATTTTAAAATAAATATTGTTCTCAATTAATTGTAATCTGGAGAAGCAATAAAGTAAAACCTACTCAATGTTAATATCATTGCAATTTGCATGTTCTTTTGAGATTGGAGTTGGATGAAATTTCCATTTCCTTTAACTTAGGCAGTAAGAGGGAATATTTAGTAGAAAATGTATTTTCTTGGTATTTTGGGAAAAGAACCATGATCTAGTTAAACAATAACAACAACAACAACAACAACACACACACACACAACACAGAAGCAAAATGGATTTGTATCCATTCATGCTCCAGGAACTACTACAGAATTTGGAAAAACATGAATCTTAACTGAGAATTGTTTTAAAAAATTATTTGCTTACTATTGAATCAAGGCATTTGGATTACCTAGCATCTAAGCTTTGTAACTAATTCATATTAAGGATGAATATAAATATGTAGTTAATTCATATTGTTTAGAACATTGATGCTATAGGAGTGTTATGCACGATTTCTCTCAGTTTGTAATTTTATAAGACCTCAGAATCTTCTCCTCTAACCTCCATAATCAACTTAACAAGCCAAGTCAACTTTACCATAGTATGTAAATTGGTAAATTGGCTCATAGCTAAGTACCATAAATTTTATGATCATTTTTATCTCATAACAAAGACTTTGTTTGATCCAGCTTATTCATTTTCACAGCTGGAAGCAAGAAGAACAAAGTTTTGAACCCTTGGCCCTCAATTCCATTTTATTTGACTTCGGTAAATGCCTATCTATTGGTTAGATAAGGTCTGCTATTAAGATTTTTTAGGAGCCTTAAATCGTTCCCTCAGGCAGATTAAGCTCTCTCTATTTATTGTTCATATGGAATTATATCTAGTAGAATACACATGCATATTCTGGGTCAGTGGTTTCTGACTGCTAACAGAAGCTCTAGAGAAGTTTTGCAAAGTATAGATCAAGGAACTCTGATCACATTTCTGTGTTTATTAATATTTAAATATGTAATGCATTTATTTAAAAGCAGATTCTGACACTTGTATCAGAATCTTGGGGCTAGATCTGGGACCCTGTACTTTCAGTATAACTTCTAGATGGTTCTAAACCTCATTCTTAGCAGCCATATATGGGAGAAAGTGGGGAGGATATTGCAAGAACAGGGTGGCTTTCTTAGCAACTATTTCCAATTTTGATCAGAGCTGACTCATTTTCCTCTAAATCCAGTGACTAATTAAAAAATTTAGAACAAAATATTTCAGGACAAATGAAGCAACAGAAAAATTCAAAGATGATTTTATTCAAAAACAACAAAATGTGTGTGCTATAAAGTAACAATTATAATTGAGAAATTGTATGGGAGAAAACGCTACACTGTGTTAATCTAGAAGACATGTAATTTCAAGGCACCCTCTGTGTTGCCTCATTCATGTAAGATACCCAACCTTTTTTCTCATCTTTTTGCCTGTGTGTTTTCTTCTCTACCTCTAATCAAAATGATTCTTGCCTTTCTTTAAGATCAAAACCAAATGTAACACACACAACACAGAAGCAAAATGGATTTGTATCCATTCATGCTCCAGGAACTACTACAGAATTTGGAAAAACATGAATCTTAACTGAGAATTGTTTTAAAAAATTATTTGCTTACTATTGAATCAAGGCATTTGGATTACCTAGCATCTAAGCTTTGTAACTAATTCATATTAAGGATGAATATAAATATGTAGTTAATTCATATTGTTTAGAACATTGATGCTATAGGAGTGTTATGCACGATTTCTCTCAGTTTGTAATTTTATAAGACCTCAGAATCTTCTCCTCTAACCTCCATAATCAACTTAACAAGCCAAGTCAACTTTACCATAGTATGTAAATTGGTAAATTGGCTCATAGCTAAGTACCATAAATTTTATGATCATTTTTATCTCTTAACAAAGACTTTGTTTGATCCAGCTTATTCATTTTCACAGCTGGAAGCAAGAAGAACAAAGTTTTGAACCCTTGGCCCTCAATTCCATTTTATTTGACTTCGGTAAATGCCTATCTATTGGTTAAATAAGGTCTGCTATTAAGATTTTTTAGGAGCCTTAAATCGTTCCCTCAGGCAGATTAAGCTCTCTCTATTTATTGTTCATATGGAATTATATCTAGTAGAATACACATGCATATTCTGGGTCAGTGGTTTCTGACTGCTAACAGAAGCTCTAGAGAAGTTTTGCAAAGTATAGATCAAGGAACTCTGATCACATTTCTGTGTTTATTAATATTTAAATATGTAATGCATTTATTTAAAAGCAGATTCTGACACTTGTATCAGAATCTTGGGGCTAGATCTGGGACCCTGTACTTTCAGTATAACTTCTAGATGGTTCTAAACCTCATTCTTAGCAGCCATATATGGGAGAAAGTGGGGAGGATATTGCAAGAACAGGGTGGCTTTCTTAGCAACTATTTCCAATTTTGATCAGAGCTGACTCATTTTCCTCTAAATCCAGTGACTAATTAAAAAATTTAGAACAAAATATTTCAGGACAAATGAAGCAACAGAAAAATTCAAAGATGATTTTATTCAAAAACAACAAAATGTGTGTGCTATAAAGTAACAATTATAATTGAGAAATTGTATGGGAGAAAACGCTACACTGTGTTAATCTAGAAGACATGTAATTTCAAGGCACCCTCTGTGTTGCCTCATTCATGTAAGATACCCAACCTTTTTTCTCATCTTTTTGCCTGTGTGTTTTCTTCTCTACCTCTAATCAAAATGATTCTTGCCTTTCTTTAAGATCAAAACCAAATGTACTGATTTTATTAACATCTTGACAAAAAAAAAAAAAGGGTATTTTTAAATGCCTTGCATTTTAAGGTTTGTTTACAGATTATTGAGAAGCTGTTTGAGTATGAACCATCTCATTCAAAATGCAGATTAGATAGAATATAATTTTGTGTGTTGCTTGTTTATAAAGCTGGAAGTACTTTTTCTGAAATTTTTATTTCATAGCACTGACTGTTGTCTTTGAGAGGGGAATGAGCTATAGTCCACACTGTTGCCAGTGGACCTACATTCCTATCTACGTTGTGCATTTGTACAGGCTTGACATCATTATAAACTAAAAGCCACATAAATAATGCACGCTGTCTCTGTGACATAACTGTGCATACCATAATGTGTCTAAGTGCTAGATATAAATGTGGATAAAGGCTTCAGTAAACCCGAAAATATTTTAATGTTTTCTGCTCTGCAACAATAACAATTTGCAAAGCTTTACTCTCTTAGACATTAAATGCCAGGATCACTGCTTTCTCAGAGTCCTGTCTGGGAAGCCAATATTTTATAGGCCAATTTAAATGCTTCAACACTCTCCCAACATAATTTCTGAAAGATCCAGTTTTATAAATCTAGAATAATGGTTAAATAGTAGGCTTTAGAAACAGTTTGGCTAAAATGAAAATAAAAATGCAAACAGGCAAAATCAAAATTAAACTGTTGTAATTTTCTCTTAACTGTTTTAACACTTGTGGGAAATAGCATTTCTGGCAGTGTTTTCACAGGACTGAATATAAAGCATAATTGCACTCTAAAACATAAAAAAATGGCTGTCATTTTAGGTTGACCTTGAGTTAAGCACCTATTCTTTATTTTTCCAATCATATCAATAATTTGCTTTAATTAAGTGAATTAAATCACTTTAATTTTATTTTGGGGTATTTTAACTTGATAATATTTTTAAAAAATTAACTACAGTTGCTCCAAAACATGGAATTTAAGAGAAATCTATGCTGAAAGTAATACTTGTAAACCATTCCTAAAATAATATAAATATAGCTTGTTAGGTAATGTATTTGCCCTACATGGTAAAGTTTTAATGATATATTCATAATGTAGCATATGATTTATGATATGTTACCAATGGTTACTGTTTAATAATAAAATAACTTGTATATCATAGTTACAGTTACTTTCAAAATTTTTGAATTTATTTTCATTATATAATTTTTAAATGTGCTTTCCCTTTAACCACATTAAGATGAAATAAATTTATTTGTATTCTAACTTCTGCACAAAATTGTTATCGTTATACAAAATATGGAGGAATGCAATATTTTCTCAAGTAAGGTAAATTAGATTTAATTCTTATGTGAAGACAACTTGAAAATTTGAACATACTATACCACATATTGGAGAAGGCAATGGCAACCCACTCCAGTACTCTTGCCTGGAAAATCCCATGGACCGAGGAGCCTGGTAGGCTGCAGTCCACGGGGTCGCGAAGAGTTGGACACGAATGAACGACTTCACTTTCACTTTTCACTTTCATGCATTGGAGAAGGAAATGGCAACCCACTCCAATGTTCTTGCCTGGAGAATCCTACGGATGGGGGAGCCTGGTGGGCTGCCATCTCTGGGGTTGCACAGTCGGACACGACTGAAGCTACTTAGCAATGACCTTTGTATATGCAAATTTATCAGATATTCAAAGATCTTTATGGTCTGGAGGATGAAGAGGTACCCTTGACTAGACACACAACTCATTCTTAAATTAGGCATGTATTTTCTGAGCATCTGGTCTGTGAGTATCACAAGCTTAATCAGACATGGAACCAGCATAGACATGAATACATGTGTAACACTCAGGAGAGGCCCACTGGAGACACTGAAGTCTACAGGTCTGTCTTGGTTGTCTCTATCTTTAATAATACCTGAAAAGATTTTCCAAATTTGAATTTTAGTGAACAATATAAGTGAACTAAAATCACACTAAGGGTAAAGACCATTTACTGATTAAGACTTTAACTGTTTTATTGTTACAAAAATACTGCTTTTTCCCCAGAAAAGAAGTGTATTCTTATTGTAGGAAAATGTTTAAATATAAATAACAAAGGGAAATAATGGCAATAACTATAATCTTGCCACCATGATAAAAAGCATTGTGTGTGTGTGTATATGTATATATATTTGATAAGCACAAATAGGTTCTGTTAATCACATTGTTTTCTAATATGCTTTTAATTTTATATACAATCTGTAAGCAATTATTTACCAATACTTTTTAAAATGGGGCAATAGTTTTCCATTAACAGGATGCACCATAACTCAGTAATTTAATTCCTCACTATTTGATTTACGAGTTGTTTTTGATTATACACACAAATTTAATCAGCCTTCGCTGAACACTATGCGACTTTACACATATTGTAGATTACATCCTGAGAGTTAAAAAGCATACAGAGTAGAATTCTTATATTATTAATTATATTTTAAAACACTTGATTTATAATTTTGTGTTACTTTGCAAAATGTACCATTTTTGAAAGCAGTACGTGCCTGTATGTTTGCCAAACAATTGAGTATTGAATTATTTTTGTGTGTATTAAAGCTATTAAATATCAGCTAACTGCATTCTTTTCATTTCTCTAAAACAAAGAGAGAGCAACCTATCATTTTTCCTTTGAACCTTGTTCAAGTGTATTTCTCTGTGTATCGCCTGTTTGTGCTCTTTGCTTGGTTTTCAGTTTATACTGCTTGTTTTTTCTTATGGGGTGCACTGGGTCTTCCTTGCTGCATGTGGGCTTTCTCTAGTTGTGGTGACCTGGGTTTACTCTTCATTGCCGTGTGTGTGCTTTTCATTGTGGCAGCGTCTTTTGTTGTGCATGGGCTCTAGACCATGAGCTTCTGTAGTTGTGGGTCCTAGATATAAGATCTTGGTGATTTTTTTTAATCTGTTACAAATGTCGTAGAAATTTTCCCCAATTTTTATTGGTCTTTTGTTACTGTTTATCATTTTTTTCATATCTTTAAATTCTTAGGATGTACATACTTATGTCTCCCAACTGTGAGAAGTTTTATTGACATGAACTAGAGAGGAAAAAAGCAGAGACATCACTTTCCTGACAGAATCTGTATAGTCAAAGCTATGGTTTTTGCAGTAGTCATTTAGGATGTGAGAGTTGGACCATAAAGATGCTGAATGCCAAAGAATTGATGCTTTTGAATTGTGATACTGGGGACTCTTGAGAATTCCTTGGACTGAAGGGAGATCAAACCAGTCAATCTTAAAGGAAATCAACCCTGAATATTCATTGGAAGGACTGATGCTGAAGCTCTAATAATTTGACCACCTGATGTGAAGAGCCGATTCACTGAAAAAGACTCTGATGCTGAAAAAGATTGAAGGCAGGAGGAGAAGAGGTCAACAGAGGATGAGATGGTTGGATAGCATCATTGACTCAATGAACATGAGTTTGAGCAAATTCCAGGAAATAGTGAAGAACAGGGAAGCCTGGCGTGCTGCAGTCCATGGGTCGAAAACAGTGAGACATGACTCAGTGACTGAGCAACAACAGAGAGAAACAATCTCTCTGTAGAGACCTTGCATGTCTTCCCTAGACCACAAGCTCAGGAGGGCAGAGGCAATGCTGTTTTATCATTGATGATGAGTGATTGCCTCTTTTGAGTACAAGAAAAGAATTTTCTGCTATGTATGTAACGCATTCCACCCCCAGTATGCACTGAATTATTGTCAAGCATACGGGGAAGGCGATTGGTCTCTAAAAGAGAGTAGAGGAATTCACAAAAATAAAGGTAAAGATGCAAACAAGTTATCACTCTGGAAAAAGTAACAGTAAATTGCTTCTAAAGTCAGCATCATATATTTGATGGCAGTGGAAAATAGTGTGACAAAATATTATGTGCAGAATATGTCTACAAAATACCATTATAGATCCCCCAAATCATGTCAATATATTAAGGTTTCAGGGCACTGAGTAGTGAACTTGACCAGAGGTTGACTGTGACAGTAGAGAGCTTATTTGCAATGGTCAAAATGCCAGGAAGGAAATAATATCATTTAAACTTTAGAATGTTTGTTAAAGAAGCTATATCTGCAAGTGGAGGGTAGACATGGTTGAGATGGAAAGAGAGGCCTTTTTTCTAAATTTAGAATTATCATTTATTTCAGTAACATACTTCTTGGCTATCTTTACTTTCCAAATATTTAACATTAATTCCATCAATTGAGCTTTCTGCAAATAGCCATCTGGATTTATTTTCTTTTTTTCCACTAGGTTGTAAGCTCATTAGAATCTAGTCTCCATAATATTTTCCCTTTTGTGTCTTTCCTAAATACAGTCACTAAAACAAGTGCCTTGGAAATGCTTCAGGTTACTTTATTAAGTGGCTTCCTGTTTAGCTAAATTCATCTCTTATTGTAATCTGTATTCATACTTCTTAGACAATTTTATTCTAATGGAAACATTTCTTCACCTGCACCTACTTGATTTAGTTCTCCTTTCAATTTGACATTTTAAGCCTCATTATTAACATTATTAATTTAGTTTAATATTTTAAATCACCAAGGATTGCCATAAAGTGGATTTTTAAATTTCTATCCACTTAAAAGAAATTGACTGAATTGAAATTAAACTTTTCTCTAGGTTTTGAGCAAAAGTTAACAAAGTCAACATAAGGCCTAGTATAAAAATATACAGTGAGCTTTAATAGAGGAAGAAAGAAACCTCTTATCTTCTACGTTTGCTGTGTATTCACTGTGTAGACTTAGAAATACCAGCAAGGGAAGGCAATGCATTTTCTTTATGGTATGAAGGTTTTTGCTTAAATGTGATGCTTGTGTTTGCATATTAAAAAGATATTTATTTGTAAGATGATGTGACTTTAATGCATCCATTCAAATATCTCTGACATTAAGAACATAAATTTTTCCCGAGAGTTTATATGATATTCAAATTCAACCATAAACTATGGGTAAAGGTAGCAGTAATCCTATCTAGCACAGACTTTTCCACTAAAGAATTATTTACATTGGTCTTACAAAGTCTGTCTTTTAGAACTATATTCATAATGAAATTCAAAATATAGTTCCTCAGTCTCATGGTTTGAGTAAATCTCAGTAGATTTGTTGTTTAGAACTCATTTTCTTCAAGTTCTTTATAACATTATTATCCAAGAAGGGTAGTTTTGTCTTAGTTTATTAAACAGTTTATTAAAAATAGTTTACAAGAGATGTCTGTTTCTACTTTAGTTCTGTATTAATGGTCAGATAACCAAAGGATGGAAGATTAAAATGTGATATAAGAGCTAGAACAGCTGTTATCTTTTCATGACTGACTGAATGAATATATGTCTCTCCATAGTGTTTATTTTAAAAGTATCTACAAAAGATGTTTTAAGTGGATTTATTAAAAATCATGCATAGTTTTACACATGATAGGTACTAAGGTCAGTATGCTCAACAATTCATTGATAATGTAATGGCTAATGGAAGGATCGGAGAAGGCAGTGGCATCCCGCTCCAGTACTCTTGCCTGGAAACTCCCATGGACGGAGCAGCCTGGTAGGCTGCAGTCCATGGGATCGCTGAGTCAGACATGACTGAGAGACTTCACTTTCACTTTTCACTTTCATGTATTGGAGAAGGAAATGGCAACCCNGGAGAAGGCAATGGCATCCCACTCCAGTACTCTTGCCTGGAAACTCCCATGGACGGAGCAGCCTGGTAGGCTGCAGTCCATGGGATCGCTGAGTCAGACATGACTGAGAGACTTCACTTTCACTTTTCACTTTCATGTATTGGAGAAGGAAATGGCAACCCACTCCAGTGTTCTTGCCTGGAGAATCCCAGGGATGGGGGAGCCCAATGGGCTGCCATCTGTGGGGTCGCACAGAGTCGGACACGACTGAAGCGACTTAGCAGCAGCAGCAGCAGCAGTTCATGAAAAAGGGGGAAAATGCCAAGTTTATTAATTTTTAAATTCAGATATTTACATAGATCTGTTTCCTCAGCATGTCCTCTTTGACTGTACACAACTAACAGGGAGGTCTGATAAATGAGCCCTGATAGCTTTCATAGTGAAGCATCTTAGAAATGAAATCAGTATTAATTGTTTATTATGTGATAGGCATTTATGAGGACAGCTTTCGTACATAATCACATTAAGTCCTCCCAGTGAACTTTGCTGGTTTGTATAATTATCCCTGTTTTACATGTCAGCAAACCAAGGTTTAAAGATGTTAAACTGCTTGCCTTGGTGCACACAATTTACACACTTGGGAGATGGAACCTTTGCATCCAAATCAGATGCTCTAATCTGTGATCTTACACACTTTCCCTCATCTTGGAAATATCTCTTGCTTACTAACCAAGCATTTTTAAGATTTCTGACCTGATTTGATTGCAGTTTTATGCCACAGGAGATGGAGAAACAAGACAACTGGTACGGTATAAATAATTCAGAAGAAAAAGGAAGGGTAGATGAGTGAAGTGTTAGTGATGGTAGTTTGGAGAGAAAGCAGTAATCTAGAAATGTCCAGAGATTTCCATCGTTGTCCAGAGGTTAAGACTTCACCTTCCACTGCAGGAGGTTCAATTCATGGTTGGAAAGCTAATATCCTACATGCCTCCTGGCCAAAAACAAAACAAAACATAACATAGAAGCAGTATTGTAACAAATTTAATAAGGGGTTAAAAATGGTCCATGTCAAAAAAAATCTTAAGAAATATCCAGTATCCAAACTCATTCTTGCCTTCTTTTCTTCTTTAAGTCCAGAACCCACATTTTGTTGGTAGAAGGCAATCTCATTTTGCTTTCCTGGGAATTGTTTTAGTCCAGTGGTTCCCCATCACACATCAGAATCACTTGGAGAGCTTGTTAAAACACGGGAATCTTGGGCTCACTCTAGAATTTCTGATTCAGTAGGTCTGGGTTGGGCCCTAATATTTACATTTTTAAGTTCCCAGATGAGGCCACTCATCTGGCAGCCATGCTGTGAAGACCCATTTGTTTAGCCAAGTTCTGGTTCTCTAAATTGGCAGCACATTGGACTTGTCTGGAAACACTGTTAAAAGATACTGATATCCAGGTCATACGGAATTTTTTTTTTTTTTTTTTTGTCCTGATACTCATAAAGGAATGGCTCCAAAAATGGGCTTCTAACTTTAGTTACTTTTTTACCTTTGTCAACTTTCTGTCATATTGAGAAATATAGACCCTTAAAAGTGTGTTTATTTCCTGTGACTGTAAGAATTCACTCATGCCAAAGGGCTGATACAATCACTTTGGCTTTGTGTTTCCTGAATTATGTTGCTGTTTATGTTTTCTTGTTCATATTGAGTCAGAGAAATCTTAGAATGAAAATTTTAATCTAATGTTGGTGATTCTGTACAACATAAAATGCATTTGGTGATCTAGTTTTATCTGTGGCTCCATTTAGTGTAAGAATAAAGTGTACATTTGTGTGTGTTTTATCTTTTAGTTTATGATGTTGTTATTGTTGTTTAGTTGCTAAGGCATGTCCAACTCTTTTGTGACCCCATGGACTGTAGCCCACCAGGCTCCTCTGTTCATGGTATTTCCTAGGCAAGAATACTGGAGTTGGTTGCCATTTCCTTCTCTAGGGGTTCTTTCCAATCCAGGGATTGAACCCGTGTCTTTTGTGTTGGCAGGCAGATTCTTTGCCACTGAGCCACCAGGGAAGCTCTAGTTTATAATGTTACACTATATCTTATTTTTGTAAATAGCAGTATAGTTTGAGAATAAGGTGAGATATAACAATAATAATAAAAATTAAATTAAGTATAAGCAATATTAATGATCTCATTAAAAATGTACTAGTTCTATGAACTTTGTTTTAATGGGCATAATTTATTATTAAGTTATAAATGTTTTCATTTTTATAATTTTATTTTTCTCATTGTTATTAATCATAAAATAATTAAAGAGTTCTTAAAATTCTATAATAATAAGATTAAAAGAGTAAGTATATATACATAATGTTTAAGTAGATAAAAATATTTAGATATTTTATTTGTAGTATAACAGTACAAGTAATAAAGTTTCTGGGATAATAAGGTTGGGATTCAGAGTCAATATTTTAAAATCTGTATCATCATTGTTATCTTTCAAATTTGTCTATAGTCAAATTTTTATAAGACTATAGTGACTTCATAATGTGTAAACTATTGATATATTCATATGCTATGCTAAGTCACTTCAGTCGTGTCCAACTCTGTGCAACCCCATAGATGGCAGCCCACCAGGCTCCCCCATCCCTGGGATTCTCCAGGCAAGAACACTGGAGTGGGTTGCCATTTCCTTCTCCAATGCATGAAAATGAAAAGTGAAAGTGAAGTCGCCCAATGGTATCCAACTCTTAGCGACCCCATGGACTGCAGCCCACCAGGCTCCTCCATCCATGGGGTTTTCCAGGCAAGAGTACTGGAGTGGGGTGCCAATGCCTTCTTCAGAATATTCATAACATCACTGATATTCCCTAAGAATAGTTACTTCTAGATATAATACAATTTAAGAGAGATTTCTGCATAACATCACTGATATTCCCTAAGAATAGTTACTTCTAGATATAATATAATTTGAGAGATTTCTGCATACCAGTTATGCAAAATACTTTATGCAAATAACAGAAGGATATGCAAGAATTTTAAATTTGAGTATAGATAAGAGAAATTTTAAAAATTAGGTATCATTTAAAAGAGAATATAAAGACCATTAAGAAGGTACAATATTACTTGGGTGCAGAGGAAGTAGGGTTGATTGTATACAAAGGAAAAAAAAAAAAAAAATCACCTCCACTAGCTTTGTTCGTAGTGATGCTTTCTAAGGCCCACTTGACTTCACATTCCAAGATGTCTGGCTCTAGATTAGTGATCACATCATCATGATTATCTGGGTCGTGAAGATCTTTTTTGTACAGTTCTTCTGTGTATTCTTGCCACCTCTTCTTAATATCTTCTGCTTCTGTTAGGTCCATACCATTTCTGTCCTTTATCGAGCCCATCCTTGCATGAAATGTTCCCTTGGTATCTCTAATTTTCTTGAAGAGATCTCTAGTCTTTCCCATTCTGTTGTTTTCCTCTATTTCTTTGCATTGATCACTGAAGAAGGCTTTCTTATCTCTTCTTGCTATTCTTTGGAACTCTGCATTCAGGTGCTTATATCTTTCCTTTTCTCCTTTGCTTTTCGCCTCTCTTCTTTTCACAGCTATTTGTAAGGCCTCCCCAGACAGCCATTTTGCTTTTTTGCATTTCTTTTCCATGGGGATGGTCTATCAATTTGATTAATTTGTGTCTTGATGTGTTCCTTCTTGGATTTATCCTTTATGAGACTCTGTATTTCCTGGACTTGAGTGTTTCCTTTACCATGTTAGAGAAGTTTTCAATTATTACCTCTTCAAATATTTTCTCAGGTCCTTTCTCTCTTATCCTTCCAGGACCCCTATGAGTATGGGTGCATTTAATATTGTACCAGTGCTCTCTTAGACTGCCCTTGTTTCTTCTCATTCTTTATTCTGTTCTGCTGCAATGATTTCCACCAGTCTGTCTTCCAGCTCACTTATTCATGCTTCAGCATCATTTATTCTGCTATTAATTCTTCCTAGCGTATTTTAAATATTTTAGTTATCATATCATTCATCTTTGTTCTTTAAAGTTTCTATCTCTTTATTAAACATTTCTTGTATCACCTCCATCAGTGCCTCTATTCTTTTCCTGAGATCTTGCATCATCTTTACTATTGTTACTCTGAATTCTTTTTCTGGTGGATTTTCTATCTCTATTTCACTTTGTGGCTCCCTGCCCCAAAAATGGTGAGGTACAGAGGGAAGGGACTGGGATTGTGGGAATAAATACTCTGAATGCTCTTTCTTTCCACCTTCTAGTCTCCTGCAGGTATCTTATACCAGCCAATTCTAATTGAAAGAAGTTAATGGAACCTAGATGACACATTCCATAGAGGTCTTCAGGACGGGAGCTATTTTACAATAGTAGGATGATAAAACATTTAATGAAGGGAAAGATGTACTTGAATTTGCTTTTCTAAAGTTATTGGTAATAGTAATTGATTGGAGTAGCACTTTGTGCTAGAGGGCTAATTCATTGTTGAAATACTTCAAGTGATGAGTAAGAAGTGAAATTAAGAAGGACAGAAAGGAGAGGAAAGGCTGGAAAAGTTGATGTAATACTTGTATGATATAAATGCAACACAATTGGACTAACTGGAAATGCAAGGAAAAAGAAGAAAGAGCTGCTAAAGAGCATTATTAGTTTTTAACTTAGAAGCCTGGGTTGACAGAAGTCCAAGAGGACCTTTCTGTGGGAACAGAAAAAGATCCCTCATTTTGTTTTGAGCTCTTTAGTTTAAGGCACTTAGCCAACATCCAAGTTGACATTCTTCATCTTCTTAGCTTGGCATTATGATCTTTTTTGTTTCCAACTTTATTTTGATATAACTGAAAATACAGCATTGTGTAAGCTTAAGTTATACAATGTAATAATTCTCTATATGTGCATATTGCAAAGTGATTACCAGAATATGGTTAATTAATACATTCATCATTAAGGTATTTTCTTGTGTGACTCAGGCTTCTTATTTTGGCCACATCATCATTAGCCCTCTCTCTTGTTCTAGTGAATCTGTTTACTCTCCAAATGGGACTCTGTCTCCAAGTGGGACTCTGTGTCATGCATGGTACTTTCTTTCAACAATCTCCAAAACCATCCTTTCAAACTTAGTTGAAAGTCAATTCTGTGAAACTCTGATCTCTCTCCAGTCAAATCCAAATAGTTCTTCTTTGGGTATTAGCTGTATTCCAGCATGTGTCTGAGAATACCAGTAATATTAGTTTACTTATCTAATGCCTTCATGATACTGTATCTTGAGAAAAAGGATGCTGAGAATTTGACTATTTTACAACGCCTACCATTGTGCTGATCGCATACTAAGTAACTGTGAGAAAATAGGGATGATGAAAAGACAACACAATTGAAGCATTTACTATTTGGACAAATAGAGGAGTTCTTAAAAAATAAATAAAAGCTAAAAGCAAAGCCAGAGGAGATTGGTGACAATAATGAAATTTTGATGATAAAATTAGTTCTCTTTTCCAAACTGCTTTAGATAGAATTATGGTGCTTTTATGGATTATTTCCTGATATGCTCTTAACTCATGTGCATAGATATATTATACTTATTAACTTTGGATATATTTTACATGAGATGTATGCAGTACTTGTAAAAGAGAAGACAGAGAAAAATATCTTGAGCTATAATTTCTTTGGAGAAATCACTGAGTTTAAAATAAAATTTTCTGATATTAAAGTAGGGATCTAAATTTTCTTCCAATAGTATACCTCTGTCTCTTATACACATCTAGATGTGTATAAGAGACAGGATGTATGCAGTACTTGTAAAAGAGAAGACAGAGAAAAATATCTTGAGCTATAATTTCTTTGGAGAAATCACTGAGTTTAAAATAAAATTTTCTGATATTAAAGTAGGGATCTAAATTTTCTTCCAGGGATTACTTTTCAGTCTATTTTAAATTAAACACGAAGTTTTCTAATGAAACACAGTTATCCTGTTGGTTAGGATGTGATGAACTCAAATTAATATTCTGGGAAAGCTTTTAGTGAGTTAATTAGAAAATGTAGATTTTTAAAAATTAAATGATATTTATTATTAAATTATTTTTAAATTTAAATATTAAATTTGGTAACTCAATTTTTATCAGCAAAATTTTTGAAACAAATATGACTGCCCAGTAATGTCAGTAGCATTGGTGTATTTCAAAGATTGATTTAAAATGAAAGGACACAAGAGACTTTTTATGAAGTAGAATATCTGCTCCAAAGTTGTCCTGGAATAGACCCATTCACTGTTCACATTCAATTCAAAAAAGATTTCCCTTTTAACAGCGTTAAACTGTTATGGCTTGTACCATGTTCGTTTCATTACTAGCAATGCCTTAGTTTAGATTCCAGTTGTGACATTCTGTATTCACGTTATTAGAAAAACAGAGGATTAGCCACAAAACACTGTGGTGGTGTTTGTTTACATTTTCAAATACTTCTAACATGATCTACATATTTTGTATATTCAGAATTTAGATTGCCCTTTCCAACACAGACCAGTGATACTATAAATAACTGATAACAGCAATTGCTGATGAGCAGTGCTCTAGAATAACATAAAGGTCAAAGAATGATAGTTCATGATCATCCTTAACAAAGTATACAAGGCTTTAAAATACTGATGTTGAACTCCGGTGGCCTAGCACAGGGAATTCATGGCACAATATGAATCCCCTTTCATCAGTGTGATTGTGAGAAGGTTAAGAACCAGAGCCAAATTATCTGCTCTCTCTACAAATGCAGAGATCTGAGGGTCAGCTTTCTGTGTGCAGCACAGGTCAATAGATAGTTTTACACATCATAGCTGATCCTCAGTCATGCTTTATTGCTAATTTAATCTCTAGTACAGTGTGGCATTTTAAAAAAATGCTAAAAAGGTAGAAGTGCTTAATCTCAAGGCACCATAGCTTTAATAATATTGAAAAATATTCAAATACAGGAATCACTTAAAGTTTGAGCATAGAACATTTTAGTTTTTATCAGACTCTGATAATGTTGGATCAATAAGAATCTGACTGGAAAATATGATTCATTTGCATACTTGTGATCGTCATTTACATCTGACAAGCCTATTGCCTATTAACAGAAATGGCTTGTACATTTCTTTTACCTCCTTGACACTAGCAGGCTTATGCTGATTTTAGATTATGGAATCAGCCAAACTGCTTTTCAAAAGGAAAATATGTCCAAGCAGTTGTTATCTCTCCATTATAGTTATATATATATTTTTGATACAGAATGCTATACTTCTGCTTATTCTTATTTCTCTTTCGACTTTCAACTCCTATATTTGTAAAACTAAATTAAGTGGCCAGTAGAAGGAAAGAAAACTTGAATATAGTTGGGCTTCTCAATCTTTTTCATGACATGGAGCCTGTAGAAAATGATGATACTGGTAAGATCCACTGGGTAAATTAGAGGAGATTTGATTTTACGTGTACCATGCTTAAGATAAAAAGTCCATGTGACTGAGAGACTGAACAATAACAACAAACATTTTCTTTATATAATTATGGTAAGAGGAATAAAGCAAGTATTGGAAGATATTAAATATTGGATTCAAATAATGCTAATGCTTTTTTTCCCAGAAAGGTAACAAGATCTTTAATTTGCTTCCTATTAAAGTCTTTTCAAATTTTTTATTATGACAAAATATATCTAACATACAATTTTACATATATAATAAACATTTCTTTCTCCACATTCTTGACAGCATTTTTTTTTTTTTTCTGGGAGGTGTTTATAATAGCCATCCCATCCCAGTGAGTGTGAAATGATATCATGTGGTTTTGATTTGTACTTCCTAATGATAGTGACATTGACTATCTTTATATGTGCTTAGCTAATTTGCATAGTTGTTCATGTCCTTTGCTCATTTTGAATGGGGTTTTTGTTTTTTATTCAGTTGTAGGAGTTCTTTGTATATTCTGGATATTAATCTCTTATCAGAGTATGATTTGCAAATATTTTCTCAGATTCTGTGTGTTGACTTTTCACTCTGTTGTTAGTGTTCATTGATGCATACAAGCTTTACTTTTGGCATAGTTCAGTTTATCTATTTTTTCTTTGGCTACCTTTGCTTTTGGTATCATAGCCAACAAATAGCTGCCAAATTCAATGTCATGAGGCTTTTTCCCTAGTCTGTATTTGGGCTGTGCCCTGCAGCATGTGGGATCTTAGTTCCCTGACCAGGGATTGAACCTCTGCCCCCTGTACTGAGAGCATGGAGTCTTAATCACTAAACCCCCAAGGGAAGTCTTCCTCTAAACTTTCTTCTGAGAGTTTTATAGCTCTTATATTTAGGATTTTGATTTAGTTTGAGTTAATCTTTGTGTGTGATACAAAGGTAAACGTCCAACTTCATTATTTTGCAAAGGAATATCTTACTTCTCCTAACCATTTTCTTCTGTTCCTTCTTTATCCTCCCTACTGTCCCCACCTCCTTATTCTCTTCCTCCTTTTCCTCCTCTTCTCCTTCTACTACTAAAATGTAGGGCCTTTTTTCACATTATATAATGGAAAATGTGTTGTTCTAACATTATTAAAAAAAATTCTTTAATCTCAAGGTTATTGTCCCCAGAATGTTCACTTCAGGAAGGCTAATGAAACTTGAATATTTATTTATCTGCATATTCCTTTTGGATTAGCATCTTCATTTAGCAACTTTTAACCGTTAGAAATTTTGAGCAATGGGTCTCAAAATTTAACATGCCCCAGAATCAGCTGAAAAATTTGTTCAATGAATCTTACCCCAGAGTTCCTGATACAGTAGTTTGAGATAGGGCCCAAGAACTAGCATTTTAAAAAGTGTCCAGGTGAGGCTAATGCTGCTAATTCAGACACCATACTTTTAGGACAACTAGAAGGAGATATTCTGGGGTAAGAGAAATGTTCTATATCCTGTGTGGTGGTTATACAGATGTAAAAGATTGTTAAAAACCATCAAACTTAACATTTAAAATATAAGCAGTTTACTGTATATTAATTATAATGCAGTTTTAAAATAACTTCTTAGGAACACTGAAAAATAGATAAGTGGAAACACATACTTGAATAGAAAGATTATTTTGTAAAAATGTCAGTTCTATCTAAATTAAATCAAGTGTTCTTATTTTAAAAAGAATATAAAGCATGGGGTGATGAATCTAAGTCCCCAGTCCTGACTTCAGTATTTTGCAAAAGAATTACCATTGGCAAATTGTTTTAGTTGTCTCATGTATGAAATAGTGATGAATAATCCTACCTTCTTAGTCTTGTTGCAAGTATCAAATAATAAACTATTATTTAATACTCCCTAATTTAAAGACATACTAATTTAAAGACTGATCTAAAAATTACAATATTTTATACATTGTAGAAGCTAGTGTTTCTTTGGTCTGAAATCTATTTAACAAAGAATATACATACATGAGCATTCTAAATTCCTGTTTTGGAATTAGATGATTAATACAGCTGCGTTGTGTAAATCTAGGAGTTTCCATATAAGACCTCTATATTTATCAGTTGTTATCTTTTAAATATATTTCTTCTTGCCTCACAAAGAGCTGTTCTCCAGTGTATGTCATACAATATTGAAACAAGAACCATGGATGCTCCTAATTAAAACAGTTGGCTTTAATACCTTTGTTATTAAATTTTGTGTTGATAAAACCCCAGGTGGTTATGTAAAATTTCAACAAATGTTTTTTCATTTTTTTGTTTCATAAGACTAGGAAAGAGAAATCTAAAAGGCACTGCTCAAATTGTAAATCCCTTTTTCACAACTGAGGTGCAAATTGTATTTGTAAAGAAGAATTTTTTTTTATAGAAAAGCAAGAAATATCTACTGCTTTTATTTAGCAACACATTCAGGAAATATTTGTAAGCATCCATTGAATTTAAGCTATTTTACAAGGTGTTCTAGATACCATAATAGGTTAAGTTAAAATATATGCCTTCATATGTTTATGTGAGACTTTAGCTTCTTATTCAATGGACTAAAATCTAATATGAAAAATGCATCTAAAAAGTTATGTATAAAATGATATGGAATTCTTGGGTGAGGGAGTGATTTTGAATCAAGGAATTTAGAGTCAAGGGATTTAAGAAAGCTTAGAAAGGAGAATATACTTGAGAGATGCTATGGAAGGTAAATCTTTAGGAAAAAGACTAAGGACAGAGGTTATATTCATCTCCTCTCAGGGAATGAGATGGCTGGATGGCTGATGCAATGGCCATGAACTTGGGCAAACTCCGGGAGATGGTGAGATACAGGGAGACCTGGCATGCTGCAGTCCATGGGGTCACGAAGAGTTGGCCATGCTAAGGACAGAGGTTATACTCATCTCAGGGAATGAGATAGCTGGATGGCTGAGGCAATGGCCATGAACTTGGGCAAACTCCGGGAGATGGTGAGATACAGGGAGACCTGGCATGCTGCAGTCCATGGGGTTGTGAAGAGTTGGCCATGACCGGGTGACTGAACAGCAACAGAGGTTACACATTCTCCAGAAGAAAGACCAACATAAATAAGGGAGGCAGAGAGAAGGAAATACATGATATTCAAGTAACTGCATGAACACATACAATCAGTATAATTCTGGGTGGCTGAGTGAAATAATATATGAAAGTTGAAGCTGGATGTTAGTTTAGAAAGTTATTTCTCAGATCCTGATGAGTTGAGACTTTTATCCAAAGAATGGTGCTGAATAAACTGTGGTCTATGGGCCAGTTTTTGCCCAATGCCTGTTTTTGTTAGCGTAGTTTTCTTTGGAACATGGCTATAATCATTCATTTAAGTGGTCCATTGAGGCCTTCATGCTGCAGAGTTGAATAGTTGTAACAAAGACCATATGGCCCCCAAAGCCTAAAACATTTTCTGTGTGGCCTTTACAGAAAAAAAGTTCTCTGACCCCCAGTAAGATACCAGTTGAGCCTGAAAGAGGCTTCCCTGGTGGCTCAAATGGTAAAGAATCTGCCTGCAATGCAGGAAACCTGGGTTTTGTGGTCGAGAAGATCCTCTGGAGAAAGGAATGGCTACTCACTTTAGTATTCTTGCCTGGAGAATTCTATGGAGAGAGGAGCCTGGTGGGCTACAGTCCACATGGTCACAAAGAGTCAGACACAACTGAGCGACTCACTCACTTTTTCTCATTATGAAAGACTGCTCCGTGGACAGGCTTGTTACAAGAAAATGATGATATCAAGGAGCTTGCGCCAGAAGCAAATTAATTCAGTGCTTCCTTTATCAAGAAATTCTAACTATTAAAAAAAATGAAACAAAACAGCTGATTAGGACAGTGTATGTAATGAATTGACGTGCATTTTACCAAGGCTTCTTATGTACTTGCAATCCAGGATCATACAATCTAGTTCAGGGATCTCACTTTGAGTAAGTAAAGGTGTATTGAAGATTTCTAAGCCAGATGGTAGAATCAAATGTATATTGTTAAAGGACCAATAAGATCAAATAGAATCTTTTTCTTTTTTCGGTCTTTTGTAATGCTTCAGCAGAATGTAGAAGGCATATGTGGAATTTTGGAATCCTACACATCCGGTTTCAGATTTGGGTGGGGGTCGGGGATGGGGGTGGGGTCATATCCTGACACTCAAGAAGGAATATTCCTTTTCCCTTATATTCTAAAAATGCCACATGAGAACTCTGAGTGTTCTATCTTATTTAAGAAGGTTACTCCAGCAGTCGGTGGATCAGATCGTGGAGCTGGTAGGAGCGGTGGGGAGCAGTTATACATGGCAAGGATGGTTCATTGCAGACATCAAGGTGATACTATGGAAATCCCCAGGAGAATTATACTGTTGAACACTTTGTATTTTCTGCTACTCATGAAGGTAATCAAGTTCATGACAACTTTCAGTCACTCATGTACCGTCAGGTATATTACAACAGCCTGTTACAGCTGGGAGGGATTGGGGGCAGGAGGAGAAGGGGACAACCGAGGTTGAGATGGCTGGATGGCATCATGGACTCGATGGACGTGAGTCTGAGTGAACTCCGGGAGATGGTGATGGACAGGGAGGCCTGGCGTGCTGCGATTCATGGGGTCGCAAAGAGTCGGACACGACTGAGCGACTGAACTGAACTGAAGATATACCTCAACACAGAGAATAAGCCTGAAGAATATGTCCCTCATACTGTACCTGTATATTTTGATTTGTCCATGCTAGGGTATATTTTTTTCCTTACTAATTTAAATAAGATGAATACCCAGGAGATTCTCAAATAAGAGGGAAATGTCAATTTTTAAATCACTTAATCTGTGTAATACTGAGGCTGTAGAAACTGATTATCCTGTGACGCTTAGGCAGCATTTTAAAAAATAGCATGACTGTAAATCAGATCTCTTTTTATAATGACTTTTTAATGACTTCTATATCATCGCCTGGATCTTTACTTTTGTGACACCTGGATATAAAGCTGTGCTTTCTTTAAACTTTTACTACTGTGGTTTATGCTATGTTTTATTAGAAAAGGTATATTTCTATAAAGCGTCATCCTTCCTGCCCTGTATGAGAAAAGACAGTTTGAAGGCTGGGAGAGAGATGCTGATATTTTATGAGTGACAGCACTGTTAGGTATGATCATTACTGCTGTACTCTTTCCAGGAGGGGAGTTGATTTCCTTTGCAGGTACGTGCTCAAATAATTTCATCTCAGGCATGTGCTTGGATCATTCTTCATTTTCCATTAGACATCATACATACATCATATGTCTTCAATTAAGGCATATAAAACTAGTGACCAGATGATACACTTTTACATTGGTACTGTCTAGATGTGCTTCTGCTTGTTCAGTTGCTCAGTTGTGTCCAGCTGTTTGCCACCCTGTGGACTGTAGCCCTCCACACTGCTCTGTCCTTGGGATTTTCCAGCAAGAATACTGGGGTTGCCATTTCCTCCTCCAGTGGATCTTCCTGACCCAGGGATCGAACCCATGTCTCCTGCCTTGGAGGCAGATTCTTTCCTGGTGATCGATTGAGGAAGCCCAGTGTTCATAGGGCAGTGTTAAAACACAAATGCAGTTGTACGGTTTGCATTTTTCAAATGGATCTCCTGAAATGTCTCCCCTTTTCCTTTTCTTTGCAGGTGAGGGGATATTTCAAGGGAATATAATTAGAATTGTTCCAATAATTCATTTACTTTCGTTATTGTGATTGAATTTTCTCAAATTGTATTGTTGGGGGAAATGAAGCATTTGTATTTTTTCATTGTCTAGTTGCTGTGAAATTAGTACAAGGACCTCCAGTTGAAGAACTATTGATTAGATGCTTTTATCGTTACTAGAATAATGACTTTTAGTCACCAAATACTTCCATGGTCTCCAAATCTATTCATATTGTTCTGCCTTTTTATATTTTTTCTCCCCTAGCCTGGAACATGTTATTATAAAATTTTCTTGCATAATATTATCTGATCTACAGCTCTAGTATTCCCTTGGTGTTTTTGTTTCCACATGTGCTATACTGATTTTAAAGTACTTTTTGCTTATCTAGTATTTTTGAGAGTATCAAGTATTGTTGAGAGTGAACCAGACACTGTATAAGAAATGAAATAGTCATGGCCCCAAAGATATAAACATTACCATTTGGCAGTATTCCGTCCTGTTGTTCTTCCTTATATAAATTTGTAGTTATATAGTCAGTTCAGTTCAGTCACTCAGTCGTGTCTGACTCTTTGCAACCCCATGGACTGCAGCATGCTAGGCCTCCCTGTCCATCACCAACACCCGGAGTTTACTCAAACTCAAGTTCATTGAGTTGGTGATGCCATCCAATAATCTCATCATCTGCCATCACTTTCTTCTCCCTCCCTCCATCTTTCCCAGCAACAGGGTCTTTTCCAATGAGTCAGTTCTTCACATCAGGTGGCCAAAGTATTGGAGCTTCAGCATCAGTCTTTCCAATGAATATTCAGGACTGATTTTGTTTAGAATCGATTGGTTGGGTCTTCTTGCTCTCCAGAGGACTTTAAAGAGTCTTCATCAACACCACAGTTCAAAAACATCAATTCTTCTGTGCTCAGCTTTCTTTATAGTCCAACTCTGACATCCATACATGACTGCTGGAAAAACCATAGCTTTGGCTAGATGGACCTTTGTTGGGAAAGTAATGTCTCTGCTTTGTAATACAGTCCTAGTTTTTAGTATTTCCTCTTATAGTTAGTAATCTTTATATATTATTTACAATTTTTTCTCAGTCCCATATCATGAAGATATTATTACACATCTTCAGTTCAGTTCAGTTGCTCAGTCGTGTCCGACTCTTTGCGACCCCATGAATCGCAGCACGCCAGGCCTCCCTGTCCATCACCATCTCCCGGAGTTCACTCAAACTCACATCCATTGAGTCGTTGATGCCATCCAGCCATCTCATCCTCTGTCATCCCCTTCTCCTCCTGCCCCCAATCCCTCCCAGCATCAGAGTCTTTTCCAATGAGTCAACTCTTCACATGAGGTGGTCAAAGTACTGGAGTTTCAGCTTTAGCATCATTCCTTCCAAAGAACACCCAGGAAAGATCTCCTTCAGAATGGACTGGTTGGATCTCTTTGCAGTCCAAGGGACTTTCAAGAATCTTCTCCAACACCACAGTTCAAAAGCATCAATTCTTCGGTGCTCAGCCTTCTTCACAGTCCAACTCTCACATGACCACTGGAAAAACCATAGACAAGCTTTATTGTTTTACTTTTCATATTTCAGGTATATTCTACCTGGAATTTATTATTTTTGAATGCTGTGAAATAGGGGTCAAGGTTTCTTTTTTCCCCATAGGACTACATAATTTATTCAATACACATTGAAAAGATTGTCCTTTCCTTCACTGCTCTGAAGAACTAACCTTTTCATAAATCAGATGTACAAATATGCATAGAATTTTAATACTTTTTTAAGCATTTCTCTGGCCCGTTTTTCTGTCTTTACTCCAATACAACTCTATCTTGATTATTCTACCTTTATAATGAATCTTGATATCTGATCAAGTAAATTCTTCAACTTTGTTCTCCTTCGTGATAAAATGGCTATTCTTAGTTCTTTGGATATCTATATTAAGCTTAGAGTCAGTTTGCCAATTTGGGGGAAAAAAATCTACTGAAATGGAGCTGAATTTCAGTGAATCCTGAGCCACTGAATAATTCATGTATTCATCTTTGTTCTCAGCATCCGTAGGATCCTGGGATATTAAGCACACACAAGGAAAAAAGCTGGAACTGTTTAGTCATTGACACACAGTTCTGACAGTTTAACGTAATAATCCTGTCTCTTAAAAATAATCTTAATTCATAACCTGTGTAATTCATAGGACACTAAACTCTTTATTCCATTAGCAGCAATTAGTGACATAAACATATCACAAATCACAACTCCCATTTATTAAATATATTAGATGGGCCAGGTACTGTGTTAGAGGTTCCACCTATTTCTAACTCCTGTTAATACCATGGAGCTAGTGAATTCTGGGAGTTGGTGATGGACAGGGAGGCCTGGCGTGCTGCGATTCATGGGGTCGCAAAGAGTCGGACACGACTGAGCGACTGAACTGAACTGATCCTATTTTATAAATGAAGAAAGCAGTAGGTTCAGAGAGGTTAAATAACTTGCCTAATATTGCCATCTAGTAAATTCTGTGTCAGGGCTCAATCATGTCTTGTCTCTTGTCCACAGTCACATTCCCACTGCTGGACAAGTAAGACTCGAAAGACTGACTCAGTTTAATATGTGGTGACTGAATGAACACTTTCCTCTTTCTCTCCATCTATTTTCTATTGATGTTTCATACTACTTTCCTCCAGAAGTTATACAGCTTTCCAAATGGTTTTAATAAGTAGCAAGTTTAAATTCTATGGTACTAGTGTCACATGTGATGAAAAAGTGCTGTGAAAGCTATTAATCAAAGAAGTGAAAGAATGCCAGAATGCCCGAAATTTGAGGAATCACTTCCTTATTTAATATTTTAAAAAGCTCCATGTTGCATAGCACGTCTTATCTCTTTTTTGAATTGATAATTAAAATGGGGGTATAAACTCTATCCTTTATGGCAAGATTACACTGATATTTGTTTCCATCATTAGTTTCCCTCTCCTGTATGAAATTCAGAGAGAAAAGATACACACTAAAAATTATCTACCAATTTATTAAAAAATGTTTAAGTAAAACTGACCTAAATTAATAGAGAAAATAAGTTTGAACCTGAAAGACTTTAGACCAGTTTATAGAACAGTTCATTTCTCTTTTTCATGCTTTAATTATTTATAGTTACATTTTTTATGCCTCTTCTAAATGTTTTCAGTGTTACACAGTCTCATTTTACACTCATAAAAATAAGCTCTACAAAACTGATCAGAGTATTGGCAGTATTGTTGTAAAAAAAAAGATCAAAGTCATTACATGTTGCTGCTAAGTCACTTCAGTTGTGTCCAACTCTGTGCGACCCCATAGACAGCAGCCCACCAGGCTCCCCTATCCCTGGGATTCTCTAGGCAAGAATACTGGAGTGGGTTGCCATTTCCTTCTCCAATGCATGAAAGTGAAAAATGAGAGTGAAGTCGCTCAGTCATGTCAGACTCTTAGCAACCCCATGGACTGCAGCCTACCAGGCTCCTCCATCCATGGGATTTTCCAGGCAAGAGTACTGGAGTGGGGTGCCATTGCCTTCTCCACATTACATGTTAGATTTGGTAATTTCAGCCTTTACCATAATTTTTGCACATTGTACCAATGCTACATAGATTCAAAATTAAAATAGAATGTCTATGCTGAAGGTTATGAGTCATTATGCTAAACAGCATGTTATATTCTTAGGACAAATTACAGAACTGTAATGTATGATCAATGACAAACTGTATTTATGAGTTTCTTCTTCGTTTTTATCTGATAAACACATCCTCCTTTCCCCAGAAATACTGCAGACGGCTGGTACCTGTATGCTGATAGTTCCAATGGAAAATTTGGTGACATGGCTGATATCCTTACTCCTGTCATTTCACGCACAGGACCAAAGTGTACCCTGGTGTTCTGGACTCATATGAATGGTGCCACAGTTGGTTCTCTCCAGGTACTGCTTAGGCAATGGCATTTTCCAAATTTGTTCTATAAAAATTCATACTATACAATTTAGTGTTATTAAAATATATAGTCTGCTAATAAATGAGAAATGGACAATTACCAACAATTATCAACTGGTTTCAAAACATTATGACCGAAAAAATTTAGTAGAATTGGACCTGAATATCTAATAGAATTTTTTTAACTATCCTATTTATGATTATGGTCTATTTTAGGTCATTTTATTTCCTCTTCTTTTTTTTTTTTTCAAATGTATTTGACATAAAAATGTGTCAAACCCATTTATAAAAATTTAAAGTTTGGGCTTTCCTGGTAGCTCAGACGGTAAAGCGTCTGCCTACAATGTGGGAGACCCGGGTTCGATCCATGGGTCGGAAAGATCCCCTGGAGAAGGAAATGGCAACCCACTCCAATATTCTTGCCTGGAAAATCCCATGGACTGAGGAGCCTGGTAGGCTACAGTCCATGGGGTCACAAAGAGTCAGACACAATTGAGCATCTTCACTTTCACTTTCAAAACGCAAGTAGCCAGTTGACCTCATGTTTTTTTTTTTTTTTTTTTAATTTATTGAGGTATATACATATAGTTTATATGTATATGATTATGGAATTTATTCTGAGGCTATAGCTTCTGTGTGATACTATTTTACCCTTGAAATATGTCTTATAGGTTTCAGAGTCAATATTCTGTGAATAACACAACAAATGAATATAAACACTTGGGTGATATTTGGATGTGCATTCTTGTTGTCTTTGATGTAGTGGTGCTACATTCTCCAATAGTCTCTTTCAAATTGTTTCTTGTTTAAAAAAACATACACACACACACACACACACATATATATTAAACTGTTTGAAACTCACAAAGGATTGCAAGAATCTTACAGGTAACTCTAATGTATCTTTCAGTCAGAGATTCTTTTTCTTGTCCACTATCCCTATAGAATCTTTTGTAGGAAAATTTTAATTCAATATAGAATTATTTATCACACTCCATTGTCTCTTTCTAGTACCTTTTTTAAAAATTAATTTTTTTTGACTGTGCTGGGTGTTCAGGGCGGCGGGCTGGTTTTTCTCCAGTTGCGGTGAGCCAGGGCTGCTCTTTAGGTGCGGTGCGCAGGCTTCTCGTTGTGGCGGCTTCTCTTGTTGTGGAGCACAGGCCCTAGGCATTGCAGGCTTCGGTGGTTGTGGCCTGTGGGCTCAGCAGTGGCGGCTTGCAGCCTCTAGAGTGCAGACCGAGTAGTTGTGCTGCACAGACTTACTTGCTCCATGACATGTGGGATCTTCCTGGACCAAGGATTGAACCCATGTCCCCTGTATAGCCAGGAGGACTCCAAACCCTGCACCACCAGCCGCTAAGTCACTTCAGTCGTGTCCGACTCTGTGCAGCCCCATAGACGGCAGCCCACCAGGCTCCCCCGTCCCTGGGATTCTCCAGGCAAGAACACTGGAGTGGGTGCCATTTCCTTCTCCAATGCATGAAAGTGAAAAGTGAAAGTGAAATCACTCAGTCGTGTCTGACTCTTAGCAACCCCATGGACTCCAGCCCACCAGGCTCCTCCATCCATGGGGTTTTCCAGGCAAGAGTACTGGAGTGGGGTGCCATTGCCTTCTCCTGGACCACCAGGGAAGCCCTATATTTAGTATATTTGCAAAGAGGTGACACTGGGTTACCTGCTTTCTTTTCCCCAATAAGTAGAGAGAAATACACTCCAGATCACCTGCTTATCCATTTCTTTTCAGGTAGCTTGATGTAATTTTAGTAGTATTCTAGGATTTTTCTGGCAATATTAAGTATTATATCCCCCCAAATTAGATAAACATATCTTATTTTTTAAATGCTGTTACTTTTTAAATTGGAAATATGTTAAATTTATAAATCAATTTTGGAAGAATAGTTTTATTTATTATAGATGAGACCACCAAAAACTGTTAAAGAGTAAACCTGTTTGTGTATATGTATGTGTGCATATAATAACCTGAAAACATCGAAGTAGGCTTGTGGATTGAAGTTATAATTTACCTTTGTGTTACACTGATTCTTTAAAAATTGTTTTAGAGAAAACAATCAATACAACTGACTACAGGGTTTCCATCAGAAAAATGAGAATTATTAACCGGGGGCATTTTGTGGTTGAGATTAATTGTCTGAAATAGACTTTCATTTTTTTAAATTTGATTTTACATTAGTAGATGAAAAATTATAAAACAGCCTTAAATTTTATAGGCAATTAATTATCAAATAATTACAGTGGTAATACATGCAATCCATATTTTTGTGCATGTCTGGATAAAAGGACATTAAATGTTGGTACTATGTTACATGAACACAGTTTTCTTTAGTGATCTGTATGTACAGCAATATTCATACAAAGAATACCTATTTCATATACACTCATTTTAGTATCTTTCAAAAATGATTTTTTACATTTTTTAGAAATTCTGTTTGCTTGACTTTAATATGTTTAAAATTCAGCTTGAATTTTATGGACTAAGAATTTAGTGGTATTATGATTTTTTACATTTTCTAGAAATTCTGTTTGCTTGACTTTAATATGTTTAAAATTCAGCTTGAATTTTATGGACCAAGAATTTAGTGGTATTTTTGCTAGCTGCATACTAATTTTTATATAACTCTGAAAACTCTAACTTTGTAAAAATAACCATTTCTATTTAACATCTTTAAAAATCAATGATAAAAGCATTCAAAATTAACTTCACTCTCAAAAACCAAAACCTTTCCACACCTTTATGTGAATAATAATTCCACTGTACATATTTGTATTGTTAAAAAGTAGTGTCATGATATAATTAAATACATCATCTAATTCAGTTATTTTAAAATGTAGAACTATTCTTCTCAGTTACTCCCTTGATGGCTTTTTTTGTGTCATCTAAATGAAGAGCCATGATTATTTATCTGCTGAGTCTCAATTTGCCTTTGGAATGAGGGCCCAGTAGTACTCGTGTGAATGTTCTAAGTCGCTTCAGTTGTGCCTGACTCTTTACAACACTATGGACCATAGCCCACCAGGCTCCTCTGTCCATGGAATTCTCCAGGCAAGAATACTGGGGTGGGTTACCATGCCCTCCTCCAGGGGATCTTCCTGACCCAGGGATTGAACCCGTGTCTCTTAAGTCTCTTGCATTGGCATGTGGGTCCTTTACCACTAGTGCCACCTGGGAACCAGCCCCACCTCCCACCAGTAGTACTGGTGAGAGTTTATTGGGTGGGGAACTCTTACTGGCTTAGATAAGAAGATGCCTGTTTGTATCACCCATATGTGCTGTTGGAATTGAATTGGCTTCCACTGTAATTTCACCATCCCCACTGAATACAAGGTCATTCTCAAAACTATGTTTCAGTAAATAATCCTGTGCTTTTCATGTGACTACATGAATGTTATTCAATATTGAAACTTCCAGTTGCTCCTGCGCAGATTTTAAAAGATAAGGTAGTTAAAAATTCTTAATTAAATGGTGCCCAGATACCTTCAGACTTGACTGACAGATATTCGTGCACAACTTTATTACACAGAGCTAGTAAGGTACCCTGGGGGACTCAGTGCTGTTCTAGAAAACAAAGATATCTAATGAAAAATGTCTGAGCTTTTCTCTCAGGGATTCATGTTGACATTAAAATTAAAAGAAATACTGGGAAAATTCTACATGTTTAAAATTTATCAAGGCACAATGTTTCAATACCTCTTACCTGATTTATCTCTGCAGGTACTCAGCAAGAAAGACAATGTTACTTCTAAACTGTGGGCTCAAAGTGGACAGCAAGGTGCACAGTGGAAAAAAGTGGAGTTGTTTTTAGGTGTTCATTCCCATATACAGGTTTGTAATCCAAGTATTAAGATAATCGTTGAGTTTTGTTGATTTTTTTCTTTATTTCCTCTACCCCTGTCTTCTGGTCTCTCATTCCCATTCTGATATGTTACATGAATGCTTACCACTCCATAGAGCATTTTCCATAAGGAATTTACAGTTCTGGATTGCCCCTAATTTTGTTCCTAATGAGACAACCATATTTCTAGGAATATTTAATTTTAGTGACAACCATCATGCCTCCACAGTCTCATACACCACTCTATTTTGCAAATATATTCTCAGAGACTGTAGAGTAATTACCTTCATTTATTTCAAACCTGATTAAAGAGACCTTTGAAAGTACACTGCATTATTGAACCTTATTAGAGAAAAGAGGTTTACGTGACTGAAAAATATTTTGGGAAGCACAAAATTGTGTGATGCTGTATTTGTCTTCATGTAAAATACAATAATATTAGGATAAGACCTAAAAGTAAAGGAAAAGAACCAATAATACCTAGATTAAAAGATTTAACCCAAAAGTAATTATGTGACAAGATATTTAATGTGAATTTTATTTTTTATGGATTATCTGGCAAAAAAAGAGCCCCTAGGATGTGTGACTTTTGCTTTTGGAGCTTTGTTTTGTCTGACATGAAGGGATATTTATTGGATGATAATGCTTAACTGTTAAGATTTAGATTGGATATAGGAAAGTGAGAATCCAGAGCCATTTATGTCATTTTTTCTTAGTTTTAACTGCACAAGCCTGAATTCTTTGAATTTACACCATGTATCTATAGATGGTATACTACCTTTGCTAATGATTGCATTTCCAGTCCTCTATATAACAGCTGCTGCTGCTAAGTTGCTTCAGTCGTGTCCGACTCTGTGCGACCCCATAGATGGCCTCCCACCAAGCTCCCCTGTCCCTGGGATTCTCCAGGCAAGAACACTGGAGTGGGTTGCCATTTCCTTCTCCAGTACATGAAACTGAAAAGTGAAAGTGAAGTCGCCCAGTTGAGTCTGACACTTAGCGACCCAGTGGACCATAGCCTACCAGTCTCCTCCATCCATGGGATTTTTCCAGGCAAGAGTACTGGAGTGGGGTGCCATTGCCTTCTCTGCTTTATAACAGAAAATGTAGTTAAGTCAGCTGTGAATATTCAGTTACTGTATCTGCAGTCATGTGCCATATTTTATAGATCAGCCCATTTCGACTCCAATGGAAGCACAGGCTAGCTATAGTTCTTGTAAGGCAGTGATACTTGTAACTTCCCTGATTGTTCAATGGTTAAGACTTCGTCTTCTAATGCAGGTGGTATGGTTTCAATCTCTGGTAGGGGAGCTAAGATCCCGCATGCCTCCTGGCCAGAAAGCCAAACACAAAACAGAAGCAGTATTGTAAAAATATTCAATAAAGACTTAAAGAAAAGGTAACATTTTAAAATAAATAAATAAAGGCATTGATTCAGCATTATCCCCAATTTCTTAGAATGTTAGGTATAATAAATCCATCTTGCTGGAACCTAGTTTTCTGAAGGGTCATTTGTAGATAATTTAGGAAATGGACAAGAAATAAGTTCAACTTGAGAATAAGAAAGATTGGACAGCAATATAGTGGCCTTGCACTGTGTGAAATTTATTATTAAAGGATTCTACCTGTTTAACCTTCAAGACCTTTTAACAGAGGCAAGAAGGATCATCAGCAAGAACATGTAGAGGGTTCAACTGCTGCCAGGTGTCAGCTTCCACTTCAGGCAGTAGATTCTTAACTATTCTGTGCAAGTAGAATATTTGCATAGTAAAAGCTTGTTCAAAACAACATTAAGAGGGATTTAAGCAGAGGAATCAATTATTAATTTAGTCTTTCTGAAATTTAATTTTTCATATATTGGAATTTCCAGAGGAATATGCTCGTGTTGTTTAAATCTTAAGATGAAATCTTAATGGTTTGTTAATATTTGATAGTCAATGGGATTCACTCATTCCTTCAATAAAAGCATATTAAGAACCTACTATGTGCAGGAAAGCACATTACTATGCACTGGAGAAATAGTGATGGAGCATATGTATTGTCCACTGTTCTTCCATTTTTACAGTATCATTCTCTTTAGCATCAGAAACATTATTGCCCTTAACCTTTGAGTAGAAGTATATAGTATTTTTAGAAATTATATACTGAGTCAGCACTGGGTCATTTTCAGAGTTATATTTGAGAACCACAATTTAATCATAATCTTTAATTATAATTTATAACTAGAGCAATCATGTACATAGTACTTACTAAATGCTAAGTACCCTTCTATGAATGAAAAACTTATTCCTGTAATGTTATAAGGGACTTACTATTATTATCTCCATTTTATAGATTAGAATACAGAAATACTTAGAAGTTGGGTAACTTGCCGTATTTATATAACTACACAAAGACAGTGATAGGCTTTAAGTACAGGCAGGTCAAGTTCAAGTCCATAATACAGATGCCATGCTTTATTGCTTCCTATGTTTTATAAAATAATTGATCCAACTTTTATTTTACTAGAAAAAAATATACTGTGCTTTTAAAAATGTTTAGTGACATTCAGCATTAAAGTCTATGGAATTTTAACCAACATTGTGTGGAGCATTGACATGTAAGTGATGATTTGACCATTGGATTGTGGCAAAGTACCTAAGGTTGTATCTGTAGGATGACAAATAAATGACTATTGAGGTACTTTTAGAATTATATAATTTCTTAATCAGAAGCAATGCATTATGTATTTAAGAGTTCAGATAATCCAGTAATTGAATACCTGTTTCAGTTTGTGTATCCATTTGTCTTGGACTTAATTTTTCTTATAAAAAAGTTGTCTTTATAATTCTAATTTCATCTCTTCTTAATCACAGCAAAACTCTTAATATATCTCACAAATTTTTCTTTTAAAACATCTAGGTTTTTCATATAGTAGTATAAAAATATATCATATCTTAAGGAAAAACTAATTACTTCTTTCAAGAAAAATAGTTGTTTAGATTTGGTAAAAAGATGTTTGAGAGTTTGATGACAATAAATAGGTACTTCTTATTAACTCATCTCTGATTGTCCTAAGTTTGCTTTAAAATATATGACTATTTCCTGTTAACACACAAATACATATTTAGCTTGCAGACAAATTTAATAGAAACTATCTGAATTAGTTTCACTTAGAAAACTTTAGTGAGTACTGTTACTCCTATTTTCCATCATTTCTATCAAAATCCATAGAAGTGATATCTCACTGACCAACAGTGACACACTTGAGAATTTTGCTCATCACATCCTTTAATCAAAAGTGAACTCACTCAGTCGTGTCCGACTCTTTGAGACCCCATGGACTGTAGCCTACCAGGTTCTACCATCCATGGGATTTTTCAGGAAAGAATACTGGAGTGGGTTGCCATTTCCTTCTCCAGGAGATCTTCCTGACCCAGGGATTGAACCTGGGTCTCACACATGGTAGGCGTTGTAGGCAGACACTTTACCGTCTGAGCCACCAGGGAAGATCCTCCATTAACCAAAGGCAAATCACAATTATTTCAAGTCCAAAGAGCTGGCTAATTTTTTTTAATTCATAGTTTTGAGGTTTGGTATGTTTTTGATAAACACTAGTTGAGTTGACTAGATCAGAAAAATGGTAAGAAGTGGATAAAATTAAAAAAAAAAAAAAAGTATGCTTGCATCTTCTGTCTCTAGGTACATTCTGTCACCTGGTTGGCCTCCTATCTATGTTCGTTGAGGCTCTCAAGTGCCCAGGTCTTGTTCTGGTCCTGAGATTTACAGAGGCAGCAGTGATAGGTGACTCCTGCCAGTTTCTTAGGCTCCATCTTCAAAAATCTAGACAAGCAATAGTGTTGCTACTCACACCTTCTTATGTGTTGAGTATGGTACAGATCTTCAATGTCCCTCCAATTTCCTGTGTCAGTTTTGTCATACAGATTGCAGGATCGTTTTTATCAGAGTCAAGCCCTATGTTCTTCTATACTATATGTACTGTTTGTCCCAGGTTTTGAATTCTATTTTTAAATTTTTAAACAATTTTTATTGGAGTGCATTGCTTTACAATGTTGTGTTAGTTTCTACCATAAAGCAAAGTGAATCAGCTATATGTGTGTATATATATATATACCCCCTCAGTTTCGGATTTTCTTCCCATTTAGGTCATCGCAGAGCATTGAGTAGAATTCCCTGTACTATACGGTAGATTCATATTAGTTATCTATTTTATACATAATATTAAAAGTGTGTCCAAGCTGAGGTGGCTAAGTGGTAAAAAATCTGCCTGCCAGTGCAGGAGACATGGGTTTGACCCCTGGGTTGGGAAGATCACCTGGGAGAAGGAAAATGTTACCCACTCTAGTATTCTTGCCTGAGAACTCCTATGGACAGAGAAGCCTGGAGGGCTACAGTCCATGGGGTAGCAAAACAGTAGACATGACTTAGCAACTAAACAACAACAGCATCGATAGTCTATGTACATTTATCCCAGTCTCCCAAGTTTTGAATTCTTGATGAATGAGTCTACTGATGCTGTTTCTTTTAGTTGTTTTATTTTTTTCTTTTAAAGATTATTTTCAGGGCAAAACGTGGTATCAGTTACATAGGAGATGTAGCAGTGGATGATATTTCCTTTCAAGATTGTTCCCCACTTCTAAGCTCAAACAGGACATGTACTGCTCAAGAATTCACGTGCGCTAACAAGCACTGCATTGCCAAGGACAAGCTATGTGATTTTGTGAATGACTGTGCTGATAATTCAGATGAGACTCCTTTCATCTGTGGTGAGTGCACATGTTCTGTTTCCTTCCTGTCATCTTTATCTCTACAGCCTCCTTCCCTGCGATGGGTTCATTGATGAAAAATACAGAGTGTATATAATCGGAGAAGCCTAGGCAAGTAAGGTGGTTTAACCATTCAAATACATTTTAATGATTCTAAATGCAATACTTAATTTACTTTAGTCATTTGAAACTAGTCAGTGACTTTGTGTTTGTGTGTGAAGAATTGGTGGTTAACTGGAAAACAGATGTCTTCAAAGACAAACTGAATTGAAACATGTATTTTCTACATGAAATAAATTTTGGAGAAGAAGACAAGCCAAACATCCATCAATGCCAACTTGTGCAGGGTTGACGAGCCTTGATGCTTTGATGTAGTTCTGGGAATTATCTTTCACTTGAGTCAATTATGATCTGCGAGAAGTGCATTAAAAAAAATCAATATCCAGATAATGTATAAAATTATCTCCCAAGGGAAATATATATCAGCTGTGTAATATTGTTATAAGAGATCAACTTGTAATAAACGGCACCTATTAAACCATCCTTAGCTAAATAGGCCTTGTGTGCTCATCCAGGGAAGTCCGTGAAATGGTGCAACAGAGTCCATTGTTGCCTCATTTCATTGCAAATGAGGGGAATACAAATTGTCAAAATGAAGGCTGACAAATGATTCCACTATTACTAGTAATAATTTCAGGGCTAGTGTGTTTCAGTTTGATCTTTTTTATTTTTTGCCTCTTGAAACCAAATCTGGAATCACAAGAACAACTTCAGTATAATAAGAGCTCATGTTTATATACAACTTTCAACGTTTAAGGCCCTTTTATCTATTAATCTCCAGTTGGTCGTCACAGAAACCCAAGGGGTGAGGGGGAAAGGTATTAATTATCAGTGATTTCCATGGATAAAGCTGCTGACAAGCATGGTGAGATTAGGTCAAATTTCATAAAACTGGAACTGGCAGAGTTGATCCAAGTTTCCAGGTACTTTGGTTTATGATTCACTGCTTTGCCAAAGCTATAGTACCATACCATCTCTAGGTACAGCTGAATCTTAGGAAAACCAAAGATCTTATCGATGTAGAAATCTTGTTTCTATCCAATAACTGTTTCCTCAATTGTGGATTATATCTTATAATATCCATTGTTACTAATATAGAAACCAAGCAAAACTGTTTGGCTAATCTTATATTCTTAATTAATATTTATCTGTATCTTATGAATATTTTTTGCTGCATTTTTAGTCATTTTCTGCATCGAATGCTTTTCCATTTTCTTCATTGTCATTTTCATATGAGTATCTCACAAATTTGTTAGGTTATCAGTCAGATAGAACAGATATTATGCTCTTGAGTTTTATTTGCAATGTTGCCAATTTATATCTTTCCCAAAATATGATTTAATGCATTTTTTCAGTGTTCACAGTAACATTTTATTTCTGGCTGAATTTTATTCTTTGTGTTTAGATAATAATATTATTAATATTCTAGGCATCTTCTATCTGTGTTTGAAAGGGGATACTGATATACTGAGAGGGACAGAGAAATACACTGAAATTTGTTGTCTTGGTAGCTCTTTTGTATGGAAAACTAAAGACAAAAATCATTATAAGCCTTTGGAGGGAAAGCTGTATCAGAAGGTGCTTTTTGGTGAACTAATTTCCCAGTCTTTCTATGATTTGAATGGGCTATGATACCAGTAATACTGGAGTAAAAAGGTGAATTAGATCATGACATTACATAAGAAGAATATTTTTTCAGCTCCTTAGAAAAAATAACCAAGTTACGGCAAACCTTAAAAAAAAAAACAAAAAACAACCCACATTTCAATATTGGATCTTATTACATGAACGTGATTTTTTTATATCAGTTCAGATCAGTCACTCAGTCGTGTCCAACTCTTTGCGACCCCATGAACTGCAGCACACCAGGCCTCCCTGTCCATCACCAATTCCCAGAGTTCACCCAAACTCACATCCATTGAGTTGGTGATGCCATCCAGCCATCTCATCCTCTGTTGTCCCCTTCTCCTCCTGCACCCAATACCTCCCAGCATCATGGTTTTTTCAGTGAGTCAACTCTTCGCATGAGGTGGCCAAAGTACTGGAGTTTCTGTTTTTTAAAGAAATAGACTATTTCTGATGGAGGAAAATAAAATAATCTTTTATAAATCAAAGTATCTGTGGCTTTAATTTCCTGTAGAGCAGTATAGTCTCAGAAAACAAAATTTGGCTGAAAGTTGAAATATTACTTTTTATTTTATGATATAAAATATTATAAAATACAGGACATAGTCAAAAATAAAGTGATTTGTGTATCTGAGAAATCTGAAATCTTAAACATTTTTTTCCCATTGGTATAGAGGCTCCTTAGAAAACTGTGAGGTTTTTGTTTTCCAATATATTCCAATTAGCATATTTATTGTTGGTACGCAACTTAAGAGTATCTCAGGGAAACTCAAAATAATTTAATTCTGAACTGTGATTAGCAAAGATACAGGATATTTGACCAGCATAATTATTTAATAATCTGAATTTATGTGCACTTGTATTAATCTGTATTTCTAAACTGCAGACATCTATTTCAAGTACATACAAAATTATTAAACACTGAGTAAATATCAGTAATTTTAAGTGGATTAAAGTGACATGAACTAATCCTTTGAATTAGTCTGGAAATCAGTTCTAAGGCAAAAACTAGAAAAATCCCTGTTACTTTTAAGAAAAACATGTTTAATAACCCATGACTCCCTCCAAAAAATTATAGTAAAAGCTAGAATATGTTTTAAATAAATAATAACAATAATGCAATAAAAAACCTGTGGTATTTAGATAAGAAAGTGCTTAGTGAAAATTTTATCTACTTAAATTCTTACATTAGAAATTAATTAGCTTGCAATACAAATTAATGGAATAGAACACAAATGTCAGATAGAGAGAATATGGAAAGACTGATAACACTTTCAAGACTCCATCAAGAATGAGCAAGAGAAGTAGAGAAGACAAAAGTCACACAGAATGTGTGTATCTGTGTGTATATATATTACAGAGTGTGGCAGAAGGTGGTAAACGATATATTTTGTATGAGAAACTATAGAGTAAATTCAGTCAGTTCAGTTCAGTTGCTCAGTCATGTCCGACTCTTTGCGACCCCATGAATCGCAGCACGCCAGGCCTTCCTGTCCGTCACCATCTCCCGGAGTTCACTCAGACTCACGTCCATCGAGTCCGTGATGCCATCCAGCCATCTCATCCTCGGTCGTCCCCTTCTCCTCCTGCCCCCAATCCCTCCCAGCGTCAGAGTCTTTTCCAATGAGTCAACTCTTCGCGTGAGGTGGCCAAAGTACTGGAGTTTCAGCTTTAGCATCATTCCTTCCAAAGAAATCCCAGGG